>CM035808.1:51832085-51871387 GCA_020466095.1 Chlorops oryzae | reverse complement strand
GGGAGGATATTTGTGGCTACAAAGAAGGCATAAGTGCTAACTTTCGTTCAAGTCCCATTTGAACTTCGGGCGAAGGAGACAGTTTTCGAAAAACTCCCTTTTGCCACGCCCACTTTTCAAATTTTTTAAAATCATATTACTTGTCTTTAAGCATGTTCAAATACCGAATTTCATCAAAATACCTTGAAAAACTTCGATTTTAAAGCAGTTTTTGTGATTATCGTAACAGACCCTAGTACTGGAGGTACCCATTAAAATGGTCCGATCGGGTCAATTCTCGAACTTGTTCTTGCTCATGTCCCGGTGAGCTCGTATACCAAATTTTTTCAACCGATTTTGAAAGAAAATATTTATATTGAAAAATTATTTTTTATGTCACTTTGCTCTATGTATTACATTTTCACCGAAATATGTTTGAAATGGCGTATAGAGCAAAGTGGATTTTAATATTTATATGAAAATTAATAGTGAAACACACAAAAAACCTTATCGTACAGTTATTAAAAAAAAAGTTGGCAGTTATGGAACTGCCGTTGGAAGTGAAAACATAGAATGTGTATTGAAGTTTGAAATGCATAATATTTGATTTAAAATTATTAAAATCAATCTGGATTTTTACATTTAATGAGACTCAGAGAAACAATTATAGGCATGTTATATGTAAAGTATTTTATTATTGAAATATATTGCTGGCTGCACAAAGTTTTAACAATTAATTACACTGCTCAACACTTAATTTTCGTTTGACTTGAAACCAACTTTTTTTTTGTCGTATTTGTTTCGCTGAAGCAAAATATATGCTTTAAGTTTGAAAGTTAGCTCGCGTTTTTTAAATATTCGCTAAGAAAGGTTTTGCGATTTTTTGTCAATATTTTTTAGTCGTAGTTTTATCGTTCGACCGTTTCAAAAAATTTAATTCATATAAAAGAAGAGTAAATATACAGCATATCCCTCATACATATGGATGAAATCGGTTCAACAGCTTAGGAGCTATAGGGCGATAAAGGCAAAAATTTTAAGAAATTTTTAACAACTTTGTACAAAAACTTGATTTCAAGCCCATATAATTTCCGAAGAAGATTCGGTATTCAGGTTTAGGCTATCTTAAGTAAATGAGTGGATTTCTAAGAGCATTTCAAGACCCAGAAAAAGAAAATCCGATGAGTTGTTCATATTTGAATTGGGTTTTTAGAAAAAATTAGACGAGTTTTTTTCGCCAGAAAATATTTTATATACCTATTTTAGTTTCATTTGATTTTTCATCGTCGTCTCTATCATTATCCGAGGACACCGGATATACAATAGTATGTACAATACAATATGTTGCATGCCCAGTGACAATACTAAGAATCACAACGTCGAGCGTTCGTTTTCTATTAGTACCCAGCGGCCAAAGTGCTGCTTACAGAAGCGATGAACCGTCCCAGCGGCCAACAATGCCTACCGCCTACAACATGTTCAATTTCGGTGCTTTGATTCGATGTGTACATAAGGGAACGTGTCCAAACTACGTGAACCATTTTTTTACTACTTTTTACCCCCCTCCCCCCCCCCCTCGGTGACAATCCGTAGAATAATTTAAGTGACCAATTTGTCCAAGTGTAGTACTTTCAGGACCCCCCTCCCCCCCTAAAAGGGTCACGTAGTTTGGACACGTTCCCTAAAAACGTTCATAGGAAAAGTGCATAGCGCATTGAGATATCCTGAGCATTTAAAAATTATATGTAAACACATTGGCATGACTATGTCGCTCCACCTCGCAGACACTCTCATGCTGAGCATAACACCGAGGCGTCCGCAATGAAAGACGCTTGGACTTGTTCACCGCCGACACTATATTCTGCTGGGAACATACTTACATACACGCATTATTGAGCAGATATGACTCATGGCTGCCACAGTTGGCGTTTTAATGCAAAACTGACACTATATTTTACAGTCGGCGGTGTGGCTCGTTTTCATTGTATTTGGCTCTTTTTTGGCTTTATTACGCCACGACAAAAATTACTCAGTGACCAATTCAAAGCAAAAAATTTTCGGTGCAAACACTCAAAATAATTTAGATTTAGCGGACCTAATCCACATCACAAAATTTTTGTTTTACAATATACATACATATATACATGTAATATTATATAAGTGTTTTAATTCCCATTGGCTCTTTTTGAATCGCTGTGGCACTTTTATATCTTTTTAAATGGCAACCGTTTGCATACTCTCTTTGCGCTGTAGTGAGAAAGAAGATCGAATGAACTGAGAGAACCGAAGTCAAAGTGAGAAACCAAGAGCGAGTTGAATCAAATCCCAGTCGGAATATGCAATGTTTAGCTTTTACTATTTTTGCAATAGTTTCTATGCGGAATTTGTCGTTCAAAATTATAATTGCGATGTCATAAAAATGAATGATAGCTATCGTAGAATTTGTTTTTAACCACTCACGAATTTTTAAGACGTAATATTTTTCCTTTGTCATCAATGAATTCCCAAAAGAAGATATTCATGGAATATCAAATTGCCGACTGGGGTGTTACGTCGACGAATCACATAAAACTTTTTAGGAATGCTTCTCACTGAAAGCTACGCACACTAATATAGCCGAGATATACGTACACGACGACCGTGACGGTTACAACATATACAAATGCATTTTGAACTTAAAGATTTGCTCCCTGCTCAACGCGCCTATAGAAGTTTTCACTTCAAAAAAATAGTTTCAAACTTCAACTTCGATTTACTCGAAATGTGTTTTTTTGCACGTAGAGAACATGAATCCCCGGGCGACGATTTGACAAGCACAAAAAAAAACCGCTAAAATTTTCTCTAAATTCTTTCGCTTTAGTCGCCCACAAAGTGAGATTTTACGGCAATAATTCACTAGTGTAAAAGGTCTCAATGAAGCAATTGAAAATCTATCGTGACTTTTTTACTTCCATTAAAATGCAAAAATATTCGGCTAAAATATTCGGCTTTTTCCAGCCGAAGCCGAAGCCGAAGATTAAGAATTGGCCGATTATGCCGATTACCGAAGCCGAAGCCGAACCTTCGGTCGGACACTACTAGTTATATTTTTGGAAGCTTGCGATGTGGCAAATAGTATTTAAACTATAAACAGCCGCCAATATACTCTATCGCTCATTCCATTTTCCACTCGTCCTCGATGATACTTGCCTTTTCAACTTTTGGGCGACTTCAAAATTCAAAAATCGTTTTCTGAGTCGGTCGCTTATGTGTTAACCTGTTTCTACCTGACCAATGCAAAGACACTATATTATGCTGCTATAGGGTGACTCACCTTGCGCGAAATGCAAAAAAGTCGAAGCGTGGTCGACTTCAAAACAACTTTTCTAACACTATGTTACAATGTTATTAATTAGATAACCCAGAAGTTCTTTTCAAATCGCTTCAAAATTTATCGTATGCGTTATTTCGTATTTTTGGCTCTAAATACCAAAATATAAGAATTATATGTGAAAACTGGAAGAAGTGCTTTAAGTCAAAAGCAATATTTAAATTTGAAAAAAAAAATTAATTTGTGTCTGTAAAGTCAATTTACGGACGATAGTTTTACGTGATAACGTCATAAGAAAAAACTCATTATGTACATAAAATGAAGCATTCTAGTTCATATAGAACTATAGATTTAACTCTTCTTCTTCCTAATCCCTGCAATGTGTTAGAGCTACGCTGCTTCAACATAGGCATATAGCATGAGGAAAAGAGAAGCATGCTATGGCAGCGAAATATTTAGCTCTGCTCTGGTAAAATGCATTGCCACTTATATTTTCAATTTTGGGAGATTTGTGAGTATATTACATACAAAATATCTACAAGACTCATAAAATGGTATGAAAAGCTTGAAAAACATAAAAATAATCAAGGAAACTCAACATCAAGGAGAAATATTAATTGGTTTTTTAGTCATACCCTGTCCACATAACTTTTTGATCACACTGTTTCAGCAAAAATACAAAATTCTATGTACAATCAAATTCGTAGCAGTAGCCAGCAATGTGTGTCAATTTATTACAAATTGAAAACACTCGTGCACATTAAGCAAAAACATATCGTAATAAATTTATTAAAGTTTCAATTATGAACTTTTCAAGCAAAATAAAAAACCGAGCCGAAGCATAGTGATTTGTCCCATAGCAATAAATCAAAGTTTTTGTGGTGTTGGAACATAACAAATTTGGTACCGTTTTAAAGAAAATATTTCAAATAAGAAAACTCCAAAATATTTTTGCAAAATTTTAACATATACGGGCGCTACATCTCTTCAAAATTAGTGGTTTTTTTTTTTAGCGATTTCTTAGCTAGCAAATGAACTGCTAAGAAAAAAAAAAATATAATAAATACATTTTTAAAGATATTGATCTCATTTTTTTCTTTTCCTTTATTGGAATTTGTAAACTAAAAAATGAATTCAGTAAATTTTAGAAAAAAAGTTTTTATTTATGTTCTATAGCAGCTTAAATTATTGTAAAATTTAAGAAAAATTCTTAAAATCATCGATTTTTAGTGGAAAAAATCTAAAATACATTTAAAACCTTCTCTCTAATTTTAACACTATTTATAGGTTAGTTCATTAACTTTAAGAATTTGTATTAATCTCATCCTCGTTGATCCCCGCCGCTGAGATACGCGCATTTTAAAACAGGTGTACAATCGCATATTGACTGACCGCATAAGTATATATGTATGTAGTGGAGGATGGGCACTACACTGGTTCGAAATATGTACGTTTATTATACATATGGGTGATTCCACACAAAATTTGCCACTAAAATTCTGTTTTGGAAAAAATATTTTTTTTTTCGAAAAAATAGCCAAAAACATTAGATACCTTATATTTTTTCTAAATTAACATACTTTTCCCGGAAAATTTTTTTTGAAATCTTACGTTTTTCAACAAAGACCTTCTTTTAATCGCTGATACTGCAAAAACTAAGGACGATAGAAAAATTTTTTGAAGGAATGAAATGTTTTTCCTTTATTAAGCTTTCGACTGAATTATAATAAATACCGCTATAACTAAGGACTGTCCCAGAAATAACTGTCCTTTTGTTTTTAGGCTATTTATAAAAAAGTGTTAACTCTATAGCAACATATTTGGTACCTAAATAAAGTATAAATATTGCACATTAAAAAAAAAACTCATTCGTAAAATAAAAGAGCTACTGAAAAGATGTCGTCTCAACAAGAAGAAAAGCGGAAAGCAATTATTTACAAACACCTGCAAAATCCAAACACCACGTACAAAAAGATCGCTAAGGAAGTTGGCGTGTGCGAAAAAACTGTCGGTAGGACCATAAAACGATACAGACAGCTTACCCCTTTATCAAAAAAACCAGGATCAGGGAGAAAAAGTGGTCCAGCGAACCAAGCGGTGGCCCAGAACGATAAGCGGCTGTTTACTCAGAATCCAGGCACTTCAGTTCGTGATATGGCAGCAAAAGCGGGAACATCGAAGTCAAGTGTTCAACGGATTAAAAAATTTTACAACCTTAGGAGCTATAAAGTACAAAAAGTACCTGATAGGTCAGAAGAAAAGGACGCCGAAGCCAAGAGGAGGGCTCGAAAACTGTATCGCGATTACCTGCCCAAATTTGATTGCGTGATCATGGACGATGAAACGTATTGCAAAGCGGATTTCAAGCAGTTACCTGGACACGGATATTATACTGCGGTTAGAACGGGTGGAGCATCCTCTAAATTTACCAACGAAAAACATACCATATTTCCAAAGAAATACATGGTGTGGCAGGCCATTTGCAAATGTGGCCTTCGAAGTAAGGAATTTTTGACGGATCGCACAATCAACAGCGAAATTTACATCAGAGAGTGTCTGGACCGGCGTTTGCTGCCTTTTATACGTCAACACCAAGGTTCAGTACTATTTTGGCCTGACCTAGTAACATCTCACTACGCCCAGAGAACGATGGATTGGTACCAAGCCAATAATGTCCCTGTGGTACCAAGAGAAGCAAATCCTCCGAAATGCCCCGAACTTCGTCCAATCGAAAAATATTGGGCTTTAATGAAAAGGAACCTTAAGAAGACCAAACAAACTGCGACGAAAATTGAAATATTTCGACATAAATGGCGTCGGGCATACACTAAGGTGAACGAACGGCCGGTAAAAAACCTAATGGAGGACCTTAATAAAAAATTGTATAATTTTTTTTAAGTGTATTTTTTTCAGTGTTATTAAAATTTTTATTTATTTTGTAATGTTCACTTAAAAATAAACTGAAAGAATTTAAAAAAACATCATTAAATTTTTTGCAATAAAAAAAAAAAACAAAAGGACAGTTATTTCTGGGACAGTCTTTATTATTTCAAAGGGAAAGACGTGAATTTTGCAAAAAATTTATTTTTTTTTTAAATTTTAACCATTTCAATATTTTTTATTTTATTTTTTAAGGGTAGCCTAAGCTTTTCTCTTAATAATAGCAAAATTTCAGAATGGGATACGCAATACTTACAGAGATAAGATTTTTTTAACGCATCGCACGCACTTTCTTCAAAACCGTTTCGAGAAATGCAAAACTATACCAGGATCGCATTCGTTTCACTACGTGGCAGCTATCGAATCGTTTAAATTGAAATTTAAAGTCTTTTCGTCAAGCGACTCTAATCAGATATTAAGTTTTCATAAGCCAGAAGATAAACCAAATATAAAAATCAAATAAATGAAGAAATGATTGGGAAATTTTAGTTTTCATAAAACTTAATTTTTCAATATACGATACAACTTACGGTGAATTTAAATTTTTTGGAAAACCACCCCGAAAATTTTTGATGGATATGATTCTGGGCTAGTTCCAGTGTAAAAAAATGCAAATCCGAAAATCGCAGAACCTCAACTTTTCCACCCCCACCCCCTTTTGATTTTTTATTGCATTTTATACATCCCTGCATTCAAATCGGTGTTCTCTTGATGATCTCGTTGTAAAAATAAAATAAAGTTTTGAAAAACGGATAATGCAATACTGTCAAAAAATACATAATCTATAAATAGACATACAGTGCACTCTCTAAAACTCGAACAGTACTGGTACAGTAAAGTGATGGTAAAATGCGTCGTTTGATCATAAATTGAAGGCGTTTGAAAACTCAAGCAATTCGTCAACTAGAACAAGGCTAGTTTTAATTAGTTCAAGTTTTCGAGAGTGCACTGTATATATAATAATTTTATTCTTACTACCATTAATTTTGACCCGAAAACATGCACATGATATAAGTACGAGTATACTAATCTTACGGCGTTATACGCGGCACTGATTTAGTTGAATTTCAGTCTTTATTAAAGAAAAAAAAAAAACATTCTTATACGTTTTTTAAAGTAAACCAATCATCCATATATAATAATATAAGATCAAAACATTCCTTACACACCTTTTTTTTCTGTTTCATTTCATCAAAATATACTTATTTTTAAACATTGTTTTGAACTTAAATGAGACAACTATTGTCTTCGGCAACTGCTCTTAATAGACGTGCAGAATAGTCAGGATGTAGTCTACTTATAAGATATTAACTCCATGTCTTCTTAAAGTCTGCATTTACAGATTCCATTGACTGCTCACAATAAAAGCCAAGTCCTTTTTGATACTTTGTACAGAAGTAAGGAATGTGTTCAATACAGGGACTGAAAATAAAAGTTATTTTGAAATTTTTGAACGAAAAAGGCAAGGGGAAAGAATGGTCGGAGAGGAAGTTTTGGAGTTTTTGGCATTTTTGAGCCCCTTGAGCGTCCCTCTATCTATTTTGGGAATGCCTTTTATTTCAAGCCTTTTACTGAAAAAAGGCAAATTGAAACTTTTTATTTTGCCTTTTATTTTTTTTTGAGCAGTAAAAAAAGTTAGAATCTGACTTTTATTTTAAAAGTCAAAAATAAAAGGCAATTAATGCTTTATATTTTTTTCGAACAAATATAAAAGGCAAAATCGGATTTTAATTTTTTCAAACGAATGAAACGGGCAAACTGTGCCTTTTTCATTTTTCGAACAAATATAAAAGGCAAATTCTGACTTTTATTTTTTTGAACAAAAATAAAAGGCAAATCGCAGTTGCCAAAAGACCAAAAGTCCGATCATAAAAATTTCGGTGCCAATCGAATCTACAGATCAACCTCTATTAGATGGTACCAAATATAATATAAGGGATATGGGTTCAGTCTTTTCAGAGTTGTTACAGAGAATTGCGAAGTGAGCTATAAAAACACTACAGATATTAGCTTATGTCCATATGAATATGAACACATATCCCGATTTGGTTCCATCTAATAGAGGTTGATCTGTAGATTCGATTGGCACCGAAATTTTTATGATCGGACTTTTGGTCTTTTGGCAATTGCGATTTGCCTTTTATTTTTGTTCAAAACAATAAAAGTCAGAATTTGCCTTTTATATTTGTTCGAAAAATGAAAAAGGCACAGTTTGCCCGTTTCATTCGTTTGAAAAAATTAAAATCCGATTTTGCCTTTTATATTTGTTCGAAAAAAATATAAAGCATTAATTGCCTTTTATTTTTGACTTTTAAAATAAAAGTCAGATTCTAACTTTTTTTACTGCTCAAAAAAAAAAATAAAAGGCAAAATAAAAGTTTCATTTTGCCTTTTTTCAGTAAAAGGCTAGATATAACTTTTTATACCCAGCGTAAGCGGGGTATATTAGTTTTGTGCAAATCTTGTAACAGGGAGAATTAAGCTCCGGAGATATAGAAAAATATATATAGAAATGATCAGGATCAAAAACTGAATCGATTTAGACATGTCCGTCTGTCCGTCCGTCCGTCCGTCCGTCCGTCCGTCCGTCCGTCTGTCCGTCTGTCCGTCTGTCCGTCTGTCCGTCCGTCCGTGGTCGGATCTCCTCCGAAACGGCTTAACCAATGAAGTCGAAATTTGGCACACATGTATATCAGGGTCCGAGTATGATCCTAAGTAAAAATGGGAGACATCCGCCCACTGCCACGCCCACAAATGAATTTATTGTGTTTTCAATAAAATGCTTGTAACTTGCGAACCACTGAACACATTCCATTGATATTTGGTGTGCTGGTAAACTACGAAAAGGGACATATCCTGACAAAAAATGGAGGCCGCCCTCCTCGAGGCCGCCCTCCTCGAGCCACGCCCACAAATAAGCCCAAAAATAAGGGCTTATCGTAACTTGTGAAGTAAAAGGCGTAGAAGCTTCAAATTCGCAGCATAGGTTCACCAAGGCAAATGAAAGGTGCAGGAACAAAAATTTATGTAGCCCGCCCACTGCCACGCCCACAAATAGAGAATTTTCATAACTTCCGAAGTAAAAGGCGTAGATGCTTCAAATTCGCAACATAGGTTCACCAAGGCGAATAAAAGGTGTAGGAAAATTTTTTTTATGGCCTGCCCACTGCCACGCCCACAAATGAAGATTTTTCGTAACTTCCGAAGTAAAAGGCGTAGAAGCTTTGAATTCGCAACATAGGTTCACCAAGGCGAATGAAAGGTGAAGGAAAAATTTTTTTTGGCCCGACCACTGCCACGCCCACAAATAAAGATTTTTCGTAACATCCGCAGTAAAAGGCGTCGAAGCTTCAAATTCGCAAAATAGGTTCACCAAGGCGAATGAAAGGTGTAGGAAAAAATTTTATATGGCCCGCCCACTGCCACGCCCACAAATGAAGATTTTTCGTAACTTCCGAAGTAGAAGCTTCAAATTCGCAACATAGGTTCACCAAGGCGAATGAAAGGTGTAGGGAAATAATTTATGTTGCCCTCTAACTGCCACGCCCACAAATAGAGAAGCAAAACATAGTGCGCTCATAATGTCGGGACGCTGGGTATTTCAAAGTCGGGCTTGACCGACTTTAGCTTTCTTACTTGTTCATTGTGCCTTTTTGAGGATATCAACATAAAAGTTACGGTCCCTGGTTCAATAACAGCATGAAATTCTGGAGTCATACTAATCTCCAAAAATTCATAACTATTTTTAAGTTTGTTTGTATAAACTTTGAATTGTGGGTCAAGTTTAATTGACAAACACGAATCAACTACAATATTGAAATCATGAAAACATTGCACTTATTTCATATTGCGTCCATCATATTTTTCAGTAATTCTTCGAAAAATGTCTGTTTTTTTTTTTTAATTTGGTCTGAATTCTTCGGGCTTAGGGTCCAAACATATCTGTTATGAAATGTCAATTTTTGTGGCAATTGAAAAAAATATTTTTTCTAATTGCCGCAAGCGGAAAGTTGAAAGCTGACGCGAAAGATTTTTTTCAACTGCCACAAAAATTGACATTTCATAACAGAAATGTTTGGACCCTAGGCCCGAAGAATTCAAATAAAATTAAAAAAAAAACAGACATTTCACGAAGAATTACTGAAAAATATGATGGACACAGTATGAAATAAGTGCAATGTTTTCATGATTTCAATCTTGTAGTTGATTCGTGTTTTGCTCGAGTTTTCAAACGCCTTCAATTTTTGATCAAACGACGCATTTTACCATCACTGTACTGTACCAGTACTGTTCGAGTTTTAGAGAGTGCACTGTATGTCTATTTATAGATTATGTATTTTTTGACAGTATTGCATTATCCGTTTTTCAAAACTTTATTTTATTTTTACAACAAGATCATCAAGAGAACACCGATTTGAATGCAGGGATGTATAAAATGCAATAAAAAATCAAAAGGGGGTGGGGGTGGAAAAGTTGAGGTTCTGCGATTTTCGGGTTTGCATTTTTATACCCAGCGTAAGCGGGGTATATTAGTTTTGTGCAAATCTTGTAACAGGGAGAATTAAGCTCCGGAGCTATAGAAAAATATATATAGAAATGATCAGGATCAAAAACTGAATCGATTTAGACATGTCCGTCTGTCCGTCTGTCCGTCTGTCCGTCCGTCCGTCCGTCCGTCCGTCCGTCTGTCCGTCTGTCCGTCTGTCCGTCCGTCCGTGGTCGGATCTCCTCCGAAACGGCTGGACCAATCAAGTCGAAATTTGGCACACAGGTATATCGGGATCCGAGTATGATCCTAAGTAAAAATGGGAGACATCCGCCCACTGCCACGCCCACAAATGAATATAATGTGTTTTCAGTAAAATGCTTGTAACTTGCGAACCAGTCAACACATTCCATTGATATTTGGTGTACTGGTAAACTACGAAAAGGGACATATCCTGGCAAAAAATGGACGCCGCCCTCCTCGAGCCACGCCCACAAATAAGCCCAAAAATAAGGGCTTATCGTAACTTGTGAAGTAAAAGGCGTAGAAGCTTCAAATTCGCAGCATAGGTTGCCTAAGGCAAATGAAAGGTGTAGGAACAAAAATTTATGTAGCCCGCCCACTGCCACTCCCACAAATAGAGAATTTTCATAACTTCCGAAGTAAAAGGCGTAGAAGCTTCAAATTCGCAACATAGGTTCACCAAGACAAATGAAAGGTGTAGGAAAAAATTTTATGCGGCCCGCCCACTGCCACGCCCACAAATGAAGATTTTTCGTAACTTCCGAAGTAAAAGAAGTAGAAGCTTCAAATTCGCAACATAGGTTCACCAAGGCGAATGAAAGGTGTAGGAAAAAATTTTTTGTGGCCCGCCCACTGCCACGCCCACAAATAAAGATTTTTCGTAACTTCCGAAGTAAAAGGCGTAGAAGCTTCAAATTCGCAACATAGGTTCACCAAGGCGAACGAAAGGTGTAGGAAAAAATTTTATGCGGCCCGCCCACTGCCACGCCCACAAATGAAGATTTTTCGTAACTTCCGAAGTAAAAGAAGTAGAAGCTTCAAATTCGCAACATAGGTTCACCAAGGCGAATGAAAGGTGTAGGGAAATAATTTATGTTGCCCTCCCACTGCCACGCCCACAAATAGAGAAGCAAAACATAGTGCGCTCGTAATGTCGGGACGCTGGGTATTTCAAAGTCGGGCTTGACCGACTTTAGCTTTCTTACTTGTTTTACTCTGGAACAATCCCAAAATCATATCCACCAAAAATTTTCGGGATTGTGTTCCAAAAAGTTTAAATTCTTTCAAACCCACCGTGAGCTGTGTTCGTGCCATTGATGTTCCACAGCGCTTTGTGAGCGAAAAAATGGTCTCATTAAAAAAATTGTATCTTTTCAATTAAATCGCCTGTTGAAGTGAAAAAGGCTGTTTTAAAAAGATAAAATGTTACGTAAAAAAAAAAAAAAAAATAGTATATTGAAGAATTTGTTGATAATTTTTTTTTACAATGCTTTGAAAAAGCTTTAAATTTGGAATTAAAAGCGTGTTTCTGAGAAAAGTATAAGATGTGCGTTCAATTTAATAACATTTTTAAAATCAGCAACCCCGAATTAACATGTGTGCCAAAATTCATGATGATCGGACCAGTCCTTTTATTTATTACCAACTTTTGTATGGACTCAAATCACTGTGTGACGCGTCGCGACACCGCACAGTGTCGCGTCTTCATACATTCTTTGGCCAAAAATAGAAGGAGTTGCCCTAGAGCAATGAAATTTAGCATGGACATTACTTTTGATAAGATGAAGAAATTTTTTAAAAATTAGCAACAGTCAACCATCCAGCCACACATCCCCCGTTGTAACGGAAACTCCAAAATTTGCAGTTTTAGAGCTAGAGGTTTTTTCACACGAAATCACTGTTTTTCCCCATTAAGCCAGCGTTCCAAATGATCGCAGTTATTGTATAATTCAAGTTTCTATCAGTGTGCAAAATTTCAGATCTCAAGTCAACAAGTTATGACTTTTTTCGCGCTAGATTGAACATTCGGCCCAGTGTGCGACATTCCAATTCTTAGTTGACGCAATTAAAAGTTTCTGTTTTGTCACAAATTTTTAATTGGCTTGGCATTTAGATTACAAACTTTTAAATTGTGTAGTCGGCGCCTGCTCTAAGTATGTTTTGTATTACGACGTTAAGTTAGGTTAGGTTATTGTGGCTGATACCATGAAGGTTGGCGCACTAAAGCCGCGTGGGCCCTTTGTGATTCCACTTAAAATGGTACACCAAAGAAGAAACAGAAAAACTATACTAGATCTGCGACATCAGCTGGGAGTCGAACCCAGGGCCTCTTGCTTCGTAAATTGGCATCGCAGTCAACTACGGCACAGCGATATTGCGAAATTATTGCAATTTATAATTTTTCGAATTTGATTTCTTGTATATTTTTTTCAATAAGTTTTTAAAATAATATACCTACACAAAACATTTTTTCGTTCCAGCTTCGCAGACCAAGCTCCACTCTGTCAATTCCTGGCTCGATGAAAACACCTTCTTTACCAACTCGGGACCATATCGCAGCCGGATGCAATGAAGAAGCCGCCGAGGCTTTGGTTGGCATCCATTCTGACTACCCAAGGTACAGAGTACATGTGTTTTAATTATATTCATTCTTATGCCGATGGTTAACTGTTTAATGTTTTGAAAACTCATAAGTGTAATATACAGAGGAGATTTTTAAATTTAAAAATGTCGACAATATTGCGTTAAATACATTTCACGCTCTCTGATGACCGTACAATTCCGCATTTTCCATTCTAACCTCACTAAATTTTCTATTCTTTTGATAGTTGAACAGAAAATTCATTTGCCACTGATAAATGTTGGCTGCTTATCCTAAGTACTTAAAAAACGCCAATAGTTTGAAATCTGAATATAACACTTATTTGCTACAGAAAAGATATTTTTGAAAGTTTAGCACTTACAGGTTTAATTAATAAAATAAAAAGGTGAAGGGTCAGGGGACCCCCGTCAAGAACGATGTTATGTTAATTTCTTAATGTAATTTCATTTTTTTTTCAATGTAAATAATGCAAATAAAATTAAATAGAAAGAGTTTCTTTTAGTATTAAAGTATTAAGTTTTGTGTCAACGTTAGCATATTTTTTAAAATCTTTTTTCTACCATAGCCTTTCGCAAATTGCAAAGGTATGAACGAAATCATTTCTTTAAAATTGGAGATAAAAATGTAAATGGGCAGGACTGTGCTTATAATAAATAGTCCTCATTAGTTGAATTCAGAACATTAGGTGCTTCAATTTCCATATTAATAACATCGCTTTCAAAATGAACTAGAGTACTTTGAACTTCATCCGACGATTGATGATAAAACATCTTTCATTTTGCTGAAAATCTATTCTGTTATCCAGAACATTTGCTTGACCTACAACGTACAGTTTAAAATGAGAGTCACGGAGATGAAGATGCAAAAAGTTTTTGATTCATTTGCTTTAAAATAACAGATTCGGACATTTTCTCTTTTCGCATTTTGATTGAAATTTTTGATTTTTGATTGTTTCAATTGTATGGTCTTTCTGTATGTGTATTGAGAGGTCAATCATTTACCTACAACTGTGGAAAAAATTGTAACATTATGACCACCCGTTTAGATGATGGTTACTTTTGTAAAAAATTACAAAAAATTAGTTCAATTTTTCGGCACTTTCTTTATAAGCTTTGATTTTGCCTTTTTCTGCTTCAGTCAAGAGTTTTCCATGTCCCATTTATTAATTTTTTTTTTTTTTTCAAAAATTTCAAAGTGTTGTAACGAAAGTTGGATAAATGTCAACAGTCTTTAACCGCCACCCACACTGAATTAAATATAGCGCTAATAAACCTATTCAAATGAGCCAAAAGCTGAGCAACTTTTTTGTATTTTTTTTTTACATAAGTAACCATATCGTCTAAGCTGGTGGTCATAATGTTTTGATTTTTTCTACAGTTGTTGGTAAATAATTGACCTCTCAATGCACATACAGAAAAAGCATATAACTGAAATACAGCCTGAACGAGACATGCTTATACATGAAAAATATTTCAAACCTATTCAAATGAGCGGGAGTCTAAGTATTTTTCCTGCACTAGTCGAATTTTGACAAGTAGGGTGAATGACAAAGTTGTTGTCAAAGTGTTGATGGAGATATTTGATATCTAAAATACTAATATTAGACCAGACCTGTAATTTTCAAATACAAATACCAATACCATTACAAATACCTAGGTAATTAAAAAAATAAATACCAAGTACAAATACTTGGTATTGGTACTTGAAGAAAACTAAATACAAATACTCGATATTTGAAAAAAGCAAGTACAAGTCCAAATACTCGAGTATTTACAGAGAAAAATTTTCAAATACTATTTAAAAGTATACTTTTAAATACTTCTGTAAATACTTAGTCAAGATGCAATGTTTTTATATGTATATGTTAGCAAAAACACCAAAAATTCCTAAAGAAGAAAAGCAAAAACACTTCAGCCGCAGCACAGTATGAAAAATTTCCTTTCAAAGAGCAGAAAACTTCATAAATATACCAAAACCAAGAAAATAAAAAACACTTATATTCAATTAATTTTAATAGCTTTATTTTTTTTTTGAAATATGTTATTATTAGCCTTTAAAAGTACTAATTTTTGGAATGAGGAATCGGTGAGGCTCTGTCTTCTAGAGTCGTTGACTACGCCGGAAAATGAGAAAAGCCTCTCTACTGGGGCAGAAGATGTTAAAGGGGTATTTGTTTTAATTGCCAAAGTATGTAAAATCTCGTACTTCGTCAACATTTCAACGCCTGTGTCTTGGTCGTTTAGATATTTGAAAAAATTATCTTCAACAGCTTTAGCAATAGCTAACGAAGCTGATGAAGCGGACACATCAGATGTTTGTTCGTAGTCATCCTCTATAAAAATTAGAAGTTGTAGTGGATGTTGAAAATTAGTAAAGAACAATGCTACCAGTATCATCAAAGCTATAAAAATCTTCCTTTTTGCCCTGGGATCTTTGCGAAACGAGAACCCGATCAACATCAAACACCTGCGCATGTTGAATTGCTTCAGCAATTACAATCCTGTGGATGTCCTCAACCGTCCTGCCATGTGACGATATTTTTGCCAAAGGGTTGAACCACCGCAATTTAATAGTTGGGCACAAGACGGAGGCGATTATTGCCAGATTCGCGTCTTCAGTAAGCTCGAAATAAGATGAAAAGCGTTGCTTAAGCTTTATTCTCATTTCATCTGCAGTCCACTTCAATTCTTCTGTCGCAATCAACAAAGAAGCTTTCTTCAATTTCATGGCAAGCGAAACCAACGATGGAAGCAGACATCCGAAAACTAAATTTTCTTCCCTTTGCAAAAAATCGATTGTTTCCGCTACTGGAGCCATTAAGAAGCGATAATCTGTAAGATATTGTAGATCTGTTGCATTGAAGCTGACATCTATATCCAATTTGCCACACAATTCATCGAGCTTATCTTTATGAGATAATATGCAGCAAATTGCATCGTAGGTGGAGTTCCATCTTGTTACTACCGGGGTAACCAAAGATGAGCTCAAAACTGATGCAATAATCTCAGACGATTTGGGATAGTTACATTTTCGCCACAATAAACTGCATTTAATAAATATCTAGGGGAAAAAAAAACTTTATAAATTTTGTATGGGATATGTCTAATTCCAAAATCAGTAACACCTTCGTATGTTTTTCTTTTAGAAACTTATTTGCTGATATGATTTTGATAAAATCTGCCGAAGCAAGTAAATTTAACGTATGACTTGCGCATCGTATATGTTTTGATAAAATATACGGTTCGGTAATTAGTTCAACTGACTCTGGGAAGCCCTCGTCATCGTTTTGATTGTTATGGCTTTCATTTATGGTTTTTATATAGTCAATTCCAAATTCCTTAAATAGTTTAACGAAATTGGATCCATTGTCCGTAACTGTTGCCACAATTTGAGCTGCACATAATCCATACTCATCATGGATGTCTCTCATTACATCCAAAATTCGCAAATAAGAATGCTCCCCTGAGAATCGTTTGCACGCCAGCGCCAGTGACTTCCTTTGCATTTTTCCATCAAGCCAATGGCAAGTGTATCCGAAGAAACTGCGATGTTTGGTTGACCATATATCCGCTGTAGTGCATACATAATTGTTTTGATTTAAAACATTTTTTATATATGCAACTGTTTCCCTAAATCGGTCCTCCATCAGTTTAACAAGCTTTGGACGGCTCATAACTCGTAGCCCAGTCCCTTCGAACATATTTCGGAACGAGGCTTTTTCTACGGTGCAAAGAGGTGCAGCGGCATCTACTACAAATGTCAGCACCTTTTCATCGAAAGAATTTTCGGAACACTGTATATTCTCAAAAGATGAACTTGTGCTTTTGAATGCATCATACAATCTTGGATGTTGAGTACGCAAGTGCTTTATAAGATTTGAGTTGACATTCTTATTTGATCTTATGCGCAATTTGCATTCTACACACTCTGCACTTATCGCGCCCGGCATTAATTTATTATCATTAAGCTATTATAAAAAATGGAACGTAAAAACAATCTTAAAAAAAGGATTCTTCTGACTCACTTCCGTAATATTTTCAAAGTATTTATGTATATTGGAACGTTTTTTTGGCATTTTTATGAGCTGCGACGAAGCGGCGATACGCTTCCTTGGGTTTTGTCGCACCGGTTGATCATAAAGCAAATCATCAGGACCGAATCCATTTGCCTCGATTTTTTCAGCACTCATTGTCACTTTAATATTTCTAATAAATTCAAATACTATGATTCAATTCTAAATTGCTAACGACGAAGAAAACTATAGTTTCTTTCTCATCGCCTTCTTGTCCAAAAAGCAGCGAAAGGATTTCGATCGGTCCTTAAAAACATTGCATCTTGACTAAGTATTTACAGAAGTATTTAAAAGTATACTTTTAAATAGTATTTTCAGGTATTTGAAAATTTTTCTCTGTAAATACCCGAGTATTTGGACTTGTACTTGCTTCTTTCAAATACCGAGTATTTGTATTTAGTTTTCTTCAAGTACCAATACCAAGTATTTGTATTTAGTATTTATTTTTTTAATTATTTGGCCCAGTATTTAAAAAGTATTTAAATAGTATTTTAAGTACATAGTATTTAAATAATTTACAGGTCTGTATTAGACTTAACAAGGTACTTACCTTCACAAGCAATATTTGTTTTATCACGAAACTAGGCATTTCGTCATTCGCAAGTTATTCTGTTCTATATGACAAATTTGTGTTTTTGGTAAATCGCGTTTAAGGTTTGGTCGTCAGTTACAAAAAACTGAACCAAAAAAGTTGTCGACAGCTTTTAACCAATGAAAGATATAGTGTTCTTGAATTTTTCTGTTAAAAAAAATTCTGTTTTTGGATACGATTTTACGACCAGGAAGCGTTAAAAAAAATTGTTTTGTTCTATATGCACTCTTTTACGAAGCTCTTTTTGTTTTATGGCATACAGAACAATCTGTTAAGCCAAGTGTCGACTGTAGATTTATTTACGTACGGATAGAGAAAAAACTCTCGTGTAGATACGTAGACAAGTGTATACACCTTGTAGAGCGCACTACACAAGCTCTCTACAAACTCTACTTGAGATAATTGTTGGATACAAAAATCTATAGTGTATACATATTTTCATGTAGGGGGTAGAGAGATATATCTGCTCTACACTCTATCAAACATGTTTGATAGCTTTTTTTTAATCTTAAGTAGAAATAGGAATTTGAAATTCAAATCAAACCTACTTCGATTTAAAGCGCTCCCTTTTTGTTCAACACAAATGTGTTTGAATTGCTATTTTGGCACAACCTCAAAAAAAAAAAGCTCGAGGAAAATGTGACTCCAAGCTGTGGACAAAAGAAAAAACTTGTCAATTGATTGGCTTATACGCAACGCACAGCGATTTATGGAATACATCTAATGAGAGGTTCAACTATTTCAAGTAAAGAAGTTAACATCGGCTTAGCCGATATGTGTGCAACCTTTTCCTCAGCCTAAAATATATTAAAACATTACCCTAACAAAAATTTCTAAAGTTTTCATTGTTCTAGCTTGGATATCTAGTTATACCTTATCTGTTCCTCGATTTAGCGTCTCAAACACGAAATTATTATTTAGCACAAAATTTTCGCGAATGGTGGTCGTGGTCAAATTTTAAACATTAGAGGACATTATATCTAGCTGCGAAACACTCAAATTAAAATAGTGAAAATCAATTTTTTGCAAATTTCGCAAATGATGGTCATGGTCAAGTTTTAACCGTTGGAGGGTATTATATCTAGCTGTAAAAGACTCAACTCAAAATAGTAAAAATTAAATTTTTTCGAATTTCGCGGATGGTGGTCTTGATAAAATTTTAACCGTTAGAGGACATTTTTTCCAGCTGCGAAATACTCAATTCAAAATAGTGAAAGTGTAATTTTTGCGAATTTCGCGAATTGTGATCATGGTCAAAATAAAATTGACCATATTTATAGCGATGTCTCAACTTTTTTTCAGCCAAAGCTTAAGCGATCGAGTCACGCTCCCAACATTTTCTTTTAGTTCTTAGTTTTTCTTGAGTCAAAAGAACAAGGGCAGCAGAAACTTGCTTTTGGCGACGACTCATTTTAACGGAATGAATTTGAAAAATTTTCTTTTAATTTTTGAAATTTTTGAAAATCTCAAAATTTATAGCCGAGCTATACGATTATGCTCTACTACACGATTCTATAGTAGAGAAAAATTCTTCTGCAGTGTAAACAGGCTGTAGAGCACATAGTAGAGCTCTACTCTAATTATGTCTACGGCAGCTCTACGTAGAGCTGTGGAATTGTAGAAACGGTCTACAGTGTATACAACAAACGTAGAGTCTCTACACACTACACTCTACTCTCTACCTCAAAAACTCTATAGTCGACACTTGGCTTTACATCGATCACTCTGTTAGCGGGGCCGCGTGTTCTATTATCGCTAACATTGACTCTTGCACATGGGTTCAAGCCTTGTTTAAGGATACCGATTTTCCGCCCAAAGTAAAGCAGCAAACAGTTTTTAACTTGGTACAAAAGTAGCACATACTAATTCTGGCATCCAAATTTAGTTGGTATTATATGGTGTGGGGTAGCAGCTTCACGAACCTCATAATTGAATGCTCTCAGAGCGCTACTCTTTAGGAATTTCAACTAATTTTAAATTAATGGAACAATTGATTGATTCAGGGCCGTTTTCTCATCCTACTTTTAATCTCTATCTGCCAGTTAAATTTCAATTTCTTTGACTTATTAATCAAATTTGTATGAAACTATCACCAGGATAATTTAACTTACAGATAAAAAAGATGAGAAAACGGCCCTTAAAGTGACAATTAATTTAAACTCTGACTTTTTCCAATGTAGAAAACTGACATTTTTAGCATGGCGATGTATTACGAGAAAGTCAATTGCCTGAATCTGCGTATCTTTTAAACTAGTTTAAAATCAGTTTATTGTAAATTGATATTATTTTAGTTTTTCTTTGAGTGATTTCAAAGTTGTTTTTTCAAGTTAATTGAGAAGGAATTCTTAAAACAAAAATAAGAGAGATTGTCTAACAATCCGATGTCGGTGAGTTCAAATCCCCTTCAGGCAAGAGATATTTTTTATTTTTTTGGGTAAAAAGTAGGTACTAATATACCTAACATTTAAATAATTATTAAAAAACATAGAAGAATATGCTTTCAACCAAACTTTTTATTCAAAATAATAAAAAAAGAAAATTTCTAGTGGAACTTATAGGACTTTTTCGAAAAGCTTGAGAATGACGTTTTTGAAGAAAGGATGGAAACTTTACTGTATGGGTGGTAGCTTCTTTTCTCCTCCATGAGATAATCAAAATTTTCCTTAATATTTAAAATTTACCTGCTTCTTTCAATTCCCAATTTTCCACATCTTATTTCTGCCTGCAACAGGATTCGAACTCCAGCCTTCGGCTTGCTAAGCGCAATCGCTATGCGCTACGCCACGGAGAGATCAAATACATGTATTTAATATATTGTATTAAAATTCATGAATGTAATTTCAATTAATTGATTTTCAACTAATTGTATAACATTTTTTTTTTCAATCTGATTGCCTTAATTCCGATAGGGTATTTGCCAGATACCAGCGATTATACGTATATTAGCATGTTTCCACATTGAATTAACATAGTGAATTAACCAAATGGATTAGAGTCTGTAAAATAATATAACAAAAAAAAAAACAAGTAAGAAAGCTAAAGTCGGTCAAGCCCGACTTTGAAATACCCAGCGTCCCGACATTATGAGCGCATAATGATTTGCTTCTCTATTTGTGGGCGTGGCAGTGGGAGGGCAAAATAAATTATTTCCCTACACCTTTCATTCGCCTTGGTGAACCTGTGTTGCGAATTTGAAGCTTCTACGCCTTTTACTTCGGAAGTTACAAAAAACCTTCATTTGTGGGCGTGGCAGTGGGCGGGCCACAAAAAATTTTTTCCTACACCTTTCATTCGCCTTGGTCAACCTATGTTGCGAATTTGAAGCTTCTACGCCTTTTACTTCACAAGTTACGATAAGCCCTTTTTGTGAACTTATTTGTGGGCGTGGCTCACGGAGGGCGGCGTCTATTTTTTTCCAGGATATGTACCTTTTCGTAGTTTACCAGTACACCAAATATCAATGGAATGTGTTGAGTGGTTCGCAAGTTACAAGCATTTTATTGAAAACACAATAAATTCATTTGTGGGCGTGGCAGTGGGCGGATGTCTCCCATTTTTACTTAGGATCATACTCGGACCCTGATATACATGTGTGCCAAATTTCGACTTCATTGGTTCAGCCGTTTCGGAGGAGATCCGACCACGGACGGACGGACAGACGGACAGACGGATAGACGGACGGACGGACGGACGGACAGACGGACAGACGGGCATGTCTAAATCGATCCAGTTTTTGATCCTGATCATTTCCATATATATATGTCTATATCTCCGGAGCTTAGTTCTCCCTGTTACAAGATTCGCACAAAACTAATATACCCCGCTTACGCTGGGTATAAAAACCAAATTTGTATTTGGCTAGTCGAGGAATTCGATCCCATCTTCAAAATGCAAATTGTGCTTAATTGTGTTTCTATTTAAATTTTCTCGTTCATCTCCTTAAATTTTCTCGCCTTGGCCGAGCCTTGAACCGCTGACCTCCCAGCGAAGTGGGCGAACGTCTTAACCATTACGCTAAACGAACGAATTTAATTTGTTGGTCAAAATGCTCACTTGAGTTTATGGTTGCTCAAGATTTGGGGAACGTGCTTAAGGAATTGTTTCACTCCCAAAATTGTTTGCTTGAAAATGAACCACTAAAAAAAAATTAAATAAATTAAAACCTTAAAAATTTAGGAGAAATTTTATGACTTCCAAAACAACTACACTCTGAACAAAAAAAAAAAAAAACTGAAATTAAAAAAACATTCAGAAAAATTCGCGCCGCCAGCAGGGATAGAACCCCGAAGCTCACGACTGTCGAGTCACAGTTTAAAACACTGAGCTATCGTAACCTCCGGAGACGGCTGATCAGAATGCGAACTTATACGTTTAAGTGAACGAAAGCGAATTTGAACATAAAAAGTAACTGTTTTTCGACTGTTCATTTGATTGCCATTTTCAGTGCATTTAACGCGGAATACAGGTTTTTTGACCACTCTTAGTTTAGCTGTTCTAAGTAGTGTTGATTTAACTTTTGTTATTTCTCTCGGTGTAATTGAATTAAATTTGCCAAAAAAAATTCTTCAGGCAGAGAAGGCTTTTTATTTTCACAGACTTACAACTAAAAACCTTTTTGAGAAAAAAGTAGTGTTTTCATTAGATTTTGTTTCAGAAAAAAATTGAAAAATAGTGAAAAAATTCCATCACGCCAGAGTTTCGAGAAAACCACGTGTTAATGTGAGGGGCAAGGGAGCAAGTGGACGTACCTGGTATTCCGCTGCGGTGGTTTTTTGGTTGGAGGCTGCCGAGCACGTAGAATTATATATTGTTTTTCCTCTTTTTTTTTGTTTACGCGACGCGGTTGTGTGGTGTTTTGGTGAGTTGGAAAAAAATCTGCCTTCTTGGCGTATATATATATATAAAAAATTAATTAAAAAAAAAACTTAAACCAATTTGCCTTCTTGGCGGTGGGTTTTTTGTTGTTTATGTAGTTCACGCTAATGCACTTGAGTTCTTTCGTTTTTTATTTTTTTTTTTTTTTTTATTTTTATTTTTTATTTTTAGTTCATTAAATTTCGATTTAGATTTTTTTTTTTTTTTCTTTTTGAATTTTAACTTATTGTTTCGGAGGGCGATGGTGCGCGCACAAACGGTCAGGGCGATCTTACTTTTTCGAATCGTTTGGATCGCGTGTTACATCGGCGAGGTCTGTGTCACGAGTCTTAAAGGTATCGCGCGAAAAAAGCATCCTCGCTCGAACTCGGACTTCGAGAAGAGAAGAAAAACGAAAAGAGGATAGTTAATTCGCCACGTCATGAAGGCGCGGCTACCATGCGGCGGCGAAGAACGAACATACTGCCCGCCTTGCGCTACGCAACTATAATTTCTCAATCCAGTTCGCGTCTGCTAGACGATTGGTTTGGGCCGTGGCGACGTTGGTAGGAGAAGGCGGAGGCGATTTTGTTGAGAAGATAGTGAACAATAAATGAAAAGGGGGAGGGGGAGGTGTTGCGATCAGAAGCAGCGGCGTGAGGTGGAAAACTCGCGTCGACACCTCGATAGCGAAAATCCACCTGGATCGAACTGCTGGATGACGAATGCACAGCTGATCATACGAAAGACCAGATACGCTTGCAGCACCGCTCCAACATAAACCACATCGTTCAGCGATAAGTTTTGGATAGTGTTGAAAACGATTCGTATCTTCGTGGATGTACTCTCGGGCTTGGTCACTGAATTAAAGGTGTCGCACAGTGTGCCGACTCCATACATTGCTTGGCCAAAAATAGAAGGAGTTGTCGTAGAGCAATGAAATTTGGCATGGAGGTTTATTTTTATAAAATTAAGAAATTTTGAAAAAATTGTAAAAATCCGACCACCCCAACCCCCATCCCCCATGTAAAAAGGGGACCCAAATTCCGCCATTTTAGTCCTACAGACTTGAAATTTGGAGCAGAGCTTAAATTCATGCTCTAAAATTGGGAAAATTTAACTTGGGTGGGCTGCCACGCCCACTTTTTGTGCTACGCCTACTCAAAGTTGGGAGATACAGGGGTAATGAACCCCCTGCAAATCGTATAAAATTTTTATAAAAATTGATGAATTTAAATTTAATTGTAAAATTCAAACATGTTTTCAATAGAAAAATTTAAAAAGACCAGCCCAGCCTTGCCAAAGAAAAAAAAGCGAGGTGGAAAAAACAGTGAATTTCAATGTATAAATCCCATATATTTGATACTGACGCTTACGTTATTCTTGAATTGTAGAGCTTTTTTATTTGATAAATTTCAAAGGAATAACTCACAATTAAATTTCTTTGCGTTTTTAACGTTCATATAAGGTGTAGTAAAAAGATATATAGCTTATTAAGCCATATAAAACTTGTAGTTATAATGCATATATCATCTAAATTAAAGAACAAAGTATTATTTGAAAGGTAATTAAGTTGTGTTTATTCTATTGGTTTTTTTTAAAGAGATATTAAATTTTTACTTATGCTTTTTTAAGTGCAGCTATGTATACATATACATTTTTATTTAAATTTATTCTAAGATTTAATCATCTGAAGAGCTGCAGTTATAATCTTCCGATAAAGAGTCTTCCAAATCTATTTCTAAAGAAGAATCCGAATCCGTTTCATCTTTTTGTTTTACCAAAATATATGCTTTAATTTCTTCATTGGAGATCTTTCCTTTTTGCTTCAATTTTCTATATTTTGAAATAAGTGGCTCCGAAGACAACAGTAAATTTTTTAAAACGTCTCTGTTAGCTGCCTCTCTGGAACATTTACGGGCTTTTTGCAATCTAGCATATCTGAATTCCTTATGCCGAGCCTCTAGTGCATCTTCCGACAGCATACCGATTGGGAGGGGAAAATGTTTTATAATGTCAATGTGTGATATACAAACTATATGTATTGTTTAGCAAAATACTAAATGTTTCAATATTTATAGCTGCACCACATGACAACACTGCACAACATTTATTTTGACACTTTTCGCGTTTTGTTTTTATACCATATTCTGCTATAGTTTATATATTGCTAAATACTTAATTATATTTAGTGTTGACAACCACCTTAAATTATAACTAATAATGTTAAATAAGTTAAACTTCAACATTTTAGCCGTTGTGTTTGAATATACGCTTTCGAACTGTGTTCAATTGTTGGTAATTAGTGCATTTCCGCCTGTATTTTGGACCTTTACGAAAACTTGTATAACTCCGAAATCGCAACGAATTTTAATATAATTTTTTTTTAATTTTTAGAAGATATCATAGGCAATAAAATATCAAAAATTTGAGGAGGTCATTTTTTTTTTAAATTTTTTAAAAATCTTTTGAAATTTGCATAGTTTTTGCATATTTCCCAATATTTTTACCTATTTCACATGCATATTTTTACATTGTTCAATAAAAACATTAACAAAAACAATATAAATTATTAAATTTTAGGGTTTTTTCTTTCATACAATATATATTTTGTATAAACTTATTTGCAAAATTTCCTGGTATTTGTTTGTATGTGCAATTAATAATTTTATAACCTAATTTTAGTGCTCCATAACATGGAACATAAATCCGAAATCGCAACAAATTTGTTAAATTTTAACTTTTTTTTATGATAAGCGCCTATTACTTAATAACATATAAAAAAATTAGAGAGGTCATATTTCGCATAATTTTTTTTTTCAATTTTGAAATTCTGTGAAATGTTCAATTTTTCAGTATTTCACATATTTTTTTAACAGTAATAATATTTTGTATATAATAATAATTTATATACACGAATACGTTTTTATGATTGTAAATAAGCTACACTTCAATTTGATATATGATACTTGGGTATTTATAGTTGTATACTTACTCTTTATTCGATTTGAACCCGCGCATATGCAATAATTGTGCAAAACAACAAAAGTTCACATTTTGCATAAGACAACTTCAAAGGCGTGTTGTGATCGCAAAACTAAAGATATCGGCAAGAAAATTTGGGAATTTTTAATTCAATGTATTCTCTAAGAAGCCATAAAAAAAAATTCTTCAAAATCTGCACTTTTATTTTTACTATTTTTGGCCGCACTCGGCACACTGTGTGTCGCGCTGCCGTGCGAGCCTTTTCTTCAAGCTCCTGTATTGCGTCAGCGCTCCAAATCGCGACGAGTCCAAGCAAGGAGCGGCTTTAGAAAATTCGATCTTAAACGGTGGACGCACAACGGGCCTACCATCCGAATTGCTAGATGTGATTTGCGAATATATTTTTTCGCAATAGATGTCCTCTGGAAGAGGGAGAGGCGAGGCTGAAACTTCCTCTTGTTCTGGAAATGATTTGAGTGACTCGTGAAGTGACTCCTGGTGGTCTCCGGAGGAGACTTGCGTCGTAAACGCTTCGATGGATTCGCTGGCGATTGGCCCACTCAAATACCATCCGAATATTGAATTTTGGGCAATAAGGCTTCCTCCGACATTCATCTTGACGCGCGGCCGCAGTAATTTCGGCATGATATCAGACCCGATGACCATATCGATGCGGGCTGGATTCATAAACCGGGGATCGGCGAGCTCCAACGATGAGATCTCGTGGGGATCCAAATTGGAGACCCTTTTGGCCGGAAGCCAATTGGTCAATTTCGGCAACACCACGGCATCGATTTCTTCCTTGAACGAAGAACGAGGCGAGTCGAGCGTGATGGTGCATTTCTTTTTCGCGATTTGGGTGCATTGGCCACCCATGCTAGAGGCGTTGCAGATTTTATGAGTCGTTGGCAAATTCAAATGCAGCTGCAGTCGAGCAGTAAGAAATTTCCTCTGCGAACCTTGATCTAAAAGCGCCCGAACCGTTGGCAAAGGCGCCTGAGTCTGGCTGATGGAGACGTGTGCGTGTGCCTGTGACGGGGAGGGGATGCTCACGGAGCTCGAAGCCTCTGGTTGCGCACGAAAATGCGGCGGTTGGCTCGTCGGAAACGGGCCCATCTCCGGGGGAGATGTCAATGGGGGGGTAGAGACTTTGTTGTCCGGTGTTGCAGCCGCGCTCGAAACATGCAACAAAGTGTGATGTCGTTGTTGGCACTTCGCACAGTTGTGTGGACTGGGGCAATTGGATCGTTGGTGACTGGTAGCGAGACAATTGAAGCAACGCTTTGGTTCTGTGATGATTTGAAAACGTTCCGCGACTGGCATCTTCAAAAATTGAGAGCATTGGCGTAGAGGGTGATTTCCATTGCACGAGGAACACGATCCTGGTATTTGCTCTTGTGTGTGGAACGCGTAGGTCGATGAAGTTGGCTGGCTTGCTGATAGAACCGGCGCTTTTACTTCCGTGAAGCTCGAAAGGCGTTCGACGACTTCATAACGATTGCTGAGAAACTCGTTCATCTGTTTCCAAGTCGGCAGCTCTCGATGCGATGAAAGCGACTGCTCCCATTGTGCAATCGTAGAGGCTGGCAGGCGGCTGGAGCAAATATGGACGAGCATGGCATCAAAAAAATCGACAACTCCTTGACTTTTCATCAGGGTGATACAACCGTTGACCGTCGTTTGTATTTTCAAAATTCCCTCGCTGGTTTCGTTTTCAATAGGCGGCAGATCGAACAAGGTTTTTAATTGATGATCGATTAAATTGCGCTTGTTCTCGTAGCGCGTCTTGAGAGCCTCCCAGGCATGGATAAAATTCGAGCCGCATAATGGATATCCTTTAACAATCGCAGCTTCGGCGCCTGTCGTTTTGTAATGCAGATAGTAGAGCTTTTGTACGGGTGGCAACCTTGGATTGTTGATGTATAAGGCTGTGAACATATCACGAAACGCTGGCCACTCATTGTACCCTCCGGAAAAATTCGCGACGTCACAAGGGGGCACTCGAATAAAATTATCTTCTGGCGGCATCTCAGCATTTTGGGGAGGCGCCCGTGAGCTGGATAATGGTTTATGTGCGTGGGAATGCATCCGTAACATATCCTTCAGCTGCGCTCGAGCAGTAACATGGAGATCGCGACATTCATTATAAGTAACTAGAGCACTGGCGGCAACCTCAGCAGTCCATTCGTCATGTGCGAGAGCGCGGCTGTACGTCTCTTGAACACGTTGCCAACAAGAGTCAGTTTCCTCAATTTTAACTTCGATGAGCGACTCGGTTTGATTCAAGGGATTGGAGCGCATAATCACATCGCAGTAGCTCTTAAGCTGCTCCACCGCATCATTGAATTGTAAATTGAAAGCCATTTTGGAAGCGAACATGAAACGTGAACACAGCTCAAGCAACGCGATTCCGGAGTGAAAAAACGAAAAAATATTTAATAATATGTCAGCAAAATTAACGAATATACTCGCCCACGCTTGAATTTAATTTTACCAAACGCAAAATTATCGATGGCAATATGGATGTACTAGGCTTTGTCGGGTGCGGAAGAGACCGGTCGTAGGGCACGGTGATGATCGATGTCGTCTGAGCACCTTCAAGTCAGCCGTGATAAAGAAATAAACAAACTGGAGAAAATATATGCAACCGTGGCAGCGAATCCTCAATAATTCCTGCGCTTCGCAACACCTCCACAAGACTCCTGGTACTCCGAATCCAATGATAAAAAATTCCAAATTATTTAAGAAATTCCAGTAAGAAAATATAGGTCAAATTCAATTGATTTGTTAGAAAATCAAGTTTTTTAACCAATTCGCAAAGTCGATGTGATGCACGTAAATCAAAAACAGCGTGCAGGCAGAGCGCAGGCAGAGCGACGGATCGTATGTATGAGGCCGTGTGTTTTAATTGAGTTCACCCACGTTCGCTCGAACAGGCAATACGCGATCAACGTCTATGTTCGAAGTTCGATGTAACGCACAGCGTTAGAACTGACCTACGCAACACAATGCACGTATGCCCTATACGTTTATGGCTCGTTGTCTGCTGGCCTTGAATTCGTATGAAATTTCGATGAAAAAAACCAAAGTCGAGACACGGTTTCGCTGCGTGTCCAGTAACCAAAAGCAACAAAAGAAAAGAGAAAAAACTGCAACTCGTCCTCAAAGGGGAACGAGAAAACCAAATGCTGCTATGTGTTTGTTGTTTTGCACTATCGGCTGTGCACAAAAACCACCACCAAACGACACACGGGTGTGCGACTGAGACAGATGATTGATGTCGAGGAGGAAAGAGTTTGTCCCGCCGTTACGTTGTAATGCGTGACACGCGCTTTGATCTTGTCGTGCTCTTGAATTTGCACTAGGGCAAACAGAGGTCAAAGGCGACGTGCACGTGACGGACTTTTTCGACCCTTTCTAACTATTATGGTCCACCAGAACCTATTCCAGGCTCCTGGCAGGATCGCCAAATGTTAATGTGAGGGGCAAGGGAGCAAGTGGACGTACCTGGTATTCCGCTGCGGTGGTTTTTTGGTTGGAGGCTGCCGAGCACGTAGAATTATATATTGTTTTTCCTCTTTTTTTTTGTTTACGCGACGCGGTTGTGTGGTGTTTTGGTGAGTTGGAAAAAAATCTGCCTTCTTGGCGTATATATATATATATAAAAAATTAATTAAAAAAAAAACTTAAACCAATTTGCCTTCTTGGCGGTGGGTTTTTTGTTGTTTATGTAGTTCACGCTAATGCACTTGAGTTCTTTCGTTTTTTATTTTTTATTTTTTTTTTTTTTTTATTTTTTATTTTTAGTTCATTAAATTTCGATTTAGATTTTTTTTTTTTTTCTTTTTGAATTTTAACTTATTGTTTCGGAGGGCGATGGTGCGCGCACAAACGGTCAGGGCGATCTTACTTTTTCGAATCGTTTGGATCGCGTGTTACATCGGCGAGGTCTGTGTCACGAGTCTTAAAGGTATCGCGCGAAAAAAGCATCCTCGCTCGAACTCGGACTTCGAGAAGAGAAGAAAAACGAAAAGAGGATAGTTAATTCGCCACGTCATGAAGGCGCGGCTACCATGCGGCGGCGAAGAACGAACACCACGCATTCAGTTTTTTATACCAATGATTTTTGTGATTGAAGTTTTCTAAATTGTGGTATCCCATATTTAAAATTTTTAAACGACAAGGTGTTCTAGGATAATTCAATTTTCACGAAATATCAAAAACACCAAAAAGTTTTAACAATAAATGGTGCAATTTGATGCTCAAAGTCGAAAAATTTTATTTTTCTGTAAAAAATTCATTTTTTGTGTACTTTCAACGAATTTATCTTAAAAACCGCTTGTGTTATTTTCAATATCAGTATTTAGGACCGAAGAACTATCTATTTTGTGTAGATTTTTTCTTTCTAAGGTTTTTTCGTCTTAGGTTTCGCAGAGAAATAATCATTTTTATGAAGGCATTCAATTCGAAAATTCTAGCAACATGTCGCAATTGAAAAATCCACTTGTTTTTATTATAAAAAGTCAAAGGCGATACGACTTTGTTTTGATCTTTATTCATTCTTGTAAATATTGTGTATTATATTATATTAATATTGTTGCAATGGCTTCACGCAAATATGTTAATTCTCGAGAGCGCTTTTGCTACATTTGCGGTGCGTATTTGCTGTTAAAACAGCAAAGTCCAATAACGGATGTTGTAAAAAGCAGTTACGAAAAATATTTCGGTGTTAGGTACTATTCGCAATTTGGACAAGCCATGGACACCGAATATGGTTTGTAGGAGTTGCGTAGCAGAACTTCGCAAGTGGTCTATGGGAACCTCAAAACCACACGCAAGATTGTGACTTTTGTGCTTGCAATATGACAGGATACACCATCAAAACCAAAAAGGCAATTGTTTTCCCAAAAATGCAATCGGTGACTTATCCAGAGCTAAAGAAAATCGAATGAAGATCATCAGTTGCCCCTATTTTTGAATAATACTTTGCTTCCTAACGAACTATCTGAAGGTTGTGCTTCAGAGGACCAGGAAAGTCTTGACCCAAACTTTGAGACGTCTTCTCAACGACAAGCGTTTTCCCAAACTGAATTAAATGATTTGATTAGAGACTTACAAGGGCTTCGAGATTACAAAGTGTGTAAAGCCAACATTTCTATAGTAAACCTAAGCATTCATTGATTAAATTTACCCATTGTATGTAAATATGCATAACATTTGTGCAAAATTACACAAAAGTTATCTTTTACACATTTTTGGAACAAAAGTAAACATGCAATTTTACTTTCATTTTTATACCCGACACACTCTGTGTCGACGGTATATTGCGTTTGTGTGGTTGTGTGTAACACCCAGAACCAGTCGAGATAGACCATACAAAATGTATATAGAAATGATCAGCGTCACCAGGAGATTCAATTAAGCCATGTCCGTCTGTCTGTCTGTCTGTCCGTCTGTTTGTATACAGTTTTCTTACCGAAGGAGTTGAGCTATCTTGATGATATTTGGTATGCGTTTTCAAAGGCATATGAGTAAGAACAAGTTCGAGAATGGACCTGATCGGACCATTTTTAGGGGTACCTCCAGTACTAGGGTCTGTTACGAAAATCACAAAATCTGCTCTAAAATCGAAGTTTTTCAAGATATTTTGATGAAATTTGATATTTGATCATACTTAAAGGCCAATAATATGATTTCCAAAAATTGGAAAAGTGGGCATGGCAGAGGGGCGTTTTTCAAAAATTGCCTCCTACACCCGAATTTCAAATGGGACTTGAACGAAATTTGGCAGTTATGCTTCCTTTGTAGCCATAAACATCCTCTCCAAAATTTTTTTGATAGGTCTATTATAAAGGGTACCTCCAGTACTAGGGTCTGTCACAAAAATCTCAAAACTGCCCCAAAACCGGATTTTTTGAGATATTTTACTGAAACCTCGAATTTGAACGTATATTAAGGCCTTCGATTAGAAAACAAAAAATGGGGAAAAGTGGGCGTGGCAAAAGGGCGGTTTTTATAAAGAAATTCAATAAAAGTCGGTATATGGGGCCCCTAATGGCCTTAAACACCTCTTGATATTAAAAATTATTTGAAGATGTTAGTCTGTTTCGGGTATTTTATTGTCACGCTCGCCTGACTATAACACCCTTACTTGTTTAGAGTGTACTTGTATAGCTAATTTTCAACATAACCCTCAAAGGGTATGTTCCCTGTAGGAAATTGAACTAGTGCAGAAGTATTCTTCGACTACTTCCCAAATCAACAGTACTACTCGCTCGTAATTTCCCCGCCAATGCCTTGAACTGTAAACTTTTACTCAGAGGTGCCATTCGAAAATCGACAGTCGCGTTTGAACTAGTGCAAAAGTAGAGGCAACAGGGCCAATTCAGTAAATTTGCTATACTACGTTAATAGATGGGGGGCCAGCCCGAGCTGTTGTAGCTCACAGCGTAGCGCGTGCACCCCGCGATCCGAAGGACCCAGGTTCAAATCCCGGGCCAAGCGAACGCCGATTTTTTTTTTCTTTAATTATTAGTAAAAATTGGAATCCTAAGAGGAATAAAAAGCAAATATATAAAAAAGAAAGGTTTCAAATTGGCAGGAAATGTTGAGCGAATTTGTGCGCAAAGTTGTGAGACAGCATTGGTGAAGACTAGTTTTTCAATCCAATTATTGGAGTTTTTCGAAACATGTCATTCTTCCAAATTTTTTCGCCTGCGACAGGAATCGAACTCGAGCCCTCCATATTGCCAAGCGAATACGCTTTCATTACGCCACGGACCTATCTGATTCACGCACAGAAAATATATTAGATTAATGTGTGGGCAAAATTGAATCATTGAATATGCCACTAGTTAGGTACTACTGTCCGTATCTCTACTCGCATACTAGTTTTTTTTCTTGTTCTCGAGAACTATTCGCTAGGGGACAATTGACCCCACTCTTCCTACAGGGTTGTGTCATCTAGGGAGCGCGTCTAAGTAGCTTAACGCAAGGAATTACTCGAGACCGTTTAATATTGAATATAGCATTTATTGATTTACTTTAAGGCGTAACATTAAATCCTTAAGCTAACTAACTTAACTGAGCTATTCCCTAGCTAACACGGAGATCCACACTTCAACGTCCTGGCTCGTGAGTAGGTGCGTTAAAGTTGAGATCTTCTGAATACTTCGGTTCACAGTTCTGATCGTAGTCCTCTTCCAGTGCACAAATCTCAGTTTAAATAAAGAGATATTGCTGTTCTAGCAATATCAGTTGTTGCGACACTCTTCTGGGTCATCTCGATTGTTGATTGTTGCGTGTTCCAAATATATCAGGCCGATCAGGTCAGCTTACTCATTGTTGTTGCGTGCTGCTGTTGCTTAATACTTCTAGCGTCAGCTTTATTCCAGTCTTCGCCTGCTACGTGCTGTTGTTGTTATTATTATTGGAGCAGGTCAGTATTTAAGACGATGAACTTCATGTGCATAGCTTATGTGACATAATTGCTGACTAGCTGTTTCGGCCATTTCGTCTTGCCGCTCACTCGCCCGATCCAATCATCTGATGTTTTTAGTATTTGCGATCATTGGCTTTGATTGTTAACGCCAGCGTTAATGTTTTATTGATTCTGAACGCCGGTGTTTTCGTTGTTGTTCTTTATCGCATATCGAAATAAGGTATAAGAACTGTTTGTGCGGTTGTGACACACAACAGGTATAAGAGGAACTAGTACTGGTGAGATTGACACTAATCAAAGGCCAGAGTAAGACTTCTTGAATTTCCTGTAGGGAAATGTGTTTCTAAATTTTTTTGAAAATTCCAATCGTTCGCCTTTGACTTTTTATAATAAAAACAAGTAAAGAAGTTTACATCGGCAAAGCCGATTGCACACATACCTTTTCCTCAGCCTAAAATATGTTAAAACATTACCTTTGCAAAAATTCCTGCCGTTTTCGTTGTTCTAGCTTGAATATCTATTTATACCTTATCTGTACTTCGATTTAGGTTCTAAAACTCGAGATTATTATTAAGCAAAAAAATTTCGCGAATGGTGGTCATGGTCAAATTTTAACCGTTAGAGGACATTTTGTCTAGCTGCGAAATACTCACTTCAAAATAGTGAAAATCAAATTTTTGCGAATTTCGCGGATGGTGGTCTTGATCAAATTTTAACCCTTAGAGGACATTTTGTTTAGCTGCGAAATACTCAATTAAAAATAGTGAAAATCAGGTTTTCGCGAATTTCGCGGATGGTGGTCTTGATCAAATTTTAACCCTTAGAGGACATTTTGTTTAACTGCGAAATACTCAATTCAAACTAGTGAAAATCAAATTTTCGCGAATTTCGCGGATTGTGGTCTTGATCAAATTTTAACCCTTAGAGGAAATTTAGTTTAGCTGCGAAATACTCACTTCAAAATAGTGAAAATCAAATTTTCGCGAATTTCGCGGATGGTGGTCTTGATCAAATTTTAACCCTTAGAGGACATTTTGTTTAGCTGCGAAATACTCAATTCAAAATAGTGATATCAATTTTTGCGAATTTCGCGAAATGTGGTCATGGTCAAAATTTATCCATAATGGACGACTTTATTTGGCGGCAAAATACACAATCAGAAGAAGCAAAAAAATAATTTTTGTATTCAGATATGAGAATAAGAGAAAGAGTGTTTTTTTCTATTGTGTAGGATGATGACCATAGTTATAGCGATGTCGCAATTTTTTTTCAGCGAAAGCTTAAGTCTACATAGTAGCTATACACACACCAAATTTCAATAAGCTGGGATGTATAGTAAAAAAGTTATCCAGGAAAAACGTTAAAAATCGTGATTTTTGAAACTTCTGAACCACTTCCCACGACCCAAGAAGGGACTACGAAAAAAATTTGTATGCAGTTTTTCGGACATTTACCTGGTTGAAGTCCATGCCAAATTTCAATATGATATCTTTCATGGCTTAGGAGTAAATTACGAAAAACTAAAGTGTGACCGACAGACAGACAGACAGACAGACAGACAGACATGGCTAGATCGATTCCTCTTGTCACCCTGATCAAGAATATATATATATGTCTATATCTACCGCGACTCCTTTGGTATGTTACATACACCGTGCCAAACTTAATATACCCTTTCCTTCGGAAAAGGTATACGAGTAACAAGTGGATTTTTCAATTGCAACATGTTGCTAGAATTTACGATTTGAATGGCTTCATAAGAACGATTATTTCTCTGCGAAACCTTAGACGAAACTTCTCAGGTAAGAAAAAATCTACACAAAATAGATAGTTATTCGGTCCTTAACACTGATATTGAAAATAACACAAGCGGGTTTTAAGAGAAATTCGTTGAAAGTACACAAAAAATGAATTTTTTACAGAAAAAATAAAATTTTTTCGACTTTGAGCATCAAATTCCACCATTTATTGTTAAGACTTTTTGGTGTTTTTGATATTTCGTGAAAATTGAATTATCCAAGAACACACTATCGTTTAAAAACTTTAAATATGGGATACCGCAATTTAGAAAACCCCTTTCGAAAAAATCATTGATACAAAAAAATGAATGCGTGGTTTTCTCAAAACTCTGACGAGATGGAAAAATTTTATTGGTATTTTTGAAATCAGGGGGTCCCTAAACACAATAAATCAGCACTGAAATAAAGAAAGGAATGAAAAAGTTATAATTTGTAGGTCTGTAGTTTCAATTAAAAAGAAAAAACTAAATTTTTTCTAGCAAAAATTTATTTTCAATTAAAAATATCATTTTTATGGAAAAGAACATTAATTTTCGAAAATTTTTATGTAATGAACGTTGAGTTTCGATAAACCATTCGCTAGATATGAACTTTTTAAAAACCTATTACCGAAAACTTTGACGGATATTAACTAACGGAAAAAATTTGTTTGCCAAAATATTTGATTGGAAGGATTTTTCTTACCTCCAAGGCAATTGAATACCGTATCAATCACTGAAATCTGAGACTCTCGATTCAAAAGTAGCCCACTTTAGAAATTTTGACCCTATATCAAATATTTACACTTATTTTAACAATATAGGGTTTTTTTGATAAAAGCAGCTATTAAACTATAATTTGTATTTAAAACTACCAAGAATTTCCACATAAAAATTCATAATATTTTTTTTCGTGATTCAACTTTGATGGCCTGAAATACCAACTTACAATAGAATGTTTTTTTAAAACTTTCTGATGTCTTCAAGTTAATCTATTTCCAATATATAAACGTCAAAACTGATTTGAAATTTCTCATTTCCTTTTTTTTCCCTTGTGGCGGCAAATAATAGAACACGCAGCGCTGCCAGGTCTCATAATTTTTTATGAGATCTACTTACTCTTCTACTGAATCTACTACTTTCGCTCTTTTAATCCCAACCCTGCAGAAAATCCGAGTAGAAAACTGTGGCGTTTTTATTGTTTAAACTTCACCAGAACTAGTTCTCCATTATACCCCTCCCAATATATAATTTTGTAGAATTTTATATATTATATTAAAATAAGAATTGGTGGTCAAAAATTGACTAGTGTAAAAGACCTCATTAGTACTCGTCGATAGTCTAAAAAATGTCGATACTATCGATAGTATAAACATAAATAAAAATATTATATTATTATTAGTATATAAGGTATTATTCTACTATATACAATCCAAACCAGAGCTACTGCGTCAAATCGCAAAGAAAGAAAAACGTGGTACACAAAAAGCGAATCTTGACAACGACAGTGACGTCGTTAACGAGATTTTAGGTATGGATTAACTACAAGGGTAACCTGAAACGAAAACTTGCTAACAACAAACAAAACTTTCAAGCAACGGGCGCGGGTCCTTCCAGCGAAGTCAGTTTAAGCTCAGTTGAGCTCAGTTGAGTGTAGCTGAATTAATCAGTCTGGAAGAACAAATAAATTCAGTTGGAAATTGTTTTGGACCTCCAATGGTAGAAAAGGCTGTCAATGATTCAATGCCGCCAAGAATGAAAATAAATGAAAACGAGGCAACTGATTGTGCGAAAAACACAAAAACATCACCTCACGAAGAGCGTTTAAATTTATTGAAAGAACAAACATCAAACCAAAAGAAAATACTAGAAAAAATAGTGCAAAATATAGAAACGATATAACAAGAAAGAAATTAAATATTGAAAAAAGAAACCGAAGAAGAGAGCGAATTACGTAAAATAAGGACTGAAGTTCCAAAAAAAAAACTGTAAAAGAAAAATTTTAAAATTGATATAGAATGAATGGTTAATATTGAATTAGCACTACTTTAATTCATAAATTGAATTTGAGAAAATTAAGTCGTTTGCATCAAGCTACTTCGAATTTCCCTGGCATTGATTGAACTTGCTTGCCATTTTTACTCTGAAGAAGGGTAGTCTTGATCTTGTAGTAGATCTGGCTCTTCCATTATTGGCGTTTTAAAATATTTATCGATGTTGTAAAAGTTGTAAATGTTGTTTTATATTTATTTCTTTTTATACCTTTTCCGAAGGAAAGGGTATATTAAGTTTGGCTCGGAGTATGAAACATGCCAAAGGAGTCGCGATAGATATAGACATATAATATATATATATTCTTGATCAGGGTGACAAGAGGAGTCGATCTAGCCATGTCTGTCTGTCTGTCTGTCTGTCGGTCACACTAAGTTTTTCGTAATTTACTCCTAAGCCATGAAAGATATCATATTGACATTTGGCATGGACTTGAACCAGGTAAATGTCCGAAAAACTGCATACAAATTTTTTTCGTAGTCCCTTCTTGGGTCGTGGGAAGTGGTTCAGAAGTTTCAAAAATCACGATTTTTAACGTTTTTCGTGGATAACTTTTTTACTATACATCCCAGCTTATTGAAATTTGGTGTGTGTATAGCTACTATGTAGATTTAAGCTTTCGCTGAAAAAAAATTGCGACATCGCTATAACTATGGTCATCATCCTACACATTAGAAAAAAACACTCCTCTTATTCTCATATCTGAATACAAAAATGATTTTTTTTTCTGCTTCTTCTGGTTGTGTATTTTGCCGCCAAATAAAGTCGTCACTTATGGTTAAATTTAGACCACCATTCGCGAAATTCGCAAAAATTTATTTTCACTATTTGGAATTGAGTATTTCGCAGCTAGACAAAATGTCCTCTAACGGTTAAATTTTGACCGTGACATCCATTCGCGAAATTCGCAAAAATTTGATTTTCACTATTTTGAATTGAGTATTTCGCAGCTAGACAAAATGTCCTCTAACGGTTAAAATTTGACCATAATCACCATTCGCGAAATTCGCAAAAATTTGATTTTCACTATTTTGAATTGAGTATTTCGCAGCTAGACAAAATGTCCTCTAACGGTTAAAATTTGACCATGACCACCATTCGCGAAATTCGCAAAAAATTTATTTTCACTATTTTGAATTGAGTATTTCGCAGCTAGAAAAAATGTCCTCTAACAGTTAAAATTTGACCATGACCACCATTCGCGAAATTCGCAAAAATTTGATTTTCACTATTTTGAATTGAGTATTTCGCAGCTAGACAAAATTTCCTCTAACGGTTAAAACTTGACTATGCTCACCATCCGCGAAAATTTTGTGCTTCATAATAATCTCGAGTTTTAGAAGCTAAATCGAAGCACAGATAATGTATAAATAGATATTCAAGCTAGAAAAACGAAAACGGCAGGAATGTTTGTTAAGGTAATGTTTTAACATATTTCAGGCTGAGGAAAAGGTATGTGTGCAATCGGCTTAGCCGATGTAAACTTCTTTACTTGTTTTTTTTCTAATCGCGCATTTTACCTAATATCCAAGTATTATCTTCTAAATTGTCGTTTAAGTATTGTGTTAGATTGCTGGTGGTCCAAATGAAGGAATCGTGGCTGTAACCTGGATGTCGAGAATCGGCGTAACGAATCTTCATTTCGTGGTCACACAGCTAGAAAGCGGGGAAAAGTTTAATTCGAGAGAGAGGAGCAAAATTCTTACAATCATTACATTTAAACTAAAATACCCTTTTCTGATCATATAAACATGTTGCAATTCCTTTTTTGGTGCAATAATTTTGACGTGGGTGCCATCTAAACAGCCAACCACACCAGGTAGTCCAGAGCGTGCATAAAAATATTATTTCGCCAAACATTTATTTTCTCTGTTCATTTCTGCGTTTATCCATTTCCCACAAATTCTTGATTCCGTGATTTCTAAAACTTCCTTTAAAACCAACGACACTGTTAGTTGAGAAAATGCCACATTAAAATTGTTACCGCTGCCTTCAGCAAAAAAACGCAGTGCACAACACAATTTTAAAATTGGATGTATAGCACTCCGGCGAAAATTTGGTTTAAACCCAATAAACACAAAAACGATAACGAGTTTGAATCGAATTCGAATCGAGTTCGTAGAGCGCGAATCGCATCAAACGAATTCGAATCTAATTCGATTCGAAATCGCGGAAGGCAATATTCGCG
>CM035808.1:51818315-51831985 GCA_020466095.1 Chlorops oryzae | reverse complement strand
CATATGCTGGTGCTTCAGAAAAACGTTAAAAAGACTTGGGACTAGGTGAATCAATCGTTCTTGAGCTGCTTAAAAAAGTAGATCATCCAGGGAATCATACAATCACTTTTGATAATTTCTTTACATCACATCGGTTGATTGCTCGTCTCGATAAATTGGGTTTTTTTGTGACCGGCACAGTTCGTGACAACCGTATGGGTCTAGGAGCAGACGGAAAGAAAGCATCAAATGTGCCATTGAAAAAAGCAAAAAACTGAAAACCTCAACAGAAGAACTCTGTCATTGCTCTTGCTTCAACAATCACTCTTCAGCCAAAGAATGTTATAAGCAAGAAACCAAAAGGCTCCTTCGATGCTTGCTACGATCGGAATAATAATGTGTTTGCCATTCGTTGGAATGATAATTCAATCGTTTCTATGCTCTCAAATTATCTTTCTCACACTCCAATTGGCAAGGTAAAGCGATACAACAAAACCCTACGGAAAAACATTCAAGTTGACATACCACATATGATCCAATGCTATAATCAAACTATGGGCGGTGTCGATTTATTTGATAATGCTATGAATAATTACCGCATTGGCATGCGGGGAAAGAAGTGGTATTGGCCACTAATCACAAACTTACTCGATGCTGCAATGGTAAATGCTTGGAAAATGCACTGCATGTGTAGAAAAATTGGGAAAGAAAAACAAATGCCACAAATTGACTTTCGCATTTTCGTAACTGAATACTTGATTCAATCAAAAAAAAAATAAAAAAATACAAATTCCACGTCATGTTCCAATCAGCATTCGAAATGACCCTTTGGACCATACTATAATTAAAGGAGAAACAAGACGACGCTGCGCATTAGAGCAACTATATAAAGCGTGAGAAAGGGTAATCTTCGCGCAAAAATACAAAAATGCTAGTTTTTTTTTTTTTTTTTGCAAGAACAAAATAAGAAAAATATTTGATGTAGAAAAACGATAATGTTCGCTGAGGAGTTAAATTTCATACGAAAAATTCCGCCAAAAATAACCGAGAAAAATTTTTCAAAAAAGTAAGAAAACCACAAATTATTTGGATTATTGTTAATAATCTGCCATCGAAAAATTATCCATATGTGTTTTTGTTTGGACAACACATTATTCAAAAGGTTTAAAGTCATTAATAGCTCAAAAATGACCTTCAAACGATTTTTGCCACACCAAGGTCAAAATTTTTGGGGTCTTGAAATATTTTTCTTCTCATTTGGGGTAGACCTTTCAGAAAATGGACGCGCACCGAAGAAAAATAGACACATAATTTTGCCCATACATTTTTGAACCGGTATATATTCGTTGCCTTGCTTGCTTTTTACGAAAGGGCCCGGATGGTCCATATGCAAGACTTGGAACGGAACTTTAGGTATATTCATACCATAAAACTGACACTCCTTACTTTTCGGCGAGCGATTATAACTACATTCGATACATGACTTAATCTAGCTTTTTACCATGTTACGCATCTTTGAAAGGATAGTATTGATGACTCATTAGCTTTTCGCTTCCAGCTACATTTTGGCTATGATTAAAAACCATTTCTTAAATTTATTCTTACGGTTTTTCTCTAAATGCTTCATTTTTCTAAAATAAATATATTCAACCAAGGTATTGAAATTCATCGTCAGCAGTAAGGAAATTGGATGAAAAAAATGTTATTCAAAGTTTTTGTACTCACCATATTGTATGCGTATTTTAATATTTTAATATAAATTTATATATTCTTTTTGTTAGTTGATGTCGCATTTTACTTGCGCCGCATTTTTCATTTTTTATATAAAATTTTTATTCAAGGTACTCTGTTATGCCGTTATGGCGATTGTGCTGCTAAAGTGTCCTTCGGAAGTTTCGCTCACACCCGGACCCTGACGAATTATGTTTCACCACTGTTCAACAGGTTATAGCAGTGCAGTACAAAAAGGGTTTCAATAAAATAATTGATAAAATTCGGTACGTTCGTGTCATTTTTCATTGAAGTGCCTTTCGGAAGTTTCACTCACGCTCAGGCCCCACTGAATTAGGTTTCACAACTGTTCAGTAGGTTGAAATGAAAAACTCAAATATATTCAATATATATCAATCTTACCCAACTGTGGCCAAAGGTCTTTGCTTCATTTTTGATGATTTGTAAGTTTGAACGCCGAACTGTTGTAAAAGGATCGTGATTCGTTCCCGACTATCCTGAGTCGAACACCGACTGCGCCGTAAAATGGTGTGTCGTCCTACCGGCTGCGCCATAAAATGTTGCTTACTTAACTGCCCTAATCCCTAACTATACTGAGATCCACACTTTGTCGTCCTGGCTCGTAAGTAGGTTCAACAAAGTTTAGATCTGATTGTTACTTCTCGATTCCAAACCGCCACTCCTCTTCCATTGATCGAAGCTTCGCTTAAATAGATCAATATTGCTGCTCTAGCAATATTGGATATTGATTCTGCATCAACTAATTTTCGATTTTCCCCTGCCGGTGTACCTACGCTGCACTTGTTGTTGTTGTTTTCGTTTTAGCAGCGGCTAGTCTCTTGCTACTGCGTTTCATGCCCTTCTCGATCGCCTGTTGTTTTTGTTTCGAGTTACGCCAATAGCTTTATTGCTAAATTTCCATATCGGCTTTTATTGTTGACATAGGTCAGTGGTTGAAGGCGTTCTTATGCACAGCTTATGCAGTTGTTTATGATTGCTGACTCGCTTGCTGGCTTCTTGCATACGTTACGTTAATTGTATAAGCATCTCTGGCTGTTGTTTTTGTTTAGCTGTATTTGCGAGCTTCTGATCGTTGCATAAGCTCTTGACTGAAAAAGCATGTGGCTGTTGCTTTGCCGTTCTACCTTGAACCTCTGGTCATAAGCTGTTTTTGTTGTTGCTAAAAGAGTGTCGACTTCCATACTTGGTGTTGTGTCGTCGAACTCCTCTGCTGCGTTTTAAATGTTTTTATATGTTTTGGCACTTTTCCCGCTTAGAGCTGGTAGCGTGACGTTAGAGTGTGACGTCTCGTTTTTCGACTTACAACACTCGTTAACATCATTTTTATACCCAGCGTAAGCAGGGTATACTAGTTTTGTGCAAATCTTGTAACAGCCAGAACTAAGCTCAATAGATATAGACATATATATATAATATATAAAACTTGCAATTTTCCTCGGAAAATAGACGAAAAATGGTTAAAATATGCATGAAACGCCCTCTGGCGGTAGTCATAGGTAAAATTCAAGATCAGAAATAAATTTGTCGACCCCAAACACCCCCCACATATACATAAAAAAGATAATATAACGATGAATAAAAAATCGAATTTTGAATCAAAATGATGTTAGGGGGAAAAAATCTTTTTTTGAAAAGTGGGAGACTCGAAAATCGAGATAGACCTATGGTTCCTTCGGCAAAGTTGCTTAAAATTACCCCCAGAACACCGCTAGGGGGTAGGTCTAATCGAATTTTTCGGCTCCATACAAATTGGCCCGCCCTAATATATATATATATATGCTAGAAAAATCGAAGGAAAGAGAGTTCACGATCCTTCCTTGGATTTTTTGGAAAAAAAAGGAATTGACAATCCTTTTTCTTTTCTTTTTTTTTTTTTTAAAACTAGTCCTTCTTTGCATCGGACAATTCTGTGGGCTATCGTGCTCAGCTCTCACAGATCTGTCTGTTGAAAAGTTTTCTCTTCAACAAGAAAACTTTTTTTCCTTCAAATTCACAGAACTCTATGCCAAGCTTGTTCATTTCAAGAACAGTGAACAGCCTAAACATAACTCAAAGCCAAGGTTGTCAATTTCACACAGAGTGAATACTTTTTCTAATTTTGCTCTAACACGGCCATCCTGCAAATATCATCGCTCTCGATGATAATTTTGCTCTAACACGGCCATCCTGCAAATATCATCGCTCTCGATGAGAGATTCAGTATTAATTCTTAACACAACAACTAATGTCTAGTCAACTTCTCTTATAAAGAACTCAAAGTACCAAACACAGCTCCCTCTTTCTTGCTCAAAGCACATCGTCTTATTTTCACAAACTATGGTCTATCTGAGACCAACACTTCAACTGACCACAATACTGCGAGACTATGACTCCAATTCCAAACTCAAAATTGAAACTCGGACCACAATAACCCATTCGATCAGAGGCAATCTTAAGCTTGGCTGCAATCTAAACAAGAGCTCTCGGAAGCAGAAAATCGTGAATCTCCAGCTCAGGGGCAATCTTCAGCTTGTCTGGAATTCATGTCAGAACAACTCATTCGATCAGAGGCAATCTTAAGCTTGACCGCAGTCAGAACATAAGTTCTTCAAAACAGAAAATCGTGAATTTCCAGCTCAGAGGCAATCTTCAGCTTGTCTGGAATTCATGTCAGAACAACTCATTCGATCAGAGGCAATATTAAGCTTGAACGCAAAAATTTGTACACAACAGAAGCATGTGAATTTCCAGCTCAGAGGCAACCTTCCGCTTGTCTGAAATTCATGCTCCAACAATACCACGAAATAGAGGCATTTTTAAGCTTGTCAACAAAACATTTTAAAAACTATTACCCCGATTCCCAGCTCAGAGGCGATCAAAGAGTCCACAAAAGCAATGAATTTACCTTAAATTTTTGTTATATTTGTGCGTTATAATTTTCGACAATCAGAACTGGACGAATAACTTCTCTTCCTGCAACTATGATTTTGCCCGAATTTTCATTTTTAAGTTTATAGCGGTCATTCGCCAGCACCCCAACAACTTCATAAGGTCCTTGGTAGTAATTCTGAAGTTTTGACTTCCGTATTTGGTTACTGGAATATACGACCTTTTGACCAATCTCCAATTTGCTTGGCTTGCATTTATTCTTGTCAAAACGAACTTTCATACATCTAGAATTTTCATCCGACCGTTCTTCTGCTAACTCCCGAATTGCTTGTATGTCATCATACTGAGGTTCCAATTTAAGTTCAGATAGCAATACCCCAAGCTCCGGAGTTCTACCCGTAACACCAGTTTGTATCTTAAGGGGAGAATACCCCGTCGTTTTGTTTACTGTGGTATTTAATGCCAACTGTACTCTGCTTACATAGCTAGTCCACTCAATACTCGTGTTAGTTCGAAGTAAATTAGCAACAGTGTCGACGTACCGCTCTACTTGTCCGTTGGCTCGACTAGCTCCAGGAGTGATAAAATGGAGCTCTGTTCCAAGCGAAGCACAAAGCTTCTTGAAGTCTCCACTGGTAAAGTTAGTATCTTTATCACTCACTAAGTTACCTGGAGCACCAAACAACATCACATAGTTGTGAAAAAGCTGCACTGTTTCGGAGGCTTTTAAGGTTTTGGACGGCAAGAGAACGACAAACTTGGTAAATGAATCAACGAGAATAAAAATATACCTAAAATTGTTATCGTCAAAAGGTCCCATGAAATCGGCATGAACTGTGTCAAAGGGGATAGGTCTTTTTTTTATTGGGTGTAACTCACACTGCTTTTTACCGGAAGGTCGTTTAGCCACCAAACAGACCAAGCAAGACTCAACGAACTTACGCACATTCCTAGTCATTGACGGCATCCAAAAATACTCTCTCATCTTAGCCAGTGTTTTCTCCCAACCAACGTGACAATTATCTTCGTGGAAACGTCTCATAAGGGTCAGTCGGCACCCCTTTGGTACAAATAATTTATCGGTGTCTTGAAATTTCTTAAAAAGTAGTCCTTTCCTCAATAAGTAATGTGAAACAGTGTCGCAATCACCAGTTTTCAGTTTATCCTTGATTTCCTTTACATATGGATCATTTCCCTGCTCGATGTGCAGCCACGTTTCAGACAGACTATTGACTTTGAGACAGTTCTTAACCGGAGTATTCCGACTGAGATAGTCAGCATATAGTAGCGTTTGTCCTTTTTTATACACAATCTCAAAATCAAAATCTTGAAGATATATCCACCAACGGGCAACTCTTGGCAACAAATCCCTCTTTTGCTGAGTTGCTTTCAAAGCGTTACAATCCGTTACAACCACAAAACGTACGCCCAACAAGTAGTGACGGAAGTGTTTGACAGCATTCACTACAGCCAAAGTTTCCAACTCATAACTATGATACTTGGCCTCATATGGCTTAGTGGCTTGACTGTAATATGCGACTACAAATAATCGTGCGTCCACGCGTTGAAATAAGACGGCCCCATACCCAAGAGCGCTAGCATCAGTATGTAATTCGGTTTCTTGTTCAGGATTAAAAAAAACGAGCAATGGGCGAGTTGTGAGCAGGTTAACAAGGTAACGTTTAGCCGCTTCACACTCTTCCGACCAGAGAAATTCCGTATTATTTTTTGTCAAGGACGTGATACAACTCATTTTAGCTGCAAATTGTGGAACAAATTTTCGAAAGTAGTTAGCCAGTCCCATGAACTGTCTAACCTGTTTTACATTAGTTGGTGTCGGCGATCTTACCAATGCATCAATCTTAGTAGGACTCGGTCTGACGCCGTCAGCGCTTACCTCACGACCCAGGTATTTTATCTTCGTCCGAAGGAACTTAAATTTTTTTAAATTCAGGGAAAATCCACTGTCCACTAAAGCCTTTAAAACTGTCTCAAGCTTCCGGAGACCTTCTTCTTCAGTACTTGATGGTATAAGGACGTCATCGAGATACACCATGGCGACTGTGTCTTTCAAACACCCCAACGCAACATTGATGGCACGTTGAAACACTGCAGGTGCATTGGCAAGACCAAACGGCGTACACAAATACTCATAATGTCCGTCCGGTGTAACAAAAGCTGTTTTTTCAATGGAATCGGCCTGTATGGGAATTTGATGGAAACCGGATGCCATATCCAAAGAAGTGAAGTATTTATTTCCACCCAATTTATCTAATTGGTCCTCAATCCTTGGCAACGGATACCGGTCTTTAATCGTGATTTTATTGAGAGCCCTGAAATCCACGCAAAGACGATTTTGTCCATCTTTCTTTTTTACGAGAATCATGGGACTTGCAAAAGGAGAATGACTTTCTCTTATTATGCCATGTGACATCAAGTTTGAAATTATATCTTTTGTAGTCTGTCGCTCGCTGAAAGACATCCGGTAAGGCCTATAACTCACAACTTTGTCCTCTTTCAAACGAATTTTAAGGGAAGCTGTGGTTACCCTTGCTGTAGGCAATCCATCTATGAAATTTGAGGCGTACCTAGTCAGAACAGTATTCAACATTTGTTCTATTGACGCCGACAATCCACACGAAAGACTAGAGACAGTGTCAACTTTCAGACAGCTTCGGCGCAGGCTCGACGTAGCCGCATTGGTTACAATCTCCATACTTTTGTCTTTCAGTACATCTCTTCCTATGATAATTTCGTTTTTTAAATAGGCTTTGTCTATCACGTGAAGATTGACTTCAACCACAAGTTCCTCAAACTCTATCAGAGCCTCCACCTTTTCAGTCAGTAGAATTACCTCCTTTCCAATTCCTTGCACGTTAAGCCATTAAGGCCCCGCGATGCGAAAACGCACCGCATCTTGTTGAGGCCCTAAAAAAAAATTTGTGTCACAAATGACATGTTTACACTTATTTATAAGTACTTGAGACTCCATACCACACATTTTCTCCTTAAAACATTTTTGTAGCGCGCATGTATCTGGGTTGAAAGTCCATTCGAAAATTTTGAAAAAACCATTTTTTTTTTAGGTTTCGTAAAATGTTTGTACCATTTGCAAAAATAATTTAAATACCAAATATACTTTTGATACCAACGTTAAAATGGCTATTGTATCATATAACGTTATTTTCAATGCAATAACGTGTTTTATGTTTTGTTGAGATGTCTTCAAAAATAGTGATGCGAAAACGCATCACTGGGCCTTAAAGAGAAGTAAAATAAAGCCTTCAAACAACGCTTCTGTTGCTATCGTCGCTCAAGCTGTCGCTATTATAACAGTGTTTTTTTTTTGTTTCTATTCGTTAATTCTCTTGAAATTGGCGATCAGTGTGCGGTTCTTATCGATTAAGTTGAGACGTGTTATTTTAAAAATAAATTTAGTGTGTGTTAAAAAGGTTATTATATCAAATATCTACCAAAATGTCTTTTCGAAAATTGATGAACATGAAGGAAATTCAAGCAATACTCAATGGTTCGGATTCGGAGGACGAAGAAGCCGAAGGAATACGAAAAGCTGAAAAAATTGATTTAGTTGCTTTGCCACCAAGTACCGCCGGCGAAGCAAGTGATACTGAAAATGTGGATGATGAAGCAATAGACTTGCAGCCCGGAAGCGTGACTACTCTACCATTGGATATAGCAGACGATATCGAAGTTCAATGGTGTCCGACTTTCTCTTGTACATCGAATCAGTCACAAGCAAACCCGGATACAATTGAGAGCTCTTCTTTCGCTCCACAAGACCCTAGGTGGAATAATATGACAAATCGTACGGAATTTGTGTTTGACAAAGGACCAGTTGATGTGTCTGCTGCAGAGCAACAGAAATTGTTTGAGCGTTTAGGACAGTATAATCCATATGAACTGTTTATACTTTATATGGACGATGAAGTTATTGAACATTTGATGAATTGTACCCTAAAGTATGCAGCAATCGATTGCAATGATCCTCTTTTTCGGACCGACTACGATGAAATTTGTAAATTTATTGCAATTTTGTTCATCTCTGGATACTTTCCGAAGCCTTCACTACGTAGCTATTGGTCCAACAATCCCACTATAGGTGTGGAATGCATAAAGAACGTAATGACTCGTGAGCGCTTCAAGCGAATCAAAAAGTATTTTCATGTTTGCGACAACCGAAATCTGGATGCAAATGACAAATTCGCAAAAATCGCGCCACTAAACAGCATGATAAATACTCGGTTCATGCAGTTTAGCATATTTTCTCATCATTTATCCATAGATGAGCAAATGATTGCATATTTTGGTAGACAAAGCTGTAAAATGTTTATCAAAGGAAAGCCGATTCGATTTGGTTTTAAGTATTGGAACCTATGCTCAAGCGATGGTAAGTTATTTACTTGACGGAGAAAAGAAAAACTCTTTTAGAATCATGCCGTCTCACCATTTTACAGGATATCTTTACCACTTTCAACCATATGCTGGTGCTTCAGAAAAACGTCAAAAAGACTTGGGACTAGGTGAATCAATCGTTCTTGAGCTGCTTAAAAAAGTAGATCATCCAGGGAATCATACAATCACTTTTGATAATTTCTTTACATCACATCGGTTGATTGCTCGTCTCGATAAATTGGGTTTTTTTGTGACCGGCACAGTTCGTGACAACCGTATGGGTCTAGGAGCAGACGGAAAGAAAGCATCAAATGTGCCATTGAAAAAAGCAAAAAACTGAAAACCTCAACAGAAGAACTCTGTCATTGCTCTTGCTTCAACAATCACTCTTCAGCCAAAGAATGTTATAAGCAAGAAACCAAAAGGCTCCTTCGATGCTTGCTACGATCGGAATAATAATGTGTTTGCCATTCGTTGGAATGATAATTCAATCGTTTCTATGCTCTCAAATTATCTTTCTCACACTCCAATTGGCAAGGTAAAGCGATACAACAAAACCCTACGGAAAAACATTCAAGTTGACATACCACATATGATCCAATGCTATAATCAAACTATGGGCGGTGTCGATTTATTTGATAATGCTATGAATAATTACCGCATTGGCATGCGGGGAAAGAAGTGGTATTGGCCACTAATCACAAACTTACTCGATGCTGCAATGGTAAATGCTTGGAAAATGCACTGCATGTGTAGAAAAATTGGGAAAGAAAAACAAATGCCACAAATTGACTTTCGCATTTTCGTAACTGAATACTTGATTCAATCAAAAAAAAAATAAAAAAATACAAATTCCACGTCATGTTCCAATCAGCATTCGAAATGACCCTTTGGACCATACTATAATTAAAGGAGAAACAAGACGACGCTGCGCATTAGAGCACTGCAAAGGTCAATCGATATATCAATGCTCTAAATGCAAACGAGCCCTCCATCCGCAGTGTTTCGAGGAATTTCACAAAAATTAAAAGGTTTTTCATTGTATCATCAATCATAACAGTCCTGTTTTCCGTTTAAGTTTTTTGAAATAAAATTTATGTTATATTTTGTTATCCTATAACTCCATTTTCATTTGAGCTTTATTACTTTTTTATAAATAAGTTAAGTTTTTACAAAATTGTAGTACACTTTCGCGTAATGGTTTTACCTAGCACTTTGCATAAGTTTAAGGCCCAGTGATGCGTTTTCGCATCACCCTCCCCTGGGTCATAGACGCCCCTGGAAATTTCGAGTAGCAATTTTTTTTCTTAATAAGGCCATAGGGAGTTAATATATTATACCCGCTTTTTCCTACCGACCGTGGTTATATGGTCGGGCCTTAATGGGTTAAGAAAATAAGGAATTTTTTTTAAAGGTAACTTGTCGGCTACATCCGAACGAATCAGAGAGCAATCGGAACCGCTATCTAGGAGACATTGATACACACTTCCACAGAGCACTATCGGGGTATAGTCTTGACATACTACAACACTTTTACAAAGATTGACGGATTTGCGGCTTGCTCGTTCTTTCGCCCAACACGTAGCTTCTTCATGTCCACCCTTGCCACAAAATGAACACTGTTAAACGATTCTGTCAGCATCTCCATATTTTTTTATTTTGCTGTTGAAGGGTTTGACTTCTAGCGAGTTCTTCCCGGGACTGTTTTGACGAATATGCCCCTTATTTCCACACTGAAAACACTTTTTATCTTCCTCCCTCCGTGACCGCTTAAAAGGAACTTCACTAGGAATCTTAACGCTTTCTCGCACATAATATGGTTTTTGTTGCCCACGTTCCCGTTCAACCACACTTTGAGAAACATTCCTCTCTTGCGGCCGCTCGCGTATAGAGGACAAGTGATCAACCAAATTTTGAACGGAAGTTGGCATCGCGAACGTGAGCGAATTGCGCAAACCCATTTTGGAAACACAACCGATAATAATCTTTACCACAATGTCCTCGGGTATTTCGAATAGAAGTCTATTAATCTGGGACACCTTTTCCATGGCAAAATCAGTATAGGTACTAAAATCTTTGCTTTCAGAATTAGCCACCTTCCTCAGCTCCACAACTACATCCACGCCATTGGAGAACGTGTGCATCAACGACTCTTTTAGACTCGACCAAGTATAATGTTGGTAGCCGTATTTAGCGTACCATTTCTTTGATCTGCCCATCAAAGCTGCTTGCACGCGAGGGACGACATCAAAATCTTCAAGGCCGTCGCGTAGTACCCTGAGATCTACATCCGCACACCATTTTTTTATGTCGATGCGCGAATGGTCTGGATCGAAACAAGGAAACCCAACACTCCGTTGCACCGGTCGAACTTCTTGAGAACCCTTTAATAATTCCTTTAAGACGTCGACACTCATCGTCAATTCGTTAATACTCGAAACATTGGGAGCATCTTCCTGTCTCTCATCTCCATTACGACGTTTTTCGGCATCCTGTTCGTCCATTTTGTGGAAGTTTGGTTCGTATCCCACTTCTGATGCTAGAAAAATCGAAGGAAAGAGAGTTCACGATCCTTCCTTGGATTTTTTGGAAATAAAAGGAATTGACAATCCTTTTTCTTTTCTTTTTTTTTTTTTAAAACTAGTCCTTCTTTGCATCGGACAATTCTGTGGGCTATCGTGCTCAGCTCTCACAGATCTGTCTGTTGAAAAGTTTTCTCTTCAACAAGAAAACTTTTTTTCCTTCAAATTCACAGAACTCTATGCCAAGCTTGTTCATTTCAAGAACAGTGAACAGCCTAAACATAACTCAAAGCCAAGGTTGTCAATTTCACACAGAGTGAATACTTTTTCTAATTTTGCTCTAACATATATATATATATTCTTGATCAGGATCAAAAACTTAATCGATTAAGACATGTCTGTCTGTCCGTCTGTCCGTCCGTCCATCCGTCCATGTCCGGATCTCCTCCGAAACGGCTCTACCAATCAAGTCTTAATTTAACATACAGGTATATCGGGGTCCGAGTATGATCCTAAGTAAAGATGGGAGACATCCGCCCACTGCCACGCCCAAAAATATTCATTTGTGTCATTATTGTGTTTTCAGTAAAATGCTTGTAACTTGCGAACCACTAAACACATTTCATTGATATTTGGTGTACTGTTAAACTACGAGAAGAGACATGTCCTGGAAAAAATTGACCCCGTACCCCTCGAGCCACGCCCACAAATACGCCCAAAAATTAGGGTCCATCGTAATTTGTGAAGTAAAAGGCGTAGAAGCTTCAAATTCGCAACATAGGTTGACCAAGGTCAATGAATAGTGTAGAAAAAAAATTTATGTGGCCCGCCCACTGCTACGCTCACAAATGGAGATTTTTCGTAACTTCCGAAGTAAAAGGCGTAGCAGCTTCAAATTCGCAACATAGATTGACCTAGGCGATTGAAAGGTGAAGGACAAAAATGTTTGTAACCCGCCCACTGCCACGCCCACAAATGGAGATTTTTTCGTAATTTTCGAAGTAAAAGGCGTAGAAGCTTCAAATTCGGAACAAAGGTTGACCAAGGCGAATGAAAGGTGTAGGAAAATACTTTATGTGGCCCACCCACTGCCACGCCCACAAATAGAGAAGCAAAACATTGTGCGCTCATAATGTCGGGACGCTGGGTATTTCAAAGTCGGGCTTGACCGACTTTAGCTTTCTTACTTGTTTTAATTTTCAAGCGGTTATAGTTACCTAATGCATCACTTTAGCATAACAGTAATTTAGGAAAAATTACTTGGCATATTTTAGATTACATTTTGATGTCACTTTGGAGCACCAAACTTTAACTCATAGATATATAGGGACCAAACAGTTGTAAAAAATTTTCATATTTTATTTAAAAATAGTTATGTTGGAAATATCGATATATTTCTGAGGAGAAGTTTGATGATATTTTAAGGGTTTTTTTTATATAAGGGTGGTATATTGGATGGTAGATAGCCGTCGAATATTCAAATATTTGAAAGCCAGCGGTTATTCGAATAGTTGCTTCAAACTATTCGAATAGCCGCTTTGTGTTCTTTCTAAATTTGTTTATATATAAATCTAAGGGTGAGCGTTTGTGTAGCTGACAGAAGTATAGTTGTAGGATATTCGCCTCTCAATCTGGAGGTTATGGGTTCGATTCCCAACGTGGGCAAGACTTTTTTTCTACCTACCACTGGCCATAAATCATCAAAGTGTTCAATTTGTTCGAGGGATAATTCAAAGGGGTGTTTTGGGTGCTAACCAATGTTAAGTCAGTGTGATAATAATGAATATACTTGAATTAAAAGTGATAGCTTATAGCGGCTGGTCCATCGGAAATATAGGGAAAAAAATTATATATCAAAAAAGCCCCCCGTTGAAAGAGTTGGCGTTTGGACTTTGCAATAAAGTTAAGTGTTTTTCAGGTCAATATAAATTTCCTAGATTTCCGTGAAATAAGCTATGGTAAAAATATACTATGGGCATATTTGCATATAGATCAACGGAAACCTTCCGCGCTGCACTCGTGTTCAGCACGACATCAGAAATATTGTGCAGTCCGAAAACTTCGAAACAGAAGTTACCTCAAACTTGAGACAACTGACAACGGCGAAGAGGACGACCCCGAAACAAGTAACAAAAT
>CM035808.1:51794236-51818215 GCA_020466095.1 Chlorops oryzae | reverse complement strand
GACGAAGAATTAAAATGGGTATACCCTAAATGCCCACAGCAACAAAATTGAATAGATTGCGGTATGTTTGTGATTCGATTTGTTCATGCATTTTTTTTTTTACTACAAAGGAATTCAGAGAAATTTGAAACAAATACATTAAAAATAACTCGAGCTTTTCTGGCGAATTTATTAATAGAATGGGAGGAAAACGAACTACAAATAGACAAATTATTAAAAATTGAACGGGAAAATTTAACCAAAATATTAAAACAAATGAAAACAAGGAAAAAAGGCAGACAACCTTTAGAGAAAAAAAGTACATTTAAAGAATCGAAATATCATTTTAGAAGTAAGCAGGAATAATTAATTTAAGATAAATATTACGTGGCCACCACTCCAACACATCATCAGCAATAGGTCTACCACACGATAACATCAAATCTGCCCTGGATCAAAATGACCAAAAAATTAACACTACCGACAAAAATCAATACTAGGAAGGGGAGAGTAGGGAGCCAAAATTGCCTCCCGAAACAATATAAGCATCCAGAAACAAAATTTCCAACATTGGTCGTCTGTGTCTTCAAGATCAATGCCGAATCACTTGCACCAGCAAACAAAAAAAATATATATATATATTAGGGTGTCCCAAAAATGTGAAATTAATTTTTCGGAAACGCATACCCTCCAATTTTTTTCTAAATGGTCCTATTAGCTTAAATATTAAATATTATTGAGATTGGAATACGATAACCCGTGCCGAATTTCGTTCGAAGTTTGGTATGAAGTCTCTTCAAATTGAGTCCCCCAAAAGTATGCATCGAAATTTTTTGATATTAAAAATCGTGGGTTTTCTTGAAAATATTGCAACATTACCACGATGTCAGAAATATATAGTGAAATAATGTTTATCATCATCATAGCTCGAACAAAAGTTTTCTGGAAAATACTCAAAACTAATAGGAGATTTTAGCCCTAAATATTGACATGCATACCTTGAGGGTACAATTCATATCAAAATTCAACGCCTCAAATTTGTTAATTCTCGAATATCTCGCACATTTTTTACTTGATCTGGACATATAAGGGCTTAATATGTTACCAATGAAACTGGATAGTGGTTTTAAAAGTTTAAATATTTTATACGCAATGTATGGTAAAGTAAAATATATTGTAAATCAGAAAAAAATTTGGAAATCGTTGATTTTTCCGATTTTTTAACTTTCATAAGTCTCGTAGAACTCTTTGTAAGAGAAGTGCATCACGTAAAGCCCGTTTCCTCTTAAGGTCCACTTTCATTTTAACTATCAAATGTTCTTGTACTTGCACATGGTGAAACATGTCCTCAAGTTATTTCGCAGAAATAAAAAATTAAGACAATCGCACAATATTTGCGGTGCCCACAGTCAATTGAATATAACAGAGACGTAAAAATGGCATTTTTATAGTGGTCCGCACTTAACAAATAATTATTTATAGTGAAATTGTGGGGGTTGCTTTCTTAAAATAAAAAATTTTGTTCTATTGTGAAGATACAGAGGTATGTTTATGGAAAAAATTCTATTGCAAATTTTTTTTCTTGGAAAGCCTCTGAAGGCCCATACAAAAAAAAAAAAATGCCCTGACGGACATTTAGAAACCATTTTTTGAGTTGCTCTGATGTCAAAATAGTAGGACGAACTGCAACTATACGTTTTTTATCCTTAAATAGTGTTTTATTTTTTATTCGTAATATAAAAAAGCTGAGTTACATTTAATTGGTTTTTTTTTTTCAAATAAACGAATTGTTTCTGTTATTTAAATTTTTTTCACTAGCTTTTACAATATAGCTTAACCTATTAAGCTAACAAAAATAATAAATGCAGGTTTGGGTTCATAATCTCAAACAAGGAATAAATGAGCCTTTTAAGGTACACATGTTCCTCGTAAGGCCCAAAAAGTCGTTTTTTAAATCGTATTTTAAGAGCTTTTCCGATAAGGTTTTTTGGTAGAATTTTTTGTTATTTTATAGAAAATTTATCAAATAAAACAACACAAAAACAATCGGGCCTGTATCATCAATACTTTGTACGCAGCAATGGAAAAGGTGTAAGGTGGGCCTTATGTGGTGCACTGACCTTATTTACAACCTATAACTGGAGTTTCTTTACTAAAAAGAACACTTATTATATACCCAAAAACTATTACTGTTTAATATTTTAATAGGTTTTTTGGTAAAAATTATTACTTTTTAAAACCGTTTTGCATAAGGGCAAGATTTTTGAGGTCTGTATGACATTTTAAGGCATTCTAAATTAAAAACAAGTTTTATATGGAAAAATTTGTTGGGTGTATAGTGTGGTGGGACGGGTGGTTTTGAGCGTGTGCGATTTTGATTTAACTTTTATATTTGCTTAATGTTATCAATAGAAGTATGAAACCGTCGTACTTTGGAGCGCTATAGCTTTCTTAGCTAGCATATAAAAGTTCCAATGACATTCGGCTGGGCGTGGTCCTACCTTGACACCATTAAGTTTGCGATTGTTATCATGACAAAAAAATTTTGAGGTTAGATACTCTAGTAAAAAGAGCTCCACCAAACTTATGGAAATTAAAAAATCTTAAACATTTAGAAAATTTTTCTGATTTTAAATATATTTTACCAGACCAAACACTTGCGTATAAAACTATAAAGATTTTATAATCGCAAGCCCATTAAATTGGTAACATTTTAAACCATAATGTTACCAGGTCAAATTAAAAATGAGTGAGATATTTGAATATTAACCCTGTAACAGGCCAAATTTAAATTGATTTAAACACAAGTCCAAACAGATTTTTAAACTTATTTAACATTAAGGAGCTCAAAAGCGAAAATCTCGCACACTATTATTTTACTTTATAGAGCAGTCAGTTGGAAGAAAAGACTTTTAAAGCCGTGGTTACACGTATGAATTCAATTGAAATCGATCTTTGGTGAAATTCAGCTATTTTGAATGTGGTCCTTGAGGACCACATTCCGGTTAGAGGGTTAACAAATCTTAAGCGTTGAATTTTGATATGAATTGTACCCTTAAGGTATGCATGTCAATATTTAAGGCTAAAATTTCCTACTAGTTTTGAGTATTTTCCAGAAAACTTTTGTTCGAGCTATGATGATGATAAACATTATTTCACTATATATTTCTGACATCGTGGTAATGTTGCAATATTTTCAAGAAAACCCACGATTTTTAATATCAAAAAATTTCGATGCATACTTTTGGGGGACTCAATTTGAAGAGACTTCATACCAAACTTCGAAGGCAATTCGGCACGGGTTATCGTATTCCAATCCCAATAATATTTAATATTTAAGCTAATAGGACCATTTAGAAAAAAATTGGAGGGTATGCATTTCGATTTTTGGGAAAATAAAACCCTCCCTTATATCTTGGGACACCCTAATATATATATATGTACGCCAAACAACAACGGCTTGCCGCCAAAGCAACAGCGCCAACATGATTTCAACACATTGTTTCGACTTGGAATACCCAACAAAATAAAAAACATTAGAAGAAATTTTAAACGAACAACAACATCAGTTGCAGTCATGTAGGACTGTAGGTCTAACTGTCCACGTCGAAAAGCCTCTGCCGCGATGGGGAAATACACCATTAGGCAGGTATAGGAAATTCAACAAATTGTGGACATTCACCAAAAAGCTACCAACAAAAACCTTAAGCAGGAATAGGAAATTCAACAAATTCGAGAAATTCACCAGAAAGCTACCAACAACAATACGGGTAGACACAAAGCGGCACTATGATGCCACTTGCAAGAAAATTAACAAAGAAACACGGCGTCAGCTCGGTTTTTTATATTGCTTGAAAAGTTCATAATTAAAACTTTAATAAATATATTACGATTTATTTTTGCTTAATGTGCGCGATTGTTTTCATTTTGTAATAAATTGACATACATTTTTGACTACGGCTACGAATTTGATTGTACATAAAATTTATTATTTTTGCTGAAACAGTGTGATCAAAAAGTTATGTGCACAAGGTAGGACTAAAAGAACAATTTCTATTTCTCCTTAATATTGAAAATCCTTGATTAGTTTTATGTTTTTCAAGCTTTTCATGGCATTTTATGAGTTTGGTAGATATTTTATATGTAATGTACTCGAAAATCGCCCAAAATTAAAAATAAAAGTGGCAATGCATTTCACCACAGCAGAGCTAAATGTTACGCTGCCATGGCATGCTTCTCCTTTCCTCGTGCTATGTGCATATGTTGAAGCAGCATAGCTCTAACACATTGCAGGGATTAGGAAGAAGAAGAGTTAGACCTATAGTCCTAAATGGTTGCGGTAAACAACACAAATGACACAATACCAACAGACTTAACCAGCCTTAAGATTCTGAAAATCGTTTAGGTAGCGATTTTCTCCAAACAGGGGAGGGATGTTGTGAGTCAGAACCGCACAAAGATTCCCTATCTCAATTTTCTGGTCTTCTATTCACGAATGAATGCATAACTACAACCGCTATGCAAAAGACCTCAGCCGCGATCACCAAAGCAAGAACGCAAGTGATTGGAATATGAAACCGACATTTGCGCGACGATAATATACAAAACAAATAAACAAGCGAACGACAGCTGAGAGGTTTTGGAACGACGATGACGATAGACGCAGACGGGCAAGTAGCATGAGGGAAGGCACGAGCTTGCAAATCATAAATTGATGCAGCAACTTAAGAAGCTGGGTGCAGAGGGTTGTACGAGCTCAAAGCGGATCCAGGGCAAGAACGACGACAGCATAAGTATCAGTGAGTGGAATTGTATTAGGACAACAACAACGGGACAACATAAGCTATACATTGAAAGCTGTGCAAGGAAGAATTTGGGAAAATAAACGGAGATCACGGATCTGGGGAAATGCAGGATCAGCACTAATTCCCTATAAAACCGGAGCAGCGTCCACTGGATGGGCAGACTGGTTTTGACGTCTCAACTCTAACGTGCGTACCCACCCAGCGACCACGGCGACGGAGAGTAAATTTCAACGTGTAAACTTGTGCCAGAGAAAGGATTTGTTCAATAAAAATAAGGGATAAACTTTAATCCTTTGCTTATTCATTTTTATAAAGGGATACTATAGGGACTATTATACGCTTGACACTGTCTGAGCGCTTGGTACCCTGTATCTCGGAAATAGGAATAAAGATGTCATTAAACGCTCGATTTCGTCTGAGCGCTTTGCAACCTATATTTGAAAGTAGGAATAAGGGTGCGATTATACGCTTGACTCAGTCTGAGTGCTTTGCACCCTATATCCTAACAATAGACCAAACGTTCTTGGTGTTCATGCGAGTGGATATACCTACATATGTATATGCTTCGCGAAAACATACAGTCAGTCATACTCATTGCGTAGGTCAGTTTCTCCACCGTGTGTCGCAACTTGCTTCTGATTTCTGAAGCACTAACAAGCGCACATCGAACATCGAACGTCAAACATATATCGATCGAGCGTGCATTCTAGAAACAAAAGCAACAATATTTTCGAAGAGTGTGGTATGTCAGCTCCGCTGTTTGACGGTCGGTAACGTACATGTGCACATGGGCATACAACATCACAAAGTATATGCTTCGATGTTTGAACTGCTAATAATGCGCATATGAAAGTGTTATGATTAGAATTTGAAATTCTTATGAAAAGTCTTGCAAATAAATAAATTATTTGAATATTATTGCGATTTCATTGAATTTTATTGAAACGATTTGATTTTCTTTAATTGAATTTGGGGTGTGAGTTTTGTGCGGGTGTTGCGAAGGTCATATTTCAGGAGCGCTACGGTCGGCATTGGTCGCACATATTTTGCTGCGACTGCTTCATATTCTAATTTACATTTCAGCGTAGAGCAATTATTTATTATCTGCCACGATTGCTTATATTTCTCTTGGAAGCAGCCCACCTAATTGTTGAATGTGATTGATTGATCACGAGAAGTCGACTTATCACAGCTCCCTACGACTGGTCTTGCCGAATCCTGGCATAATTTGCGCAAATAAGTCTTGCACATCGAAATCGAAGACTCACTGCGCTGAAGAGGAAATTATACGAACGTCGGCGAGTATTGCGTAAAGTTTATTACAGTAACACCTAACTATTTATCTATTTCTTTTTCTAAACTGCTTGTGGAGCCCGAGTCAATTTATTTTTTACAACAGCTTGTCGCTCGATAGGCAATTCAACCACGCGGTGGAGCAACTTAAGAGCTTCTGCGACGCAGTTATGAAAAGTGACCCCCTTAATCAGACGGAATCTCTGCTGGAAATCAAAATTGAAGAACTTTGTTCTTGTTGGCAGCGGGTCAACCAGGCTTTCAAAGTTGCAAGTGCCCATGAAGAACGGTCTGACGAGGTCGCTTCACTCGCTCAAGATGCATATAACGAATGCCGCGACCTTCAAATGATCGCTCGGGCTCAACTTAAAAACGTGCCACGGATCCGTTCGCAACATCAACAACCGTTTTCCAGCACACATGCGCCTCCGCATTTCTCCGAAGCGATCACATACGATCATTTGATTAAGGTGCCTCCCTGCGATGTTGCGATCTTTTCCGGAGGAAACAACGTATCGCCAGCGTTTCGTGATAGGTTCACCGGGATATATGTGAACATTCTTAGGCTGCCACCTGTGCAGAAGCTCTTTTATCTTCACAGCAAGACGATGAGTGCGGCAGGAGCGATTGTTCGAGGTTATCCACATTGTGGAGCAAATTTCGTGCATCCTTGGGAAGCTCTGAAGGCGCGTTACGAAAATAAACGCATCTTAATCGACCACCAGCTGAAAACCCTGTTTGATCTGCCAGCTTTTGATTAAGAAATCAGCGAAGGGATTCTGCGAATAGAAAACACTGTCAACGAGCGCATCACGATGATGGAGAACCAAGGAGTTGTCGACTTTTGGGATGCTATGTTAGTCCATTTCTGCTCCAGTCGCTTGCCGGCTCCTACGATTGCGCATTGGGAGCAATCACTTTCATCGCATCGAGAGCTTCCAACTTGGAAACAGATAAACGAATTTTTCGGCAACAGATACGAAGTCGTCGAGCGCCTTTTTAGCTTCCAAAGCGCAACTTGTATCGTCGAGTCCATCGAGTTCGTCAACTAACCCATTCCATGCACAAGAGCAGACCGCCGGATCGTGCTTTTTATGCCATGGAAATCATCCTTCACGGCAGTGTGCACAATTTCTAAAAATGCTGGTCGCAGGACGCTTCAAGGTTGCAACAAACTGCAAGCGCTGCCTCAACTGTCTTGCTACTAAGCATCAGAAATCCAAATGTCCTAGTAACTTCAACTGTGAGATGTGCCAACAACGCCACCATACTTTGCTGCATTTTCCGAATGCTGCCACAAAACTGGATAGCCAAGTTTCTTCACCCTCACTGCCATCTTCCTCGGAGATGGGTTCGTCCCCGGCGAGCCAACCGGCGCATAGTTGTGCGCAGTCGCAGACCTCAAATGCCGTGAGCGCTCCTACTCGTTTTACGTCACAAGCACATGCACACGTCTCCGTCAGTCCCACCCTGGTCCTTTTGCCGACGGCCATCGCACATATTGTACATAAGGGAGAAATATTTTTGGGGCGAGCAGTCTTAGATCAGGACTCGCAAAGGACATTTATCACTCAGCGGATGCAGCTGCAGTTGCCGCTTCCAAAAACCCCCAAAGTATGCAATGTGTCCGGCATGGGCAGCAAATGCACTCAAATTTCGAAAAAGGGGTGCACCATCATGCTCACATCGCCTCGTTCAACGTTTGAGGAAGAGATTGACGCAGTGGTGCTGCCAAAATTGACCAATTGGCCAAAAGGGTCTCCGGTTTGGATCCCCAAGAAACTTCATCGTTTGAGCTGGCCGACCCACATTTTACACGTCAGGGCCGCATCGATATGGTCACTGGCTCCGATATCATGCCAAAATTATTGCGACCTAGTGTTAAAATGCATGTAGGAGGAAGCCTCATAGCACAAAACTCAGTGTTCGGGTGGTATTTGAGTGAAGCGTTTACGACGCAGGTCTCCTCCGGAGACGCCCACGAGTCGCTCCCCGAGCTACTCAAGTCGTTTTGGGAACAAGACGAAGTTTCAAATTTCCTTCCGCCTCTTTCAGAGGACGTTTATTGGGAAGAGCTTTATGCTCACACCACCGTTAGGAATTCCGAAGGTAGATATGTCGTACGTCTACCATTTAAGGTCGAATTTTCCAAATCCGCCCTACGCTTAAGTGTATCACGATTCGGAGCGCTGACGCCAGAGCCTGGAGAGATGGCTTGCAAAGCAGCCTCTTTTGCGCGACACTCATAATTCAGTGTTAGCAGAATATCTAAAATACGATCACATGGAGCCATGCTCCAACTCTAAAATTATACACGAAAATAATTTCCTTTCTTTTATCTTCCCCATCATGCAGTGATGAAGCCAGAGAGTATCTCCACCAAAGTACGCGTCGTTTTCAATGCGCCACAAAAAACCTCGTCATCCTTATCGCTGAACGATGTGCTTCATGTCGGACCAGTGCTTCAAACGGATCTGGTCATCCTTTTTCTCAACTGGCGCCTATACCGTTTCGTATTCAACGGGGACATCAAAAAGATGTATCGACAGATCCTGATGCACGAAGATTATCGAGCATTTCAACGCATCCTATTTCGCGAGGAAGAGACCGGACCAGTCAAGGATTATGAATTAAAAACCGTGACGTTTGGAGTCAACTGTGCTCCATATTTGGCCATTCGAACGCTTCATCAATTTGCAAACGACTCGGGGCACGACGATCCCCAAGCAGCATTCATTTTGAAGAATGAAACATACGTCGACGACGTCCTATCAGGCGGACATACACTCGAAGCGGCCTGTACAGCATAAACGCAACTCATTCGCACGCTCGGCTCTGCCGTTGAAGAAGATGACCGCGAATCATGCCGAATTATTAAAGGATGTCGCACCTTCACACCTGCTGGATGCCGAATTTTTGAAATTTACATCTGGCAGTGACGCCAAAATGCTATGGATTGCTAGAACACCATTGCTGATCGTTTTTCATACAAGTTGAGCACTCATTCTGCCGCATCGTCGACGACCAAGCGACAGATTTTGTCTGATATCGCGAAATTATTCGACCCATCCGGATGGCTTACACCGATAATCATCCGCGCCAAGGTGCTTATGCAACAGCTGTGGCTCGAAGGCACTGAATGGGATCAACGGTTGTCGAATGAGCCTTTAGAACGCTGGAACGCTTTCGTCATTGATTTGGCATTCACCGAGCAAATTCAAATTCCGAGATGGGTGCACTACGATCCTACTGTCACAGTTCAGCTCCACGGATTCTGCGATGCATCGGAGCGAGCATATTGTGCAGCACTCTACCTCCGCATCGAGAGCCCCAACCAAGTTTATGCTCACTTGCTTACAGTGAAATCGAAGGTGGCTCCGTTGCAAACTGTCAGCCTACCGCGCCTCGAACTCTGCGCCGCCGTTCTTCTGTCCAGACTAATTAAATCGATCAATGCTCAGCTTCATATTCACGAACATCAAAAGGTTTTATAGTCAGACGCCTCGATCGTGCTGGCATGGCTGAAACGTCCTCTGAATGCATGGAAAACTTACATCGCCAATCGAATTTTCCAAATTCTAACCAACGTTGGCAACACTCGATGGCGCCATGTGCGATCGCGAGACAATCCAGCTGAATTGTGTACCCGAGGAATGCTAGCTCAGGATCTCTGTGAAAATTCGCACTGGTGGCACGGGCCGTCATGGCTCGTAGAATCGCCAGAGAAATGGCCTCAGTTTGAACCCCCATCATCTTCAACTATTGAAGAGCGGAAGGCGGCCGAATTCACCGTCATTACACCACATCCCACCACACTTACTCTGTCACAAGATGAACTGACGTTAGCGAGAAATCGTTTAATTTTATTTTCGCAGACCTTGCACTATCCACTCGAATATCAGGATTTAAGCGAAGGAAAGCCCCTCGGGAGAAAAAGTGCTTTATTACCCCTAAATCCCATGCTTGATGAAAACGGCATTTTGCGTGTCAATGGACGACTGATTCATGCAGATCTTACGGTAGACGAAAGATATCCGATCATCATACCTGCCGCCTCTACGTTTTGCCGCTTGTATTTGGAATTCGTACACAAAGCGCACTTGCGTGGCGGCGCTCAACTTATGTTTTGCATGGTGCGACAGAATTTCTTCATCGCGCGATTGAAACGGAAAATCAAAAGCTGCATCACTCGCTGTCATACGTGCACCATCTATAAGCAACGAGTGAAGACGCAAATGATGGCCGCGTTGCCAGCGGAAAGATTGACGTTATCACTACCATTCACCCACACAGGCGTCGATTTTGCCGGACTATTCGACATCAAAAGCTCCACTCTTCGAACCGCCCTATATCTGAAAAGCTATTCATCTGGAGTTGTGCTCCGAATTATCCACTGCCTCCTTCTGATCTGGATCAGTTCAAAGGACAGCGCGGCCTGCCCACACGTATTTCATACGGGTGGATTATGGGAGGCGGCGGTCAAAAGCTTCAAGATTCACTTCGTCAAGGTGGCTGGCCCACACAAATTCTCGTTTGAAGAATTCGCTACATTGCTCGCACGAATTTAATTAGTCTTAAACTCGCGTCCGCTCACTACGATGTCGGAAGATCCTGTAGACCTGTTGGCACTGACGCCCGGACACTTCTTCTGAGAAGCCGCTCTCACAGCATGGCCCGAAGAATCACAGGCAGGTTTGCCCCTCACTACGCGATGGGAGCAAGTGAAGATTTTGCATCACCGCTTCGCTCAACGTTGGAAAATGGAATACCTCTTGAATCTACATTAAACAGATAAATGGAAGATACCACAGTCGAGTTTGAAGGTCGACGATTTTTTCGTCGTCATGGACACTCAAATACTTGAGTTGAGGAAAGGAAGAATCGTTCAGGTGCATCCTGGAGACGATGGCCTTTTTCGCATTGTCGATGTTAAAACGCAATTCGGTATCATCACAAGGCCAATCACAAAGCTCTGCCTGTTGCCCGTTAAGATTCCAGAAACCTTATGACTAATATCCCTCATCCTTTCGCAACACCTCCCCTTTCCCCTTTCTTTGTTTGTGACTGCTCATCTGGTCATCGTTACCTCCTATTCGTTTCAGACAAGTGCCATGGAAAGACGGTTGTACGCGGTGTGTGACAGGGCCCACGGCCTGAATCGCTGTCGCCGCTTCCGCCGCTGGACCGTCTAAAAGCGACTCCTGGCGACGCAGCAAAACAAATGTTGTTTCGCCTGCCTCAATTCGTCGCATCTGAGGCGAGACTGCCGTGCGCAGGGAAGCTGCAAAAAATATGGGCACCGTCATCACACGCTGCTTCACCGAGAGCCACACGTGCAGCCACACGAGGAATCCGGCCCGTGGCGACCCCAAAGGGCCCGAGAACCTCTCCCTGCAGCGCTATCGCGTCGACGCAGTTCTCGCCGACGCCACCACTCCCAGTCAGCACGCCATCACTCTGAAGAACACGTCCCAAGGAGCTGCCACCCCCGTCCCCCAGAGGGACACCATGAAATGCGCCGTCGCGGTCGCTCCAACGTCGAGAGGTGCCGCTCGCCGGCGATGTCCCGACGTCGGGAACGCGATGATGGCCAAGAGACATGGCTATCATTCGGGAGCTGATGCAGGAGGTGCGCGAGTTCCTGCAAAATCGAGACAAGTAAGCAGGAAATACCGTTTGCGTAGCGCAAGGCGAGCAGTATGTTCGTTCTTTGCCTTGGCCGCTGCATAGCGGAGCCTTTAATAGACGGCGAAAGAATCGTCCTTACGAGTACTTTTCATATTTTTTACAGCGCTAGCTCGTCGGAAAGCTCCTTCCCGATAAGAAGGAGAAACAATTAAGTAGTCTTCGAGCAATGTGAATAAAACGCGTTTCGCCGTGTACGTGTACTGGTAAACTACGTAAAGGGGAATTTCCTGGAAAAAAAAGATGGACGTGGTCCTTCTCGAGCCACGCCCAAAAATAAGGAACTATCGTAACTTGTTTAGTTAAAGGCGTAAGAAACTTCCAATTCACAACATTGGTTGACCAAGACAAATAAAAGGTGTATAACACAATTTATATGGCCCGCTCACTGCCACGCCCACAAATGGAGATTTTTCATAACTTCCGGAGTAACAGGCGGAGAAGCTTCAAATCCGCAACATAGGTTCACCAAGGCGAATGAAGGGTGTAGGAAAAAAATTTATATAGCCCGCTTACTGACACGCCCACAAATGCAGATTTTTCGTAACTTTTGAAGTAAAAGACGTTGAAGCTTCAAATTCGCAATATGGGTTTACCAAGGCGAATGAAAGATGTAGGGAAAAATTTATGTGGCCCGCATACTGCCGCGCCCTCAAATGGAGAGGCAAAACATAGTGCGCCAATAATGTCGCGACGCTGGTTATTTCAATGTAGGGCTTGAACGACTTGAGGTTTCTTACTTGTTTTAATTTTGTAAGGACAAAGTGAAGCGGCGAATCGTTTTTTGTGTGATGAGATCTGCTGTGTCTTCTTAAGGTGCTTTATCAGCCTCATAGAGAATACTGTTGATGGAGGTTTTCCTATGTGCGCCAAGGAAAAATATCAGCGCTGAATGGTATATGTTATAATGGATTTACGGGATCGAACGCAATAATTGCAATAATTTTCTGTTGGAAATCTGTTTCAATATGTGCCGTGACTGCACATTTTGTTTAACGATGATAGAAGAGATACGCATTCTCAAGCTACGATTTCACGATTTCTAAGTTTCCGGCAATAAAAATTTACGCAATACAATCAATCGTGTAAATGAACTTTTGGAAAAACAATTTCGATTTTATAGCCCATTTGAGTCAACCAGTGGTTGACACCTCAAGCGTCAGTCTCGTATTCATGGCCACAAGCAGATGTAAGTGTTTTTTATTGCAACGGTTGAAATCCATCCGAGCATATGGAATTTCGCTAGCGCGGAACATAAAAGTTAAACAAACTGCCTGAAATGAAGTCGACAAATATTTTGGAAACCGGTTTGGTGTTCCAGAATGTAAAGCAAAGTGGACAAAACCATACCAAAAACCAAAAATACCCAATCTGTTCAAGCCGCGACAAATCGTCGTTCGTAAGTTATTGTAGTCTTTACCGCATTATTGAAAAAAATTTAGATAAGACCGCGTCTTAGGCTTACTTTTCGAGATCTTTGGATCTGTATCAAAAGTTTACTCCTATCTTTTATATTTTTTGAAATATGAGACATCAGCTTTGTGCTATAAACACTTTTGTGACAAGCTGCGTTACCATTGTGTTCAATATAAAAAAAATTGTGCATATAAAACAAAAACGGACTAAAAATACTAAATAAAAAACATTATTTTATTTTGTTCTATATGCAGGACTAAATAAATTTCGAACTTAATTTTAAGTCTTTCCCGTTAGTTTCCATACATGAAAACTTATGTGTCGATTTCTTTTGGGATAGAAAATATGTTAAGAACTGATCAATGTCGCAGAAGATTAGTTTAGCCAAGTCTGTCTGTATACACTTTTGTTAAAGGAGAAATTAGTAAGAGCAAGTGCGCGTGGAAGAAAGTCGGATACTCTTAAAGACAGTGGCGTACTATAATTACTTTTTATAAACTTTTTTTTGGCAAATCAAATTTATCTCCGTCGAATCGAAGTCAAACATTCGTCATTTAATGAATTTTGTTATATTTTTATATACTTCTACAAAAACTAATTTAACTCAACTATTCTTACCTTAATCCTGAAACGGACATTTTCATATAAGACCCGAAACCACTTTTTATTTCGTTCTTAATACTGATTTTGAAGCAAATTTGTAATTTTTTTTCTAATTAGAATAAACTTAAAACAAGAGTTAGAGTAAATAGTATTTACTTAATAAAAATTTACCGTTCAAGGGTTGAATGATCTTATTGAAGTATTTTATAAGAATGAATTTAATTATTAAATGATTTGAATGTGATATTGAATAAAGTTTTTGTTGCGTAAAACACCTTCATTTTTATTTCTTATCTCACAATACTTCCTTCTATATGTTATAAAACAAAAAGAGCTTCTTAAAAGAGTGCATATAAAACAAAGCATTTTTTTAACGCTTCGTGGTGCTTAAAGTGTATCCAAAAACATAATTTTTTTTAACAGAAAAATTCACGAACACTGTCGACAACTTTTTCGGTTCAGTTTTTTGTATCTGATGATTAAACTTTAAACGCGATTTATTAAAAACACAAAATTGTCATATAGAACAGAATTACTTGCGAACGACGAAATGACACTCCACATTGGCCCTTTTGGTCGGAAGTGCAATTCATGACCAGAGGAGTATAGGTTAAACATCACAGTCTCTGTGTCGAATTTGAGTTTCGATTCTTCTTCCACCAATGATGACGCCAAAATATCTAATACCCAATGTTTGCCCAAAACTTCGAGTAAATCTCTTTTTTATATTAACGATGGTATTGCTAAGCGAAAGAGGAAGTATAGCCCGCCGAAAACAGCATCCCTTGCTACAGAAGCAATGGCAAAATCAATGGAAATAATGAAAAAAAAAAATGATGATTATGAAAGGCAGACAATTAGCAACTAAACAGCTGGGCAATTGCAAAGTATTGTTGAAAAAAAAAAAACAAAACTGACCGGACCCATCACAAATTGGTTAAAGCTGTAATCGATGGGTTGGACGAATTGGATGAGGAACACGGGGGCAAAGTCATGACCGAAATGGTCTTTAGCCATGTTTTGGAAAAATAAAATTAATTGTAATTAAACAATGAAATTTAATTCTTGGTCATTAAATAAAAATATCGTTTTTTCATTTAAACGAATTGAAATGAATTTATATTGCTAATGCACTTCTATATGCAGTTGGAGTTTAATCTGTGCCTGGTAAATATTGTGGCTGTGCAATTGGACTCCACTCGCCACTTATCACATTTCTTGCGCTATCTTCTCTATCTGCGAGCCTCAATCCCGAATGCATTTTTGACTACACGATGAGCTCTAGAAAGACGATAATTAAGTAAACGTTGAGTAGCATCTATAGAATGTCCAGGATATGGATTCATAACATTTTCTTTTATTGCAAAGGCATCGTCTGCTACCAAAAATGGAGGAATCGACATCGTTCTTCCAGGTAGAGGACGCGGTTCAGGAAAATTCAATTGATTTCTGTTCATAGCAACAGCAAATGAACACTGGTTTAAAAGACCACCATCTGAGATGCGACCATTGCAGACGACATCGACATACAGGAATTTGTATTGGGAATCTGCTATCGCCATTAAAAAAATACTGTGTATGCCATTTGTAGTTGTAGTAGATGCTTCCAGAGTTTAGTGGTGCTGTCATAACAATATAGATTTCCATCTTACTCAACAACGTAACAGTGTTACGTAAGAAATCAGCCTATCGAAAGCGACGGAGAAAAAAAAAATTGTTTTTTTTTTTACTCTTTTTATTTATTTCTAAATTTGTTATTTTTATTTATTACTATTAATTTAATAAATTTTTTTTCATTTTTTTAAATTTTTTATCTTCCTAATTTGTCTTCAATTTTCTTTGCTTCGATCGAGTTTCGAACCCATGACACGTCGCACAGTGTGCCGACTCCATACATTGCTTGGCCAAAAATAGAAGGAGTTGTCGTAGAGCAATGAAATTTGGCATGGAGGTTTATTTTTATAAAATTAAGAAATTTTGAAAAAATTGTAAAAATCCGACCACCCCAACCCCCATCCCCCATGTAAAAAGGGGACCCAAATTCCGCCATTTTAGTCCTACAGACTTGAAATTTGGAGCAGAGCTTAAATTCATGCTCTAAAATTGGGAAAATTTAACTTGGGTGGGCTGCCACGCCCACTTTTTGTGCTACGCCTACTCAAAGTTGGGAGATACAGGGGTAATGAACCCCCTGCAAATCGTATAAAATTTTTATAAAAATTGATGAATTTAAATTTAATTGTAAAATTCAAACATGTTTTCAATAGAAAAATTTAAAAAGACCAGCCCAGCCTTGCCAAAGAAAAAAAAGCGAGGTGGAAAAAACAGTGAATTTCAATGTATAAATCCCATATATTTGATACTGACGCTTACGTTATTCTTGAATTGTAGAGCTTTTTTATTTGATAAATTTCAAAGGAATAACTCACAATTAAATTTCTTTGCGTTTTTAACGTTCATATAAGGTGTAGTAAAAAGATATATAGCTTATTAAGCCATATAAAACTTGTAGTTATAATGCATATATCATCTAAATTAAAGAACAAAGTATTATTTGAAAGGTAATTAAGTTGTGTTTATTCTATTGGTTTTTTTTAAAGAGATATTAAATTTTTACTTATGCTTTTTTAAGTGCAGCTATGTATACATATACATTTTTATTTAAATTTATTCTAAGATTTAATCATCTGAAGAGCTGCAGTTATAATCTTCCGATAAAGAGTCTTCCAAATCTATTTCTAAAGAAGAATCCGAATCCGTTTCATCTTTTTGTTTTACCAAAATATATGCTTTAATTTCTTCATTGGAGATCTTTCCTTTTTGCTTCAATTTTCTATATTTTGAAATAAGTGGCTCCGAAGACAACAGTAAATTTTTTAAAACGTCTCTGTTAGCTGCCTCTCTGGAACATTTACGGGCTTTTTGCAATCTAGCATATCTGAATTCCTTATGCCGAGCCTCTAGTGCATCTTCCGACAGCATACCGATTGGGAGGGGAAAATGTTTTATAATGTCAATGTGTGATATACAAACTATATGTATTGTTTAGCAAAATACTAAATGTTTCAATATTTATAGCTGCACCACATGACAACACTGCACAACATTTATTTTGACACTTTTCGCGTTTTGTTTTTATACCATATTCTGCTATAGTTTATATATTGCTAAATACTTAATTATATTTAGTGTTGACAACCACCTTAAATTATAACTAATAATGTTAAATAAGTTAAACTTCAACATTTTAGCCGTTGTGTTTGAATATACGCTTTCGAACTGTGTTCAATTGTTGGTAATTAGTGCATTTCCGCCTGTATTTTGGACCTTTACGAAAACTTGTATAACTCCGAAATCGCAACGAATTTTAATATAATTTTTTTTTAATTTTTAGAAGATATCATAGGCAATAAAATATCAAAAATTTGAGGAGGTCATTTTTTTTTAAATTTTTTAAAAATCTTTTGAAATTTGCATAGTTTTTTGCATTTTTCCCAATATTTTTACCTATTTCACATGCATATTTTTACATTGTTCAATAAAAACATTAACAAAAACAATATAAATTATTAAATTTTAGGGTTTTTTCTTTCATACAATATATATTTTGTATAAACTTATTTGCAAAATTTCCTGGTATTTGTTTGTATGTGCAATTAATAATTTTATAACCTAATTTTAGTGCTCCATAACATGGAACATAAATCCGAAATCGCAACAAATTTGTTAAATTTTAACTTTTTTTTATGATAAGCGCCTATTACTTAATAACATATAAAAAAAATTAGAGAGGTCATATTTCGCATAATTTTTTTTTTTCAATTTTGAAATTCTGTGAAATGTTCAATTTTTCAGTATTTCACATATTTTTTTAACAGTAATAATATTTTGTATATAATAATAATTTATATACACGAATACGTTTTTATGATTGTAAATAAGCTACACTTCAATTTGATATATGATACTTGGGTATTTATAGTTGTATACTTACTCTTTATTCGATTTGAACCCGCGCATATGCAATAATTGTGCAAAACAACAAAAGTTCACATTTTGCATAAGACAACTTCAAAGGCGTGTTGTGATCGCAAAACTAAAGATATCGGCAAGAAAATTTGGGAATTTTTAATTCAATGTATTCTCTAAGAAGCCATAAAAAAAAATTATTCAAAATCTGCACTTTTATTTTTACTATTTTTGGCCGCACTCGGCACACTGTGCGTCGCAACATCCAGCGTGCTAGGCGAACGCTTTTACCAGTCGGATAAACTAACTAACCAAATTTGTTCGTCAAAATGCTCACTTGAGTTTATGGTTATTCAGATTTTGGGAAACATGCGCAACAAATTTTTCACTCCAAAATTGTTTACTTGAAAATGAAACATTAATAAGAATATAGTAAAAAACAAAAATTTTTTTTAAAAAGGAGAATAGGTAGGTAGGTTGAAGTGGCTGCCACTTAGGCCGTTAGTCGGCCCATTGTGATACCATGGAGGTTTTCTTGTGTTTGTGTGAGTGTATGTCTTATTATGTAGTGTGCCCCTAACATGCGATTTTTGAAAAACCAGTGCTAGGCTTGGAACATTACACTCCGTTTCGCCTGTGCTGGGAATTGAACCTCGGACCCTGGGATCAAGAGCATCGCACGCATCTCCCACGCTATCCCAGAGCCACTAAAAAGGAGAATAAGTAACAATAAATTTTCAATGAATCCACATTATCTCCGTTAATAAGGTTCTCGAGATTTTAATATTTTGCCTGGCAATAATGTAAAGGCTCTAGAACAAATTTTCATCAAAAAGTAAATTTAGTAAAAATGTAGCATACGATGATTTCCAGAACAATTTCGATACATTTATGAAGACGTCAATTTAAAAAATTGTCACTTAGATCAATTTGGCGGTTATGGCTCGATATGTAAATAAAGGACATATTCGAGTTCGAATTTGTCGTAGGGTTAGAATGTATATGTATCTACTAAAAACATCAAGCAGGTTATAAAGCTGCAGTTAATTCATTCGTTTCAATAATTTATATGTGAAAACATTCTCCTCACGTTGCGTAAACAAAATAAAATAATGTTACTGCAACGTTTTTATGTATTACCTTTACAAAACGTTGTGGTAACGTTCAGTGTTGGCTGGGTACTGTGTGCTCGATATATTGTCTGCTTTTTTAACCAATCGAATACCCAGGCTCGCCGTCTAGCAAGACTTTTTGGCTGCCTTTTTATACCCAGCGTAAGCGGGGTATATTGGTTTTGTGCAAATCTTGTAACAGGGAGAATTAAGCTCCGGAGATATAGAAAAATATATATAGAAATGATCAGGATCAAAAACTGAATCGATTTAGACATGTCCGTCTGTCCGTCTGTCCGTCTGTCCGTCCGTCCGTCCGTCCGTCCGTCCGTCTGTCCGTCTGTCCGTCTGTCCGTCCGTCCGTGGTCGGATCTCCTCCGAAACGGCTGGACCAATCAAGTCAAAATTTGGCACACAGGTATATCGGGATCCGAGTATGATCCTAAGTAAAAATGGGAGACATCCGCCCACTGCCACGCCCACAAATGAATATAATGTGTTTTCAGTAAAATGCTTGTAACTTGCGAACCACTCAACACATTCCATTGATATTTGGTGTACTGGTAAACTACGAAAAGAAACATATCCTGGCAAAAAATGGACGCCGCCCTCCTCGAGCCACGCCCACAAATAAGCCCAAAAATAAGGGCTTATCGTAACTTGTGAAGTAAAAGGCGTAGAAGCTTCAAATTCGCAGCATAGGTTGACCAAGGCAAATGAAAGGTTTAGGAACAAAAATTTATGTAGCCCGCCCACTGCCACGCCCACAAATAGAGAATTTTCATAACTTCCGAAGTAAAAGGCGCAGAAGCTTCAAATTCGCAACATAGGTTCACCAAGGCGAATGAAAGGTGTAGGAAAATTTTTTTTATGGCCCGCCCACTGCCACGCCCACAAATGAAGATTTTTCGTAGCTTCCGAAGTAAAAGGCGTAGAAGCTTCGAATTCGCAACATAGGTTCACCAAGGCGAATGAAAGGTGTAGGAAAAAATTTTATGCGGCCCGCCCACTGCCACGCCCAAAAATGAAGATTTTTCGTAACTTCCGAAGTAAAAGGCGTAGAAGCTTCAAATTCGCAACATAGGTTCACCAATTTCGAATGAAAGGTGTAGGGAAATAATTTATGTTGCCCTCTCACTGCCACGCCCACAAATAGAGAAGCAAAACATAGTGCGCTCATAATGTCGGGACGCTGGGTATTTCAAAGTCGGGCTTGACCGACTTTAGCTTTCTTACTTGTTTTCTTCTAATAAACGCTGGTTGTATGCAGCATACAAGTACAAAGCCGCTCCTCTTTTCTTTAATTTTTATACCCAGCGTAAGCGGGGTATATTAGTTTTGTGCAAATCTTGTAACAGGGAGAATTAAGCTCCGGAGATATGGAAAAATATATATAGAAATGATCAGGATCAAAAACTGAATCGATTTAGACATGTCCGTCTGTCCGTCTGTCCGTCTGACCGTCTGTCCGTCTGTCCGTCCGTCCGTGGTCGGATCTCCTCCGAAACGGCTAAACCAATGAAGTCGAAATTTGGCACACATGTATATCGGGGTCCGAGTATGATCCTAAGTAAAAATGGGAGACATCCGCCCACTGCCACGCCCACAAATGAATTTATTGTGTTTTCAATAAAATGCTTGTAACTTGCGAACCACTCAACACATTCCATTGATATTTGGTGTGCTGGTAAACTACGAAAAGGGACATATCCTGGCAAAAAATGGACGCCGCCCTCCTCGAGCCACGCCCACAAATAAGCCCAAAAATAAGGGCTTATCGTAACTTGTGAAGTAAAAGGCGTAGAAGCTTCAAATTCGCAGCATAGGTTGTCCAAGGCAAATGAAAGGTGTAGGAACAAAAATTTGTATAGCCCGCCCACTGCCACGCCCACAAATAGAGAATTTTCATAACTTCCGAAGTAAAAGGCGTAGAAGCTTCAAATTCGCAACATAGGTTCACCAAGGCGAATGAAAGGTGTAGGAAAAAATTTAATGCGGCCCGCTCACTGCCACGCCCACAAATGAAGATTTTTCGTAACTTCCGAAGTAAAAGGCGTAGAAGCTTCAAATTCGCAACATAGGTTCACCAAGGCGAATGAAAGGTGTAGGGAAATAATTTATGTTGCCCTCCCAATGCCACGCCCACAAATAAATATTTTTCGTAACTTCCGAAGTAAAAGGCGTCGAAGCTTCAAATTCGCAACATAGGTTCACCAAGGCGAATGAAAGGTGTAGGAAAAATTTTTATATGGCCCGCCCACTGCCACGCCCACAAATGAAGATTTTTCGTAACTTCCGAAGTAAAAGGCGTAGAATCTTCAAATTCGCAACATAGGTACACCAAGGCGAATGAAAGGTGTAGGGAAATAATTCATGTTGCCCTCCCACTGCCACGCCCACAAATAGAGAAGAAAAACATAGTTCGCTCATAATGTCGGGACGCTGGGTATTTCAAAGTCGGGCTTGACCGACTTTAGCTTTCTTACTTGTTAGATATTGAAATTGAGCGTCAACTTATGACTTCCATTGATCTAAAAAATAACATTGTGTACACGGTTCGATTGAACGATTGACGATTTACGGTTTTTTAAAAAGTACGTCAATTTTAATTTTGGTTGACTTTGTGAAAGTCGACTTTTTAAGTCAACGGTAAAAATAGGGGGAAAATATATTTAGGATTTTGCCAAAAAACGTCAACCGGACGTAAATCTATCTAGAATTGAATGGAAGTTTATTTGTTGTTGAGAATTATTTATAGCTGCTGGTCGATCCTTTTTCTTCAAGCGCGAAGTGTATGACAAATTTGAAAGCGCACGCGCAAGGGGATTTTGGTGGTTTTGTAATCTTTTAAGTTTTTTTGTCTGATTTTGGCGAACTCCAATTAAGTTGGTTCCACATTGAGCTCTCTATGAAAACGTTCATTTGCTATAAATTAAGGAGTTCCTGCTATAGTCCTGAGGTTTTTGAACTGTGCTCTTGCAGGATATCAATGTTTGACTTGCTTGCATTTCCATACAATTGCAAACCATACGTACATATTGGTTTTTTATTTGGTTCTATAGGAGAATTTTATATTCTAGCTTAAGAGGAGAGCGATCACTTATCCCCCAGCGCAAGCTCTTGGCTTTAAGACTTGTTTGGGTTCTCTTGGCCTCGGTATGCTTCCGCCATGTCAGTCTTTCATCCAAATGAATTCCCAGGTAAGTTACTTACTCGCTTTGAGGGATGCGTATATTATTAAGGATAATGTCTGAAGTAACTTTTCTGTTGAGTGTGAAAGTGATATGTCGACATTTAAGCGCATTCATTTCAATTCGCCATTAAGATAGCCAGTCTTGTATTTCTCCAAGGTAATTTTGGAGCTTAGGAGTTGCCATGCTTATTTCCTTGTGTAGACTTAATATCGTTGTGCTGTCAGCAAATGTTGAAATTGATACTCGATCGCTATTAGGAATATTTGCTGTATACAAAAGATAAAGAAAAAGCCCAACAACACTCCCTTGAGGGACGCCTGCATTAATTTCAAAACTTTTTGTTGTTTACGAATTATGTTATACTTGAAACGTTCTATGTTTTAAGTATGACTCAAAGATCGCGTGGAAGTTGAGGGGGAAGTAAGCTTCTGATTTTTTAAAGAAATCCGTCATGCCAAATTTTGTCGAACGCTTGCTGCACGTCTAGGAACGCTGCTTAGCAGTACTCACGATGTTCATATGCAAGTCTTATTTCATTAATAATACGATTTACCTGTTCAATCGTACCATGTTGTTTTCTAAATTCAAATTGAGCTGAAGGAATATTATTCTGTTCTGGTAGATATGGTATTAGTTTCGATATAAGTTCTTTTGCAAATAATTTAACGAGACAAGAGGGGGGGCTTATGGGTTTTTTTAAGGATGCTTGGGTTAAATCTTTTCCTGGTTTTCGAACCATTTTGAGAACCATACTTTATTACAGAAATGCAACGAACTGTTAAAAGCGCTACTGCTACGGAAGGTATATTTTTGGACATTTTTCGAGTAACCAGATCATGTCCTCAGGCTTTCTTACAGACTAGTTAGTTTTTATACCCAGCGTAAGCGGGGTATATTAGTTTTGTGCGAATCTTTTAACAGGGAGAACTAAGCTCCGGAGATATAGACATATATATATAGAAATGATCAGGATCAAAAACTGAATCGATTTAGACATGTCCGTCTGTCCGTCCGTCCGTCCGTCTGTCCGTCTGTCCGTCTGTCCGTCTGTCCGTCCGTCCGTGGTCGGATCTCCTCCGAAACGGCTGGACCAATCAAGTCGAAATTTGACACACAGGTATATCGGGATCCGAGTATGATCCTAAGTAAAAATGGGAGACATCCGCCCACTGCCACGCCCACAAATGAATATAATGTGTTTTCAGTTAAATGCTTGTAACTTGCGAACCACTCAACACATTCCATTGATATTTTGTGTACTGGTAAACTACGAAAAGGGACATATCCTGGCAAAAAATTGACGCCTCCTTCCTCGAGCCACGCCCACAAATAAGCCCAAAAATAAGGGCTTATCGTAACTTGTGAAGTAAAAGGCGTAGAAGCTTCAAATTCGCAGCATAGGTTGACCAAGGCGAATGAAAGGTGTAGGGAAAAAATTTAACTGGCCCGCCCGCTGCCACGCCCACAAATGAAGATTTTTCGTAACTTCCGAAGTAAAAGGCGTAGAAGCTTCGAATTCGCAACATAGGTTCACCAAGGCGAATGAAAGTTGTTGGTAAAAATTTTATGTGGCCCGCCCACTTCCACGCCCACAAATGAAGATTTTTCGTAACTTCCGAAGTAAAAGGCGTAGAAGCTTCAAATTCGCAACATAGGTTCACCAAGGCGAATGAAGTGTGTAGGGAAATAATTTATGTGGCCCTCCCACTGCCACGCCCACAAATAGAGAAGAAAAACATAGTGCACTCATAATGTCGGGACGCTGGGTATTTCAAAGTCGGGCTTGACCGACTTAACTTTCTTACTTGTTTATAATATTGCTTTTGTCGCTTGGATTGATGTCAATGGAAATTCAATTTCTGGTTTGAGATTGATTAAGTTGGGTATATTCAACATTGCTCGGATTTGGTTGAAATAATTTGA
>CM035808.1:51776636-51794136 GCA_020466095.1 Chlorops oryzae | reverse complement strand
ATTTTTTCTGAACAAACCTACCCCCTATCTCCCCTCCTTAAGGGGGCTCCCATACAAAAATAATTTTTTAAAAACTTTTGCCCCCATCTTCCTAACTAGCCCCAGAGTGCTCCTAGAGGAGTCAAATGTATGACCGACCCCCATTAACTTTGTCCCCCTAACATTTTCTCCGAACATACTTAACCTCTATCTCCCCCCTTAAGGGGGCTCCCATATAAAACTACCTTAATTTGAGCAAAAATTCATACAAAATGGCCGTCACTACAGTCAAACCCCTCCTAGGGGGCTGATATATATGACCGACCCCCATTATTTTTTTACCCCAAACATTTTCTTCAAACATACCTACCCTCTATCTCCCCTCGTTAGGGGGGTCCCCATACAAAATTAGGCTTAAATTAAAGAAAAATGCCTCACGAACTTCAATCTATAATATAGATGTCGTAGGAACAAGAAAGAGCATGTTCAGCATGCATATTCGAAAAATTTACAAAATTACCTTTTAAACCAGCCTAATACGAAGAATATTGGATTCGTTTTTGGTATGTTATAATAATATGTTATAATTATTACCTTTTTTTAAAACTGAATTTTGGGTTCCATCCCCTTACTGGCCAAATAATGACCCTAGTACAAAAAAATAAATGTTCGAGTCAAATGCCGCAAACCTCAATCTATGACGACTTTTTTGAGACTATAACTACTAAAATCGGTTAGTGGTTTCTATTCATAAAATTAATTCAAAACAAATATTTTTTGAAACGCATTATTCACTGTTTTCACGTTCGTTTCTTAGGTCTTCGCATGTCTCTCTCGGTCTGTACGCATGGCTCTCTCGGTCTGTACGCATGCAAAGACTCAAGAAACGAACGTAAAAACAGTGAATAATGCGTTTCAAAAAATATTTGTTTTGAATTAATTTTATGAATAGAAACTACTAACCGATTTTAATGGTTATAGTCTCACAAAACTCGTCATAGATTGAGGTTTGCGGCATTTGACTCGAAAATATATTTTTTTTCTACTAGGGTCATTATTTGGCCAGTTAGGGGATGGAACCCAAAATTCAGTTTAAAAAAAAAGGTAATAAAATATATCATATTATTAAAACACACCAAAAACTAATCCAATATTCTTCATATTAGGCTCGTTTAAAAGGTAATTTTGTAAATTTTTCGAATATGCATGCTGAACATGCTCTTTCTTGTTCCTACGGCATCTATATTATAGATTGAAGTTCGTGAGGCATTTTTCTTTAATTTAAGCCTAATTTTGTATGGGGACCCCCCTAACGAGGGGAGATAGAGGGTAGGTATGTTTGAAGAAAATGTTTGGGGTAAAAAAATAATGGGGGTCGGTCATATATATCAGCCCCCTAGGAGGGGTTTGACTGTAGTGACGGCCATTTTGTATGAATTTTTGCTCAAATTAAGGTAGTTTTATATGGGAGCCCCCTTAAGGGGGGGAGATAGAGGTTAAGTATGTTCGGAGAAAATGTTAGGGGGACAAAGTTAATGGGGGTCGGTCATACATTTGACTCCTCTAGGAGCACTCTGGGGCTAGTTAGGAAGATGGGGGGAAAAGTTTTTAAAAAATTATTTTTGTATGGGAGCCCCCTTAAGGAGGGGAGATAGGGGGTAGGTTTGTTCAGAAAAAATGTTCGGAGTAAAAAAATAATGGGGGTTGGGCATACGTTATATATCCGTGGGGGCGCCTTGTGGGGAGTTAAGGGCCGTTTTCTCTCTATTTTCGCCAATTTCCCAAACTTCAATTGAAAACTGCCACGGGTTCCCGTTATCCGATTGCCTCCAAATTTCTCACGTTTCTCCTCCATGTCTAATGGAACACTTCTGGACCCTGAGACCGATCAGAAACTCGCTACAAAATTTCTCCATAGAGTTAAGAGCAGCCCTAATGGACAGCGAAGTGCCAATGTCAAAATATCGTAGTGGAAACTGTAGAAAAATTCAAAAATCGCCAAGTCTAATTTAAAACTGGTTACTTTAAAATATCGCAAATTTGAGCAGTTTCGTGCAGTACGGGAACAGGGCTATTGCTTTTAGAAGTATGACTTTACGACTGAAAATACGTTTTATTGATATCTTTGGAAAAAGTTAAAATTATTTAATCTTGAAAATTTGATTTCTAAAAAAGTCGTTGACTTTTAAAATTTTATGTCTAACAAAAAGGTCATCAAATGAAGTTAAATGGTAAAATTTAGAATCAATTGCTTTTCTAATGGGAAAGTTTTTTCGATAGATAATTTTGTTTTAATGGTTTTCAAGGTTTGACCAATTTGTTCCATTTTTTGGTTTATGATTTTAATTGTATGGTCGTTGGAAAAAATCAATAACATACGTGATCAATAGTTTCATGTCTTAATTTGCCATTTGCATTATTTTATTATTTTTCTGTCAACATTGCCATTCTTTGAGGTACCGAAAAAAATTCTTTCATTACTCACTCTACATTAACTGGAATATTGCGAGGGATATTTAAAGCCGCAAGTCCATTTAGACGATCTTCTTTTATTGTAGACCTCAAGTACGTTTTCAAGCGTCGCAGAGTAGAAAATGACCGTTCCTTTCCTGACGTGGTAACAGGCAAAACGGCCATGATCCGGAGTATAATATTAACATTTGGAAAAGCTTCTGGCCTACAAATGTCATTTGAACCCCCAAACCCTCCCCTGCGTACGGGCCTGGCTCACGCCCATTTCATTTAAACATAATGCCGACCTTTTTTCTGATACGAAATTTCTCGCAGCCGAAAACACTTGTTCAGACGAGGCACTGCGCAAATAAAGCAACTTAATTTGTAGAGAATCGGAAAATTGTTTTTGTTAAGCTCCCACCATTTAAAAACGTCAAAATCCAAGTTATTTGAAACTTTTGTATTTTTGTACAATTGGAGATCGCGCGCCACAAATTCTGTGGGATCGCTCTGGTCAACTTGTTCTAAAAAATCTTAAAATAACTTTTGGTACTTGCATAGTGGTGCTGATGGGGAAGAAGCTCCTCTTGAAAAGGTGGTAATTCCATTTGAAAGCCTTTAATTATTCGTAAACATTCAATCTCAATAGATTGTCTTTCTACATCCGAAAATTGCAACAACTTGTTAGTGGGTGGAAAAAGGAAAACAGCCATTTTATGAAAAATGGATATGTTTCAATCAACCGTTGTCTCTAAATACACGCGGAACTTTTGTTGAAAACTTAATATTACGTCTGAATAGCAAGTATCGAAAGTGCAAACAGATTTTAATTGATGCACATAAATTACTACTAAGTGCATTGTGGCATACTTATCGCCCTCTAATGTTTTAGAAGCTTCTTCAATATGCTGTAGTATACTTACCACAGCCTTCAAGGTTGAAATATTTATATGATCGATTTTACTCAATTCGTTTCTGTTTTGAGGAATTGCAATTATTTCGCCCCAATTTTTCCCTATAGATGCCAGCATATAGTAAACTGAATTCCAACGAGTTGGGCATGTACTTTTCAAGGATGTTGTCAAATTGGTATTTAGCCTAGATTTTTTAAAGAACTTAACCAGTTTTGTAGAACTGTTCATGAGTTCTGTAAGCTCGTGCACTTCTTCAAAAGATTTATGCAGAGTGTTATTTAAAAGGTGGCAAATGCAAGGAATGTGCTGATAATTTTCAAAGGATTTCTTTATGTTATGGCCTCTATCAGTGACTATGATTGTTCTGTCATTCAATTCGCAGCTGAAATCCGAAATCATACTATGCACTTTCAATATATGTTCGCCTGAAAGATATTAACATGTTATGAATATAAATAAAACAAAAACGACGCCACAGAGAAAAAAGGAATTACATTTTGAAAATAAAAGTAACTTTTGCCTTAAGGTGTTGCTCCGGTGTAACAAATTTTGAAAATCCGTTTTTTTCTGCATACTTCGATAGTTAAACCTACTAAGAAATGTTTAAAAAATCAGACCGCGATTACTAACATAAAAAAAATTATAGTTTACAATCGCGGACGTGCGCTAAACAATTTTCTCGGCTCTGAAACGCATTTTTCTGCAAACGGTCCTGCAGACCAAATTACCCAACCGATCGCTTTAAAAATTTAAATTCAGGAACCAGAATTTTTTTTCAAAATTAATTTTTTTACGACAAAAAGCAAGTATAATTTTCGGCACCTTTTTTGCGCAACACATTTTTTTAAATAAAATATGATAATTGTAGAAGGAACGATAACGACAGACGTACTTTACAATAATCTATGAAATTTTTTTATTTCAGACAACCAGGACAGCCTATACCGCGGTTACTTACGACCTCCTTTTTTGAGTTCATTTTGACAAAATAAAAAATATTTTATGCATTTTATGTTACAAATAAAAATATAAAAAATTAAAATGAAATTTGTATGAAAAAATTTACTACATATCGGCATTTCCAGGAATATGTCAACCACGACTACAAAAATAAAAATGATCGAAAATTTTTTCTTACATTGGCTATGGAAAGCAAAAATACAAAAATTTTATTATCTGGAATCATTTCCAGCCTGTTACGATTTGAAAGAGAAAAAATAACGGCTTTAAGTTCATTAAGTACCTATATCTTTGACTCAATTTAAGCAATTTTGAGCAACTACTTCTTCGCTTCAAACGACTAACTTCAGCAATTTGTAACATTGCATTTCTACTCTCAAATTATTGTTACACAACAATTAAGTAGATTCATGAGCAAAGAGAAAATAATCTAATAATCTAATGTCACGTACGATGACCTGGAAATGCCGATATGTATTATGGTAAAAAAATTTTTAAGAGGTAAAATTTGTGCGGTTAAATCAGATTAATCTCTTAAGCCAGTTATTTGTTTTTTTTTTAATTTTTTTATTTTTATTTCAAGAAGCTATACTCACCCGTGCATCGTTCGCCTTCCATAGACTTGAGCCCGAGCAACTTAACTATTAGCAAAGACCTTATAACTACCAAGATGTCTAACGCAGTACAAAAAAATGTTCACACGAAATCGTAGCTATGGCACCAGAGGCTGGTACCAAAGACCTTATAACTATAGTAGTTATAAGGTCTTTGCTGGTACCAGCCTTCTACAGCAAAGCAAAATTTTCTCTCGGCTTTTGTTAGTCGAATGCCTTCTTTCGGGACGAGCGGTCGCTTATACTGAGGAGCGGATAAAGCATGTCGAACGCTGAGGATGTAAAATGAGAACTCGTTTTGTCTCTCAAAAAACTTCGTATTAATTTGTCTTCGATTCAGTGCCGTAGCAACCATAGGGGAAGAGGGAATTTCCCCCGCACGCATTTTGGTTTTTAACCATGAAAAAAATTAAAAAAGGAGAAAAAATAAATGACAATCGAAAAAACATGCATTGAAAGCGTACATGTAATGTGGATTTAATTAAAATAGACGTTAAAATTGAAAAAATAATTTTGCCTCCCCACGCAGATTGAAAAAATAATTTTCCCCCACGCAAAACAGAATTGCTACGGCACTGCTTCGATTTTCTAATTGATATGTTTTGTGTGCACACATTCATGCAAGTAGGAAGAGAGAAAGTATGCCAGTCGGAAAATGTTAGGTTGAGCGATTTGCATTTTCGCAATGGAATTCCGAGGAATTCGTTGCTGAAAATTAACATTGCCATTTTCTAGCAAATGTGAGGTACTATTTTCGTTTCGTTTCCGTTACGCTATCGCCAAATCCGTTTTTTACGTCTCATAAAGTTGTTTGAGATTTAATATTTGACTTATGTCATCAATGAACTCACGAATGAACGAATTGCCGACTAGGATATCCTTGATCTCTTATTGTCTCTAAAATTTAGACTCTAAATTATAGAGCAGTGATATTCAAAATATTCTGGCTCTCAGCCTTGCATTAATGTGAGTGCACAAAAAAAAAAAATTGAAAAACGAAGACAAAACGAACGGCTTTTTTGAGAGACAATAAGAGAGCAAAAACTTTTTTCTCTCTCCCTAACTTGCTTCATAGTTTTCAAAACTTGATTCGCTTTGTGCCATTCGTTTGTATGCACGTTAGACATCTTGGTAGTCATAAGGTCTTTGCTATTAGCTCACCATCTTTCACATATTCGATGGTTGCAGCAACATATGTTTGTTTTATGTAAATATCAGTCCAAAGATCACAAGTTATACTGAATCCCTGTTCTTTAATTGAAAGTATTTTTTCTCGTGCTTTTGAAACACGTTTCGTACAATTTTCCAATATTTCTGGAAACCGTAGTTGGATGTGGCAGAACTTTTTGCACATCCACATTGGAACTATACACATTTCCAATCATTATAAAGTGCTTTAAATTTTCTTCCAGTCCGCTATCACATACTATGCTATACGGCCTGCAAATTTTTTATAATCCACTTTCCTTTTTTCGTAACGGCTTTTTCGAATCATCGTCTATTTCAGCTTTCGTAGTCTCTTCTTCTTTCGACCGAATGCTGCTAAAGCACTTATGCTTCACAAGATTTGATGTAGATCCATGGTATTTTAAAACTTTCTTGCATGTATTGCAAATACCAAAGTTTTTTGTATGACCATCTTTATCCATTATTATGGAAAAAGATTCCCAAACCTTGCCAAACCAAAAAAAGAACTCCCAATAAATCTTTGGCCGAAATATGAGTCTCTTCGTTTGCTGATTGATTAGAATTCTAAAAGTATGTTAATTTTCAATAAATACAATAAACTCTTTTGTTTTATATACTTACTTCATCAACTTCCATTTCGAAAAAACAAATTATATTACAAAATATGAATTTTGCGTACCATAAACTCAACAATAAAAACTCAAGAGTTTAAATGAGCAACCCGTATGTCTCGATTTAACGATTCGCATTCGAAAGCTTTTAAAATACTCGAATACCGAACAAAAAGAATGATGTAATAACCTCTCTTCGAATGAAGAACACTTTGTACTCCAGAGAGCGAGATTGAGCCACTCTATAGTCAAAGCACATGAATGCATTTAAAGTTTCATTAATTGAGTATTTTTAATCTGAATATGAGTACTGGTAAAAAGAGTATTGAATGTATTCGCAAAGTGAATGTTTTCATGCAGGGCTCTCGCCGAGAGCATTCATTGAACTGCAGTTACTGAATCCAGTTTTCAAACGTAGTAGAGTTCGGAATTTTTTGTGCTTCTATATTAAGCGAATTGGCTAAACTGAACTGAAAGAGCGGGTATGACAAAAAAACCATTTGTAAAAGTGTTTAAGCTGGGATCTGAATAATGCCTCCCAATTAAAAGAACAAAATTTTTTGTCTTAACTGAAAACACCTTCACCTTGATAAAGATTGATATCGAAAATTTTAGAGCTGCCAGAGTAGTTAATAGTTCTTGACATTTTATTGACCGCATATAAAAACTTGACTTACAAACCGTATAGTTCACAAAATAATATGTATCAAAACTTTAAATAATTTTTATTAATAACGGATGAATCCAAAGCGAATATCAACTCAACACATTTGACCAGTCCGTACTATAAATGATTTTCATTTGTTTAAATCTACTTTTATTTAAATATTACCAGGTCGCATTTGAGGAGTTGGATCAAATATTTACAACATTCTTTAAATCATTAGGTAGTAATTCTTTCATGGAGGTGATTTGCGCCCGAATTTGTTCTCTAGTAATAAAGCTATTACCATTTCCCCATTGTAAATTGTTATAATTGAGCGACTTTTCGGTGTAGAGATTCAATTTCTGTTTAAGTTTAAGCATCATATCAATGATTTCTACTTCTTGTTTGCCTTGCGCCCATTGTTTTAAGTCAGCTTCGGACAAAGCTTGAAGTTGTAAGTCCTGTAAAGTAAGCTGAAGTTCTCGATGGCGGGATTCATACCAGCCTCGAAAGTTTGGAGATTGAAAGAAACGTTTATATAACCCACGCCAATCTCCCTTTAGTGGGGATGTCAGATGTGGTCCTGATTGCTCGATTGTCGACAAAAAATCATTTAATTTGAATGCGTTTGAATTCGGCGCTGATTTGAATGGGCTTATATCCTTTTGGAGGGGCATTAAAGACGCGACATATCTTTCTAATGGAATCATAAAACTTTGTGTCAATTCAAGTAAATTTCTTCGCATTAAAGTAGATTGAACATGCTCAGGTCGATTTGACTTTATACCAAGTATGACTTTTTTTATCAACGTTTTGTCTTTCTTTAGAAAAGGCCTATGCTTTGTAAAGAGTCCTGGATATGTTCCATCTCCGCTTGTTATATATGAGTTGGTCATTGCAGCTGGTATGGCAGAATGTGAATTGATTGACGCTATTGAGTTTGAAGATTTCAACGTTTTTTGAGGACTTTGCTGTTAAGTATTTGTTTAAAAGTTATTATAGAAAAAAATAATTTATTTTACCTGATTGTCAACCAAGCGCAATATATGAGGCCAATCTTTTAGAAGTTTTATAAAAAAGGGATTGGTGACTCCCAATATTATTGATGGCGAAGTTTTTCCACATTCTCTTATTAATTCCTTGAATTCGCTGTCATGTATCGTAAAGTAAGGGCGAGCTTCTCCAAAGTACTGCAATGGTGCTATTAACGTGGTTAAGACTTGGACCATATGAGAACATTCTGCTGGAGATGCACCAACAACAACAACTGGTTCAGCTATTAGAACCAATTCCCAAAGAGTATATAAGTTCTCAACGAAAAATTCGAAGCTGTGAAATAAATCTAATTCATTTACAGAAGCTAAAGCTTTTGTGTTTGTAAACTTAAGACTGCCTTCTGGTGATGCAGAGAATTTGTCTGTTTCTTTTCCTTTTCGACTGCTCGCAAGCGGGATAAATATTTGATAATTGACTTCAAACATCAGCAAGTTTAATCGCACCCCTGCTTCAAGTTTTGGCCATTTATCGAATTGGTTGCACGCAGAAATTATGACTTGATTGCCTTCTTCAAAATATTTTGGAGCTAACTGCGCAACTATTTCATAAAACAAATTAAAAAACGGCATCCGGGTCACTAAAATGAAACTCTTTTGAAAGTATCCTCGCGGTAAGTTTGAATCTTTCTTTTGACGAAAATAAACAAATCCTAATAAATGCGATTGATCGGCTCGCAGCAATGGAACACAATCACTGTTATACTTGCACAAATTTTGGGAAATACGGCAAGTTTCTTTTTCGTTGGGAGCCATTCTAAAGCGCACATGAAATTTTGTGTCCCCCATGCATCCAGAATTTGAATCGGGGAAAGCCATGTAGCATATATTACTAATTTCCTTCTCAGTAGGTGTGAATTCCGCAGGATAAACAAACTCAAGTGCTAAAATAAAGCGATCTAGTTATAGAATGCATAAACGGAAAAAAATATGAACAAGTTATGAAAATGGTATCTGGTGACCTTAAATTGCTAGATTAAAAGATAATCTTTATTCTTATACATGTATTTTATGTTCATCAGCATTCAATTGTAGATGGAAGGAATTTGGTTTATGTTCGTGGGCATATATTCAAGAAAAGATCTCGTATGTTAGGCACTAAGGGGCTTCATGGAAATCGATATTCGGAGTATTCGATTTTAAAACCGACCAAATTTCTTCTAGGTGTCTTGGAAATCGATTATTGATTTACACATCGAATTCAGTTTCAAAAATGTTTTATTGCCGTTGTTAGGGAATGTGCCCAAACTACGTGACACGTTAGGGGTGGGGGTTCTTTAAAATACTAACTACACTTGATTACAGGGAGGAGGGGTGTGCTTAGGAGCTGCACCCCCCTTTTCACAAAATCAAAAAAAAATTTTAGAACCGACTCAAAAATTTTTCTGCTCGTCCTTGTGAGATTTTAAGGACGAACATAATTTTTATGAAAGGGGGTGTAGCTTCACACCGCAAAAATTGTCACTTAACGAATTTTTCGAAAAATCGTTTACAGGTGGGCATTATGTTCTGTTTATGTGATCTCATTCTATGGATAAAATAAATTTTTTTATCAACAATTTAAGGATTAAATCGACGAAAATTGATTTTTGCAAGTACCTACATTTTACCAAAAAACAAAAAAAAAAAAAAACAAGTAAAGAAGTTTACATCGGCAAAGCCGATTGCAGACATACCTTTTCCTCAGCCTAAAATATGTTAAAACATTACCTTAACGAAAATTCCTGCCGTTTTCGTTGTTCTAGCTTGGATATCTATTTATAACTTATCTGTTCTTCGATTTAGCTTCTAAAACTCGAGATTATTATTAAGCACAACATTTTCGCGAATGGTGGTCATGGTCAAATTTTAACCGTTAGAGGACATTTTGTTTAGCTGCGAAATACTCAATTCCAAATAGTGAATATCAATTTTTTGCGAATTTCGGGAATGGTGGTCATGGTCAAACTTTAACTTTAAGTGACGACTTTATTTGGCGGCAAAATACACAATCGGAAGAAGCAAAAAAAAATCATTTTTGTATATAGATATGAGAATAAGAGAAAGAGTGTTTTTTTCTAATGTGTAGGATGGTGACCATAGGTATAGCGATGTCGCAATTTTTTTTCAGCGAAAGCTTAAGTCTACATAGTAGCTATACCCACACTAAATTTCAATAAGCTGGAATGTATAGTAAAAAAGTTATCCAGGAAAAACATTAAAAATCGTGATTTTTGAAACTTCTGAACCACTTCCTTCGACCCAAGGAGGGACTACGAAAACAATTTTTATGCAGTTTTTCGGACATTTACCTGGTTCATGTCCATGCCGAATTTCAATATGATATCTTTAATGGCTTAGGAGTAAATTACGAAAAACTAAAGTGTGACCGACAGACAGACAGACAGACAGACAGACAGACATGGCTAGATCGACTCCTCTTGTCAACCTGATCAAGAATATATATATATGTCTATATCTATCGCGACTCCTTTGGTATGTTACATACTCCGAGCCAAACTTAATATACCCTTTCCTTCGGAAAAGGTATAAAAAAATACCGAGTCAAATACGTTTTATCACAATTGAATTTTTTAAGATATATATTAACATTTTATTCTTAAACAAGTAAAGAAGTTTACATCGGCTAAGCCGATTTTACACATACCTTTTCCTCAGCTCAAAATATATTAAAGCATTATCTAAACAAAAATTCCTGCCGCTTTCGTTGTTCTAGCTTGGATATCTAGCTACACCTTATCTGAGCTTCGATTTAGCTTCACAAACTCGAAATTATTATTAAGTACAAATTTTTAGCGAATGGTGGGCATGCTAAAATTTTAAGCGTTAGAGGACAGTTTGTATACCTGCGAAATACTCAATTCAAAATAGTGAAAATCAAATTCTTGCGAATTTCGCGAATGGTGGTCATGGTCAAATTTTAACCGTTAGATGACATTTTGTCTAGCTGCGAAATACTCAATTCAAAATAGTGAAAATCAAATTTTTGCGAATTTCGCGAATGGTGGTAATGGTCAAATTTTAAGCGTTAGAGGTCATTTTGTCTAGCTGCGAAATACTCAAATCAAAATAAAGAAAATCAAATTTTTGCGAAATTCGCGAATGGTGGTCATGGTCAAATTTTAACCGTTAGAGGACATTTTGTCTAGCTGCGAAATACTGAATTCAAAATAGTGAAAATCAAATTTTCGCGGATGGTGCTCGTGGTCAAATTTTAACCATTAGAGGACATTTTTTCTAGCAGCGAAATACTCAATTAAAATAGAGAAAATCAAATTTTTGGCAATTTCGCGAATGGTGGCTTGATCAAGTTTTAACCGTTAGAGGACATTTTGTCTAGCTGCGAAATACTTAATTCAAAATAGTGAAAATCAAATTTTTGCGATTTTCGCGAATGGCGGTCGTGGTCAAATTTTAACCGTTAGAGGACATTTTGTCTAGCTGCGAAATACTCAATTGAAAATAGCGAAAATAAAAATTTTGCGAATTTCGCGAATGGCGGTCATGGTCAAATTTAAACCGTTAGAGGACATTTTGCCTTGCTACGTAGTACTCAATTCAAAATAGTGTAAATCAAATTTTTTCGAATTTCGCGAATGGTGATCATGGTCAAATTTTTACCGCTAGAGGACATTTTGTCTAGCTGCGAAATACTCAATTCAAAATAGTGAAAATCAAATTTTTGCGAATGTCGCGAATGGTGGTCATGGTCAAAATTTAACCATAAGTGTAGACTTTATTTGGCGGCAAAATACACAATCAGAAGAAACAAAAAAAATCATTTTTGTATACAGAATAAGAGAGTGTTTTTTCTAATGTGTAGGATGATGACCATAAATATAGCGATGTCGCAATTTTTTTTCAGTGAAAGCTTAAGTCTACATAGTAGCTATACACACACCAAATTTCAATAAGCTGGGATGTATAGTAAAAAAGTGATCTACGAAAAACGTTAAAAATCGTGATTTTTGAAACTTCTGAACCACTTCCCACGACCCAAGAAGGGACTACGAAAAAAATTTTGTTAAAAATCGTGGCAACGTACATTCATCGTATTTAGGTGGCAACGCCACATAACTCGTTTCTATGTATTTCAACATTCTTGCTTTGTCAGTTCGTCTACAACTATTAAACGAAACACATCGTAAATAAACTCCGTTCGAATAGCATAAAGTATAACTGTTTTCTTATTCTCGGACTAGAGAATAAAACTCTTTGTACAATTTACGCCAACAAATGGTTATGGGCACAAAGCGTTAACAGCTGCGAGAGTTTTTAACGAGTTATATAGTTCGAGTTAATTCGCGGAAAAGATGACAACTCCGAATCTTATGCAGATTGAGAAGTTAGACCACAATAACTATGAGGTCTGGAGCGTGCAGATGAAGAGCGTGCTTATCCACGCGGATATGTGGAAGATCGTTAGCGGCAAGTATGTGAAAACCGAAGAGGTAGCGGACATATGGGATGCAGCGGACGAAAAAGCATTGGCGACTTTATTGCTGAGCGTAAAGACATCTCAACTGGTGCATATAAAGAATTGCAAGTCATCTTTGGAAGCATGGGTGAAGCTCAAAAGGATGTATCAGGCATTGGGGCCAGTAAAGAAAGTGACGCTTTACAAAAGTCTTGTGAGTATGCAAATGGCGGAAGGAGAAGAGGTGTTGCAGCATGTGAATAGGTTCACAGAAGTCGTGGAAAAGTTGGCGGAAACAGGAATAGTTTTGGCAGATGAGCTGGTCGCGATAATGCTACTTTCAAGTTTACCTAGAAGCTTCGAAAATTTCGTCATTGCAATTGAGACGAAAGACGTTTTACCGAGTTTGGGTTTTTTGAGTGCGAAACTCCAAGAAGAGCAAGAGAGACGAAAACAAGCAAACGACGCACAGTGGTTCAGACTGAGGTTAGGTCGGTCAAAAATCTGTAACTTTTGAACCAATAGAGACAATCATATAATTTTTTCGCCATTTGAGAGACAAAAGAATATAGAGTAACGGAACGAAATTTTTTTTTGATTGAAAAATTAAAAAGTAGTTTAATTTAGCGGTAAACTTGAAAAATGTTGTTTTCAAGGGAATTTTCATGTTTTATAAAATATTTTCTTCTCACATTATGTTCTGTTTTAGAGTTTGAACTACCAAATTCAAATAAAATTCGCACTAAATAATTTAATCAGAATATTCTGCACTTATTTTATTGTTTTGGGATACTGGTAATTTAAAACTGAAAAACTCAGACACACATGAAATAATTTTTAATATCAAGAGGCGTTTAAGGACATAAGGGGCCCCATATATCGACTTTTGTTAATTTTCTTTATGAAAACCGCCCATTTGCTACGCCCACTTTTGAAGAAATTCGATTTTAAAGCAGTTTTGTGATTTTCGTAACAGACCCTAGTAACTGAGGTACCCCTAAAAATGGTCCGATCAGGTCCATTCTCGAATTTGTTCTTACTCATGTCCCCGTGAGCACGCATACCAAATTTTGTCAAGATAGCTCAACTCCTTCGATAAGAAAACTGTATACAGACAGACGGACAGACATACGGACGGACATGGCTAAATCGAATCTCCTGGTGACGCTGATCATTTTTATATACATTTTTATGGTCCATCTCGACTGGTTCTGGGTGTTACACACAACCCAACAAACGCAATATACCCTCGACACAGAATGTGTCGGGTATAAAAATGTATAATTTACAACGGTTTTTATGTTTTCAATATGAAATCGGATGAAACGGAAACTAAGTAGCAATTAGTAAATCTTTAACTTCTTCGCTTAATTCATTATCGGGTGCTTTCCACTTGTATCTCATATGTGATAAGTAGGGATCGGATTTTACATATGTAAAAAAATATTTAAAAAATATTCAAACATATTCAAAATATATTTAAAAAATATTTTAAATATTTTGTTTTTATTTAAAAATATGTTAATTCAATTAGAAAAATATCTACAGATATTTTCAAACAGCGCCGAACTTAATCGAGATATATCTTACTTCAGTGTTGTAACAGTTTCATTTTTTTTGGACTTAGGTTCAGGTACAGTTGTTTGTAAAACAAAGGTCCAGGTCCAAGGTACTGAAAATTGTACCTAGGTACAGTACCTAGGTTTTTGGGCCATTACAACTGTCTAATTTATAGATAGGAAATCAGAAAGACGCACAGTGCCGCGAAAGTGGCCAAAAATACCAATAATTAAAGTTAAAATTGTTTTCAAATTTTGAGTATTACTAACAGGTTATACTTGTACTAAGAAAAATCAAAAATAATTATACCAATATGTTGAACCGTTTAAGCGTACCACGCCTCTGAAGTTGCAGTTTTCAAAATCTTTGGGTTTTTTATTTGACAGAGCTTCGAAAGTTGTCCAAATTTAATATGCTATATTTTAGTTGCTTGTGGTTCAAACATAATGATTTATATGTGAAATTAAAATTTAGGACCTATACTACAATGTGGTATTAATTTCTTCTTCATTTTTTGTAGTATATGCGAATTTACATTAAATCATAGTAAGGAGCTTGAAAATACAAGTAAAAATACAAAAAATTCATCTTCAAAATTGAATACAAAAAAATAACCCTAAATAAAGGTGAGATGACACTACGTGTGCAATTCACATATAATTGCTCAAAAAAATGTGTGACACATCTGAAACAAATAAAATTTGAAGCACATTTATTTTTGTGTGATTTAGTCTTAATATGTTGCTACAGCAAAGATTTTTTTGCTTTTAACCTTAAAGGCAACAAAAGATTACCTTTTATCTCATAATGAGCAATAGAAACCAAAAACTTACGATGCATTTACATAGCTAACATTATACTTGATCACCATTTTGAATCTCCAGGTACTCGCAGTTTATTATACGCAACCACTTCGTTATGAGATTTTTGTTTTTGCTCATTTTCAAAAATTTCCGGATTGACAAAATTTTTTGCCGTTGTGGTTGAATATATTTTACTATCGCCTACTGCGCTTATATTGAAAAATATTTGAAAATATTCAAAGATATGTAAAGATATTTAAACATATTTTATATTTAAATTATTCCAAAAAATAAAATATATTTTAAATATGTAAAATCCGATCCCTAGTGATAAGAAGGGATCAGAAGAGCATAGCATAATATGAAGTAAATCTTCGTTGGTACTCTCTCTGGTCATCTTTCTAGTATTATGCTCCCTGTAGTATTTGTAGTCCTTATTCCTTTTTTCTTGGGCTTCTTCCGATAAATGTCCAATGGGTATATAGATTTGTTCGAAGTACTTAATTATGTCTGCACCATGGTATAAAATTTTGTGAACTGTTGGAGTGATTTTCCTCCAGTAATAATTTATATTGTATACGTCTATTGTTTCTTTGGCAAAGATTTCATACTTATTAACATCAATCATTTGGTTGCAACAAAGAACTTCTGTGAGTGTTTTAAATTTTTGAATCAAGTCGACATTTACACCAGTTATACTGGCAGCAAGTTCGGGATTGGAAAAAAATCTTCGGGCCGTATTTCCATCGTTTGAGTTCCCATCACCTTGTTTGGGTTTATCAATAATTAAACCGATTTTTTTAAACCCTTTTTGAATTCGTTCTTTCGCCTCTGCTCTTTTTTGCTTATTTTCGGGTTTGTTTCTTACGGTTGCGTTTTCGCCAAAATCTAAATCATATGCAATTTTCAATACAAATTCCATCAACCGAATTCTAGCATGAAGAGGAGCAAGACCGAATTCGAAGGCAGTTTTATCAACTCTTTCTGGAGCGGGAAGTTTATTTAGCTGGCTAATGGGTTGCTGGCAAACGATGCATGTTGAAGTTGATTTTGTTTTAGTTATGGCCTGACAAACTTTTCCATCAACCATCGTCAACAAAAGTTCATATTTAACATCAAAACAATAACTATTTCGGTTATATTTCATTGGACTAAGATTGGAAATTTGAGCTGTAATATCTGAAACTTCATTTTGCACAAATTCAGAACTCTCCTTGTGAAATTCAAATTTTATTGGTCTGCAGTATTTGGATGAAGACGGAGTAACATTTTTCCAGATATCGACAAAAGTATTTTCTTTAAAAACTCGAAAGCGTAGTGGAACGAAAGAAGTCATGAAAAGATTTGAATCGCTTACTTCTTCTTTAAAAGCTTGTTTATATTCTCGCTGCCCAGATGACCCATCACATCCCCATTTGCCAATTAGTACAACTTCACTACTGTTGGTCATATTTTGCAAAATGTCATTTTCGAAACTCAAAATGAGTCTTTCGACAGTATGGTCTAAAAGCGATTGCAAATTTATTTCAGCGGATTTTTGTGTTATGTGAATCTTCTCAGGATAGCACGCTTTTTTGGCTTGTAGTACTTCCGCATAGGGGGGATATATATTCAATCTTTTATTTAAAGCAGAAAGTCTTAATAGCATATATTGGTGCTTTGTAAGTTTTAAATCTAAAAAAAAGTGCAAGTGCTTCTTCGGGACTATATTTTTGACCTGAAAATGGTAGAGTTTCAGAGGAGTCCATTTCTGTGTTATCAGTCACCACAACATCTTCAACAAGCTTAGCTTTAAGAAATGACTTTTTTGATCTCAGTTGGTGTAAAAATGCACTCTGCACATTTGATTTGCCTACTGTATCATTAATAGCTTGCAGTTTTCGCCTTTGGGATCTTTTTTTTTTTTTTTTTTTTTTAAACTTTGCGTGACTTTACTGAATCTTTCTTAATTTGCGAAACTAACAGTAAATATTCGAATCTTATATCTAGTACTACACATATTCTATTTATACAGAGAAAAATATAAATAGTTCCTGGTTCCAACGGGCCTCAATTTAAGAAGCTGGGCTGATGAGAGTTTAGCGCTGTTACACCGCTTACATTGTATCGAGTTTTGTGAATCCTTACGTGTGGCGTGCACGAGCGAGGTGCGCCAGACGTAGTAACGCCTTTTTTGGCTGGAACGGATACGTTCTTGCCAGTGATGAGCATTGGTCCTGTATCCTTGGATAGGTAATCATCTGACTTGCACGAGCGAGGTGCATATAAGAGAGCATCGGTCTTAAGCCTCTAAGACGGTAGA
>CM035808.1:51720124-51776536 GCA_020466095.1 Chlorops oryzae | reverse complement strand
ATGCACGACAAAAACATCCGAAACCTTTGTATAGAGTTGCAGTGCGGGTGGTAAATACCGATTGCGAAGATGGCAGTAGCGATTTCCAATCATGTTCATCAGATATTCAGAATGATCATAAGTGGGGGATAATGAAGTGAACGATTAGCTCAAAAGAATAGGGTTGTATATACTGCTAAAGTATGTGACAAAGATCCAGAAAGGATTGAAGATGCTTTATCAGGAGATGATAAAGACAAGTGGCTTGAAGCCATGAACAGCGAGATAAAATCATTGCTGGACAATGAGACATGAGAAGTCGTAGAAAAGCCAGCTGGAGTTTATGTTATAAAAACCAAATGGGTATTTAAAATAAAGAAGGAGCAGAACAATAGCATTCGATATAAAGCTCGGTTAGTTGCCAAAAGTTACAGCCAGAAGAAAGGTATCGACTATGAAGAAACTTACTCGCCCGTGGTAAGGTATTCCTCTATGCGGTACTTACATTGAGCAACCAACAGGTATCAACATCGGAAAAAGGGTGAAGTTTTGAAATTGAAGAAGGCAATTTATGGCTTAAAGCAGTCGAGCCTTGTATGGAACACGAAATTGGATGCAGTGCTCTGTAAGTTAGGATTACCGCGCTCAAAAGTTGATCCATGCATATATTTTCACCACCAAAGCAAATTGATTACTTTTTTGTCTATTTATGTTGATGACATATTATTATTTGGTAATGAACCAAAATTTTGTAATGATTTGGGATTGAATTTGATGGGCAAAGTCAAAATGAAATTTCTAGGTGAAGCTAAATATTGTTTGGGAATCCGCATATCAAGACAAAATGGTGATATATATTAAGATCAAGAGGAGCATATCTCTGAAATGTTTAAGACCCCTATGTATCCTAATGTTAAATTGTCGAAGGATATGTCTCCCAAAAATGAAGATGAAAAAAAAGAGATGTTGACGATTCCTTATCAACAAGCAATTGGGAGTTTAATGTTTGTTGCACAGTGTACAAGACCAGATATTTGGTTTGCAGTAAACAAACGAAGTAAGTTTAAAAATAATCCCGGCAAGGGTCATTGGCAAGCTGTAAATAGGGTGTTCCGGTACCTTCAGGGTACAATGACAGCCAAGCTGGTGTTTCGAAAGAATAGCAACAAACAGCTATTGACGTATTCAGATTCAGATTGGGTAAGTGATAGCGACGAGTGCAGGTCTGTAACAGGTTACGAATGCATTCTTCAATGTGGCACGGTGTCTTGGGGTGCAAAGAATCAACCAACCATTGCTCTTTCCACAACAGAAGCTGAGTATATGGCTCTATCAGCGACGACTCAAGAAGTTCTATGGCTTCGTGGACTAGAATCAGAATTGAACCCAGAATTGAAAAATCAACCAACCACCATATTTTGCGACATTCAAAGTGCGATACACCTAGCAGCAACAAGCAAGTATTTAGCCAGGTCGAAACACATTGATGTCCGCCATCATTTTATCGTTGTTGCGGCATAAAAAACATGGTTGGAGATCCCACTTGGCTGAAACCTGCAGTTGGAGCTTTAAATTGTGTGATTTTAGAATGGCACTCAGAAGCCTTACAGCGGCGTCTGATGACAGCATTTATTTCTTCCCAGGACGAAGGCTCTTGATGTAAAGAACACGATTGCGTTGTGGGAGCATATCTTTTCTCCAATAGCATGTTGCGGAGTTGTGCTCTGGCTATAACGTGGAGCTGTTGAGATTCGTACAAAGCGATCCGAAAACGTGCGACGACTCCAACACTCCATTCAACTCTTTCACAAGCTACACTGAAGGTATTGTTGACGCGTTGCCAAGCGGTTTTGATGTCTTCCGCAACGATCTCCAGCAACAACTCCGTCGAAGTCCCTGGAACACGATCAGCCGCATAAAGGCACAAACCCTTGAGATTCCCTAGTTGGAAGTTGAAAATCCAATTGGACGCCATGATGATCGCAGAAAGTTATATGGGTCTTAATCTCGTTAAATTGTACCACGGTGACCACTGTCGGTCGTAACGCACTTGTAAATTAAGAACTTACTTTTCGTTATCGATGTTATTTGATAGACTCCGTAAGATTCGAAGTTGAACAAATTTTCGGTCAGTGTCTGTCGCAGCGCACTGCAAATACAGACCTTCACCTTCGAAACACCCCGTAAGCCTCCTGTTCTTGAATTCAGTTAAAGAAAAATCAAATCGTTTCAGTACAACGCAATAAAATCGCAATAATTATCAAGTTGAAATACTTTATTTGTTCGGAAAAAATCTCGATAAAGACTTTCGAATTTCAATCACAACAGTTGCATTCACAGACTGTAAGCAGAGCGCAAGCATCGCAGCATATACTTATGTGACGATGTATGCCTATATGCACGGACACGTTACAAACCATTAAACAACGGAGCCGACATACACACACGCCCTGCAATTCCACTGCCCTTGTCTCAATAATGCACGTTCAATCGGTGTATGTTCGATTTTCGATGTGCGCTCGCTATTTCTTGAAGCGATTAATAACAAATTTCTGCACACGATGGCGAAACAAACCTATGCAATGAGCATCGCTGTATGCATATACATTAGGGTGTCCCAAAAAAATTTTTTTTCGAATTTAATAGTAGAACGTAAGGTTTCCGAAAGCTTATGGGTCAAAGTATTTTTGAGAATTTTTTCAGTTTTTTCGTAAAAGGTTTAGAGGTTGCGCTCAGCGAATTTTCCTCAAAAGCCCCACATTTTCGTAAAAATTTCTACTTAAGATGCCTAAATAGCCTATAAAGTTGGTATATTTTGTAGTTTATGTAAGTGAGAAAAAAGATTGTATACTTTTCCACCGACTTATACCCAAAAATCCTGAAAAACATTGTTTACGAAGAAGCTATGCCCAAAAATTTGGAAATGTGGGGCTTTTGAGGAAAATCCGCTTAGCACAACCTATAAACCTTTTACGAAAAACCTGAAAAAATTCTCAAAAATACTTTGACCCATAGGCTTTCGAAAAAACTACGTTCCAAAAAAAAATATTTTTTTTTTTGGGACACCCTAATATACATATATCTACACACATGAATACCAAAGGCGGTTGATATAGAGAGAAAAGAAAGAAAACCGATTCGGAAAGACTTTCGGAGAACCGACAATTAGACTGCGAGTCGCTAGATCACTATGTTGTTGTTGTCACTCTATTTGCCTTGCAGAAAAAGCCACCGTTCACGCCAAATAGCAAGGGGTTTGTTAGCAATGTGAAATGCGGAAGCTGAGGGGAAAGGAATTGTCCACGCTTCTAATATATAATACGCTGTACGCACTTTGATCGTCGGTGCCCTTGAAAATGCAGCAAAGCGTATGGAGGTCAGAAGTGCGGTAGACGTGTCGGATCTTTTCCTCCAATCCGCAAGGAGTGGTCCACCGAAACTGGTTCCAGGCTCCTGGCTCGGGATCGCCAAATATAAATGTTAGGGACAAGTAATGGCTAGCGAACCTTGATTTGCTGATGAGGGGGGGACGCCGTCTTTGGATTTGTTTTTGTGTTAAGTTCGTCGGCGGTTAGCGCGACGCGATTTAAATTTTGAGTGTTTAAATCTGTTTTATTTCTTTCAGTTGGGTACGTATATTTTCCATGTTATAGCTGATCTAAGTTGCAAGCACGACTAAGATACTTTTTCTTGATAACTTTATTATGCATTTGGTATAATTTTAGAAATAGTTTGATGCTTGATACATATAATGGTTATTATTGTTAAGAGAATCTCGATTTTGGTGGCGTCAAAACTTTGGACGGTTGTGTCAATAGTGTTTATTACGTTAGCTTTGGGGTCAGATATCTTTGACTTTTGACCTCCCATATTGAAATAATTTTGTGATATAATTGTAAGGACTTTCGATATTTGATTTATTTTAGAAATTATTATTACATATTACAAAAATTTCGCATTGAATGGGTTAACGGTGTATTTTTGGTCTTTATTAATTCCTAGGTTGTACTCTAGGTAGGGCACATTCTCTTCAGATACCCGTGTGAATTGAATTAAATGTTGTGTATCTTTGGGGAAATTAGTTGGCTTCCAATACCAGATGCCATTAACTCTTTTATGTATCGTTATTTCCGACATGGCTACCAAAATCGGACCTCTTTTACTAAAAATCATTCTACTATTCATTATTGAGATATTTTCCTATATTCTGTTTATTTTTGTTTTTTTATTTTAGTTGGATTGAAAAAAAGGGATAAGAGAGAAAGAGAAAAAAGTAAATTGTTTCACTTGCGAAGTCGCAATAGTGATTACAAGGATTCTTTAAATTGCGAAGTCGCAATAGTTGTTATTTTTTTCTTGCCAGTCTTCTTTTTGCCGTCCTTCACGAGTCTTAGCTGCTCCTCTATGTTTGTAACTTCTGTTTTTGCTGCCTCTACTTTCCAAGCCACCCGATTAGGTTGGTTTATTTCGTGGCGCAGGAAAACTCGTCTTCGGATTAACCTTGCTACTTTTCCACCTCGCTGCTTGGCGGTTTAATGTTTGGAATATTCGTGGGGTCATCTATTTTTGGTTGTATTTGGCCCTTTTTATTTCTTTTTCTATACTCTACGATGAAGAGTGGTTTTGGGCCTGCCGTTGGGTCTGCTAGTGCCGCTTCCAGAGGTATCGTTGATATCATTCGTATAGTTGTTTTGCGGCAAGATTTCTGTTTTCTTCTTTATTTTTGGCTGGATCGGTGCAGCTCGTCTCGGCCCGGATTAGTTGTTCGATATTAACTTGCGGCTTCCTCTTAGTTAGATCTGGCAGGATCGCCATAAAATTTTCCCTTTTGAACATTGGAAAATAGTTGTCTATCAATCTCAGGATTGGTTCTTGTGAACCAATCACTAGGCAAATAAAACATTATAAGTTTTTCGTTTGTATGACTATTTACCAGGAGTGGACCGGTACACAGCGCAAGCTAGTATCCGACATCCGAATCCTTATTTTATTATTAATTGTCAGTTCCCGATCTGTGTTCTTTCTTTCAATTGTTCTAGCTTATTTACAAATTTACATTGAGTGAAATTGAGTGAAAGTGCTGAATACTACTTTTTACTTTGAGTGAAAGTGCTGTGACGATTTCTGGACTTATTGTTCTGCTTGGGTTTTTTTTATTGATTTGGAAATTCCAACCCAAAACAAAATCAATGCGTCCTGAATTGCATTTTATGAGCGTGGCTCTTGCTACAACCAAAAACGGAAGGTCATGGAAAACCGTTGGCCTGCTTAAGTGCATATTTTCCATGTGTTCACTTATGCATTCAACGGCCGATGCTACCTAGGGCATTGCCTGCGTATGCAATAAAATGAGCACGAGCTGAAAGTATTCAACGGCTGTGCAGTTGTGGATTGATCTTTAAATAATGTAAAATAATGTTGATTATCTTCCCACTATATTGAATTATCACAACAGTTAGCCTTTTTCACTTATTAATTTTTTGAGCGGGAGGACGTGCGCGTTCTACTTGATACGATCGAGCTCAATGAGCTATGATTATTTTGCATTGGCGGAACGGCGAGGCCCATCTTAGCGGTTGCGAGAAAACCCGAGAGAAAACGGTCCGTTGAATCCGTTTGATTAAGGACTCGCCCCCATAGCGGCTACGGCGGAAAACAGACAGTTACATTGTTATATTATTGGAGTAGCAGTGATGATAGTGGAGATACCGATTACAATAATATAAATGACAATGAATAAAATCATTAGCGGTATTCACTATCCAGTGCATGTGCATGTGCTTTTGCAAACTTTATTTTGCATTTGCAAGAAACTGTGAGTGTTTTTTCGAAGCACACGGTGCATTTTTTATCAAGCAGGAATAATGATGCTCATTGTTTTATAATTATCGATGTTGCAAGCATTCAGAACCTTAAAACGATGGCCAGTTTTAATCGGAGATAATTCTTAGATGTTGCCGAAAGCTTATTTTATGGTTCATTTACTCCGAAAATGTAGTCACTCTCAACATTATAATACAGCAAATTTGTTTAAACTTTGAACAGTGATAATCGTCAAAGATCGATATTCATCCAGCATCCCTAAGACAGCTGGAAAGATGATTTTTTCAAAATAACACAAAATGTCGAGGACAAGTGCAAAAAAGCAAATTTTGGAAGGCTTAGTGGAAATTGCTACTGAAGAGCTATTAGGTACAAAACATTTTAATAAGGAACGAGCTTTATTATATTTTCTTTTGAGGTGCCGCACTTTCCACTTCATAATATCCCATGTCGCAACAATACCGGTACGTTCAATGCAATTTTTATAGAAAATTTGAGCTGTTGGAGCCTGAAACGAAAGATTTCAATGCGTTTTCTTGTTAATTGTTTCCTTGACAAACAAACCTCAAAAGCGTCAGTCTCCTCCAAATAGCCCAAAAGTTTACGAATCTTCTTTGAAGACCATTTTTTATTAGCTTGTTTATCCGCTTGAAATTCTTTGCAGCGTCTTTTTCCATCGTAGCGCCATGAATAAATATCAGCTGTTTAATTTGCACATGCACGAAACTGCGTTTTCCACTAGGTTTAGGCGGAGCATTTGTGCAAAATAGGAGCCATATAGTAATATAGGGGACACTTACAACAACAACCGAATTCCGTGGTGAACTAGTGATGCTATAATTTTTTGAGTATTCACTTCATTTTGTAACTAAACATACTTGCGATGAAATTTTTTAATATTTTCTTTCTAATGTAAAACTTTGTTAATTTTTTATGATAGTTTATGCAATTTTGTACCTTTTCCTTCAGAAGAGCTCCAAAAATATATAGTTTATGCATTCTATTTATCATGATATGTCATAAGTACTTGAGCCACTAGTTATGTATCGAGCAATTTTAGTTATGATATCACTGAATATTTCATATCAGCTGTCTGTGGTGGAATTCAAACTTTTTGAGAATCGGTCATATTCGACGCATAAGTTCTCTGCTTTAGCGTTCCTTAATAATATGAGCAAAATTTTATATAATTATTTTTATTTGTATAAAAATAACATATTTTGCTGTCAAAATTTAATGAGTTCTTATGATAAACCTTTGATTAACACTTATATATATATAATATATGATTTTTAACAAAAATTTTAGTTCATGTTACAAGATTATAAAATATTTGTTAGACCAGAACCGTAATTTTCAGGGGGCGTGCTACGTTTTCGATTTTTCCATAATAATGCATGCACAGGGGGCCTACTTCAATTCAACACACACGTTTTTTGCCAAGTGCCATCTATAGTTCTATATGATCGGAGCATATTCATACGTGTACATTTTGTTAGTGTAAAGAGCAAAAAAGCATAAATATTTTGCTCATGCTCAAATGCACGGAAATATGCACTGGACAGTGAATACCGGTAGTCAATTTTATTTCTTAATTTTATATACGAGAAACGCAACTAAAATATTTTGCTAGGGCTAGGGTTTAGAACTGTTGAAATTGTATGGCTATTGAGAAAACATCTTCTAATAGCTACGCAATTCAATAAATCAATACACCAATTTGTTCGAAAAAAAAATGTTTTTTTAGAATATTACCTAAATTTATTACTTTTTCTTGTAACATTAAGGACTGTCCCAGAAATAACTGTCCTTTTGGTTTTAGGCTATTTATAAAAAAGTGTTAACTCTATAGCATCATATTTGGTACCTAAATAAAGTATAAATATTGCAGATTAAAAATAAATTACTCATTCGTAAAATAAAAGAACTACTGAAAAGATGTCGTCTCAACAAGAAGAAAAGCGGAAAGGAATTATTTACTAACACCTGGAAAATCCAAACACCACGTACAAAAAGATCGCTAAGGAAGTTGGCGTGTGCAAAAAAACTGTCGGTAGGACCATAAAACGATACAGACAGCTTACCCCTTTTCAAAAACACCAGGATCAGGGAGAAAAAGTGGTCCAGCGAACCAAGTGGTGGCCCAGAACGTTAAGCGGCTGTTAACTCAGAATCCAGGCACTTCGGTTCGTGATATGGCAGCAAAAGCGGGAACATCGAAGTCAAGTGTTCAACGGATTAAAAAATTTTACAACCGTAGGAGCTATAAAGTACAAAAAGTACCTGATAGGTCAGAAGAAAAGGACGCCGAAGCCAAGAGGAGGGCTCAAAAACTGTATCGCGATTACCTGCCCAAGTTTGATTGCGTGATCATGGACGATGAAACGTATTGCAAAGCGGATTTCAAGCAGTTACCTGGACACGGATATTATACTGCGGTTAGAAGGGGTGGAGCATCCTCTGAGTTTACCACCGAAAAACATACCAAATTTCCAAAGAAATACATGGTGTGGCAGGCCATTTGCAAATGTGGCGTTCGAAGTAAGGAATTTGTGACGGATCGCACAATCAACACCGAAATTTACATCAGAGAGTGTCTGGACCGGCGTTTGCTGCCTTTTATACGTCAACACCAAGGTTCAGTACTATTTTGGCCTGACCTAGCAACATCTCACTACGCCCAGAGAACGATGGATTGGTACCAAGCCAATAATGTCACTGTGGTACCAAGAGAAGCAAATCCTCCGAATTGCCCCGAACTTCGTCCAATCGAAAAATATTGGGCTTTAATGAAAAGGAACCAAAAGAAGACCAAACAAACTGCGAATAACATCGAAATATTTCGACATAAATGGCGTCGGGCATACACTAAGGTGAACGAAAGGTCGGTAAAAAACCTAATGGAGGACCTAAATAAAAAAGTGTATAATTTTTTTAAGTGTATTTTTTTTCAGTGTAATTAAAATTTTTATTTATTTTGTATTGTTCACTTAATAATAAACTGAAAGAATTGCTAAAAACACATCATTGGTTTTTTTGCAATAAAAAAAAACAAAAGGACAGTTATTTCTGGGACAGTCTTTGTGATAAAAAAAAATATATAGTTAAGAAATTGAGAAAAAAATCACTTTCTAGGTTTATGCGATAAAAACATGCTTCGTTAATTGTTATATACCATTCAAAAGGTCTGACAATTCTGTTACAAGAATGTAAAAACGATTTTTTGTAAATAAAAAAAAATTGGAGGGCACAACAACAACAACAACAAAATTTTTATGCTTAATTCGACCATATAAAGAGCCTACACTATCTTGCTCTTCGGGTGTATTTCATTTTTTTTTTTTTGTAACACCGTGTAATTTTTGTCATAGATGGGCATAATGCATTGAATTATTAATGCATTTGAACATTTCATTACCATTACAGGCTAATTGGTAACGTAAATGTTTTTTTCATTACCATTATTATGTAATGGTAATGAATTCAAAAATTGCATTACCATTATCATGTAATGGTAAGTGAATTCAAAAATTGCATTATCACTAAAGTTTAATGGTAATGGGAAAATGTCTTGCATTACCATTACGTTTTAATGGTAATGGGAAAACATGTTGCATTACCATTAAATTGTAATGGTAATGGAAAATGTTAATGCTGATGAATTAAAAATTGTGTTCCCATTAAATGTCTAATGGTAATGTTAATGGTAATGCAATTTTTGAATTCATTACCATTACATGTTAATGGTAATGAAAAAAGCATTTACATTACCACTTAGCCTGTAATGGTAATGACAATTTAGTGGTAATGGAAAATGCCCAAGTATGATTTTTGTAGCCTGCGCCCAAACCAGACTGTAAATCTTTATTTTGACGAAAGGTAAGTTGATAATAACAGAGAGGCATCAAGGATTAGCTTCGCGCTGTTTTTCTTAAGCACCGACTTTTTTTGTTTTTTTTTTTTTAAATATATTATTTCTCGCTTTTTAGTGAATGACTTTCAAAAAACAAACATGGGTAGACACAATGAACGGCGGGTGCTGTCTCACACATCTTTTCAGATAAAAGTTCACACGACTTGAAAGCCTTCTTCCTTTTGTGGGGTCGGTTCAAAAATATAGCAAGTTACAATTACTTCTTAGATTGATATGGCAACGCCGCACCAAATTAAACGAAATATCGATTATTTTATCGGAAAGCAGATGTTAAATTTCTAATTTCAAGTAATTTATGCGAAATGCATGAAATTAAATCCATCGTATGGATTTGTATAACAAACAAACGATATTTTCATGGATTCTTTTGAGATAAAATCGAGGCTAAATGCTATCAACATTTTTTATTGTTTTCTTTGTTGTTTTAATTTTCAATTATCAGCTGTTTTAAAGAAGTCCACAATAGAAATCCACAATCAATTGTTGTGTGTCACCCCAACATAACATAGACTTCTTTCATTGTAGTGTGAAGTCTACAGACTTTACACCATATATTTGTCAACGCTATTAGCCAACATAGACTTTTTATAGACTTCACACTACACTGAAAGAGAGGATTTATTGTGGACTTCTTAGATTGATATGGCAACGCTGCACAAAATTAAACGAAATATCGATTATTTTAACGGAAACCAGATGTTTAAATTTCTAATTTCAAGTAATTTATGCGAAATGCATGAAATTAATTCCATCGTATGGATTTATATAACAAACAAACGATATTTTCATGGATTCTTTTGAGATAAAATCGAGGCTAAATGCTACCAAAATGTTTATATTGTTTTTGTTGTTGTTTTAATTTTCAATTATCAGCTGTTTTAAAGAAGTCCACAATAGAAATTCACAATCAATTGTAGTATGTCACCTCAACATAGACTTTTTCCATTGTAGTGTGAAGTCTATAGACTTTACACCATATATCTGTCAATGCTATTACAGCTACTACGTAGCGCTGTCAGACTTTATATTTTTAATCTTACTAGTAATAAGTAGATTTTTTAGCTTTTTGTATTTCAGATAAGGAAAACCAGAGAAAATGTCGCGTCCGTAACCACTATGTCGCACACTGGTCTGAAATATTATTCTAGCACGACAAAAATCAAAAAAATTTTTGTCGCGGATACCAATAATCATTGCAGAGTCTTATTGTTAAATAGTTAAACTAACTTTTTTTGAAAATTATTTATCAAAACAGGTAAAAACCTAGGCATACCAACCCTCCCGGAATGGGCGGGAGACTCCCGCTTTTGAGCACAGTCTCCCGGTCTCCCGCCCAGCGACTATTTCTTCTGGATTCATGAAAATTTCATTTTTATCCTTTTTAAAAACTAACATTTTAGCAAAATACTAGTATATATATACCGGAACTTTTAGCCAGCATAGCCGCGATAGCGATTAGAAATAATTTGTTTGTCATTTACACTACTTATGAATTTTTTGGAAATGCAACAGTTTCTGGATATAGTTGAGAAGTTATCTAGCCTCCATGCACTTTAATATTATCCACAAAGACTAGACCCGACCAAACAACCCCCCCCCCCTTTCCCACAACGACAGTCTCCCGCCCACGGCCTCTAACGAGTTGGTAACCCTATAAAAACCTGTTGTTACGGCAACGGTAAAGTTGTTCTTTTATTAGGTGTGAATGAAGAAGTGATATGTTACGAGGCTGTTTAAACAAATATTTGGTTTTTGATTTTTCTTTAATATTCCGTTAAAAAAAATAGTGGTAGCTATTAGAAGTTAATATTTGTACATTCTTAGAGCATTTTTATGTGCATTCGGTTTATTGTAACATTCAGTGTATAAGTGGCAGCTTGTTAAAGATTCCTTATTTTTTCACTTAATAAAATAAAGAAAGCTATCTTTACATAAGCTTTTAAAAAATTTTTTTGAGGTTTTAAGCTCTAGTTTTGATTAACCTATCCCTTAAAGCATAGTTAATGAGGTATATTGCGATTCATAACCGTCGGTAACCGTCCGTAAATTTCAAAGCTCAATTACGGTTCCCGCGAAAGGTGGTATTTTTAAGGGGATTCTATGGTTTTAAAGTCGAAAAAATGTATGTTTTCATGATATTTTATTGGAGACGTGAATAATGTTGGTGTATTTATTTTTTGTACATGCTATAGCTTGACTTCTAAAGTATATTTAAAAAAAAAGTAGAATTTATTGATAAACAAATCCGTGGCAGCGATTCTCCGGAGGCCCCTAGAAAAAAAAATTGTTTTGCGGTTAACATGATTGAAGGTTGCCGGATCATGTGAAAAAAACGGAAACATGTTTTTAAAAGGAAATTTGTTTCCCGAGATAACGAGGAAGCATTTTTTAACGGTTGGTCAAGTAGATTTTGCATCATCGTGTTCAACGACTTCAAAAAAGTCCATTTGATTAAAATCGATTTAAAATTTTTTTTTCTCGAACACATGCAAGTGGGCCACTCGCTTTGAAACCCTATATCTTTTTAGTTAGTTAGTTAGTTTTAGTATGATTTACTTGAAATTGAAAAATGAAAAAAATTACAATACATACTCTTGAAATGTTGTACATTCAGAAGAAAAAACGTTCCAAAATTTTTTTAAAACTATACCATCCCCTTAAATATTGGATACAATTCTAATTTAGTTTATTTTTGCTCCCATATATAATGTGTAAATTTGGATATTATAAATTATAATTTTTAAATAATGGTTATTAGTCTATGATTTTTTGCAATTATTTGCTCAATTACTTGAGTACGTTATTCAGAATATTTTTTATATATTTTTCCCAATTATTAAGACCAAAAGAAAGCTTAAAAGTCAAAAAAATATTTTTGTCGCGCTACAAAAAAATTTCAGACCACTGTGTGTCGCGTCCGTAACCATTATGTCGCGTCCGTAACCATAATATTATATACAGAAAAAATGTCGCGTCCGTAGCCATTAGGTCGCATCCGTTACGATCAATTCTCGCAATTTTGGGGAACATTTTTCGCCTGCGGCGCTTTTTCCAATATGTAATAACCACAAAATTTGTTTGCACAATTCGCGCGATTTGTACAAACAAAATTTTCGCCTGCGGCGCTGTTTTCTATCTTCGCAATTGAAAACTCTTTTTTATTATCTCGATGGTCCAGAAAGGACCGATTTGCAGGTGGTGGTCCGCAAGTAGAAAAGGACCGATTTCTGGGCGTTTAAGGGGTGCCAGTGTCGGTATCTGCGTCATCCTCAACCTAACTGGCACTGGATTCAGATTCCTCAGATAACCGGTGCTGCTCCCTCACAGGCTAGTATCTTCTGCAGCGACCTTAGAAAAATTCCACGAGAGGATCTGAATTTCTGGCTCTGCATTCTCGCAAAAACATCGGCTTCGCCAAATTACTCCGGAAAAATGATTTCCGCCGGAAGTACAGTTTTAAAATTTGCATTGTTAAAATTTCAGATCATTTGCTTAACTAATACATTTCTATAATAATAGCTACAAAAAATGTTAAATTCTTAGCTTTTTAAATAGGTTGCAACACTTGAAACAATTTTAAAAGTTTTCTTATAAAAATGCAAAGCTTCTAAGTCTAGCAGCGCAAACAATGTTAAAAATTGGGGGAAATTTAGGGGATTTTCGGCAATTTTTAAATCGCGATTCCTCCTAAACTAGTTGCGACTCCCAAAAACTGATTGCGGATTTGGTATTTGCGAATTTTTTTGCACATCCCGAAACCTCCAAAAATCAGAAACGGATACCTTTGATGTTAAGGGGCTATCTCCAGCTCGGCCAGAAAAGAAAAACTCCATAAAAAAAACTTCAGAATTGTATCAGGTATTTTCTGAAGTGTTTTTTTATATGAAGTTGTTAATTTCTGTTTCATTTCTGACAGAACTGGAGATAGGCCCTAATAATTAAATTACTTATCCACTGACTACAACTATAATACCAATACCAAGTCCGAATCTTTTTGTATGAGTTTTTTAAGCAGAGTAAAAATAGAATATTGCACGTACCTGGCAATGGATATGCATTAACCCCTCATTGCGTTTTCGATTATATCGATTGCAATGAAATATCTAACACCTTCAGATGAAGAAATAAGCCACGCGTTTATTTATAAAAAAAACTCTTTTACAAGTTTCCATAAAATAAAGGCGTTTTTTTAAATCTTTACATCATATGAAATGATTTTCATCTTTGAATTGGGGTGGGAATTACACAGTTAATCGAACGCACCTTTACATGAAAGAACTGTATATAAAAAACATACTGCCAAAGTTTGATTCAATAGTATTATTGAAAATCATAGTCGCGTGCGTGCTGTACTTTCTCTTTTACTGTATTTTTGTGTGACTGAACTCGGAACTGCAGTGTTATTAGTTGTTGGTCGGAATGGTCCATAAACTTTCCGAGTAGAATTTGCTTACGCTACGTGCCTATACTTTCACTTTCACAGAACAAATGCGTATTGTTATTCTCCTTCGCTTTCCAGCTGTAAACAAAGTCTTCCCAATCAAAAGTATTGATTTTTCCTGACTCATGGAACAGCAGTTAACTTTACAAAGAAGGCATACGTTGCAGTTCACAAAACTCACATCAAGTACAATTCAAAATTTCATATTTCTCGTAAAATATATGCAACCATTTGTAGGTTGTCTCCAAGGTGTATTTAATAAGGTGATAGCAGTTCTACAACAAATACAACGCGACAAAAACAACAGAGAGGTTTTTGTTGTGGCGAGTACGTCCAAATGTCAAATTTGTTGTTGTGAATACAGAAATTTTAATATCAACTAATGAATACAAAAACAAATTTTGAAAAAAAAAATTTGTGACATTTAAATCGGAGTTTTAAAAATAAAATCAACAAAAAAAAAGCGGAAAATAATAAAAGAAGAAGAAGACATATATGCTACTGCTACCACCTCATTTAATACACCTTGGTTGTCTCGAGAAATATTTTGCGTATACCCAGCAAACATTCTGAGTCCTAAAAGACTCACATATTAATCCTTGAAGTAGTTAGAAGCCTCATAATGAACTGCTTTAAGAGTCTTGAAGAGCGTGTTTCCCTTCTTGCGAAGACCGTCTTCTATTAGTAAATGAGTTTTTTCATATAAGAGACATATATGACTCCTATCGTAATCATATCTGACTCTTTTTCCCCTCATATAAGAACCATATATGACTCTTTCCGCACTCATATTTGACTCTTTTTTTTCCGTTCCGTTTCCGCTCAAATAATGAATTGTATCTCACTCATATTTTTGAGTTTAAAAAGACTCAAAAATTTTGAGTGATATTTATAATCGTATCCCACCCAACATTTGGAAGACTGTTTTATGAGAAGATTCATTTACGACTCTTTTTCGAGCCCCCTTCATGATCAGAAAATGACTGATCACATGCACGATTAAAAAAAGACTCAAAAACGACTCTCCAATATGTTTCAAAAGCGAGTCGTATTCAAATTACAATAACAAAATATAGAGAAATCGCCAATTATTCACCTATGGGATTGAAATATGATCATTCAAATTGTTTCTATCTTATATTTCACTCAAGATTTGACTCAAAATAGAATTGAAAGGAATTTAACTTTAAAGTTATAAACGAAAAATTTCCATGACTTTCGATTTGGAAAGCTTGGTGTCGACGGGCGATCACAGGACTAGAAAACGGGACCATTTTGCATTATGGAAAACGACCCAAAAAAAAAATGAAATTTGGCCCCAAAATAAAATGAAAAAATTCCCCAAAACAAAAAAGAGGTGTTTTGAACGAAAGAAAAATGGCCCCAAAGTAGAAAATAAAACGGCTCTTATGGAATTTAACAAAATTAAAACAAGTAAGAAAGCTAAAGTCGGTCAAGCCCGACTTTGAAATACCCAGCGTCCCGACATTACGAGCGCACTATGTTTTGCTTCTCTATTTGTGGGCGTGGCAGTGGGAGGGCAACATAAATTATTTCCCTACACCTTTCATTCGCCTTGGTGAACCTATGTTGCGAATTTGAAGCTTCTACTTCTTTTACTTCGGAAGTTACGAAAAATCTTCATTTGTGGACGTGGCAGTGGGCGGGCCGCATAAAATTTTTTCCTACACCTTTCGTTCGCCTTGGTGAACCTATGTTGCGAATTTGAAGCTTATACGCCTTTTACTTCGGAAGTTACGAAAAATCTTTATTTGTGGGCGTGGCAGTGGGCGGGCCACAAAAAATTTTTTCCTACACCTTTTATTCGCCTTGGTGAACCTATGTTGCGAATTCGAAGCTTCTACGCCTTTTACTTCGGAAGTTACGAAAAAACTTCATTTGTGGGCGTGGCAGTGGGCGGGCCATAAAAAAAATTTTCCTACACCTTTCATTTGTCTTGGTGAACCTATGTTGCGAATTTGAAGCTTCTACGCCTTTTACTTCGGAAGTTATGAAAATTCTCTATTTGTGGGCGTGGCAGTGGGCGGGCTACATAAATTTTTGTTCCTACACCTTTAATTTGCCTTAGGCAACCTATAATGCGAATTTGAAGCTTCTACGCCTTTTACTTCACAAGTTACGATAAGCCCTTATTTTTGGGCTTATTTGTGGGCGTGGCTCGAGGAGCGCGGCGTCCATTTTTTGCCAGGATATGTCCCTTTTCGTAGTTTACCAGTACACCAAATATCAATGGAATGTGTTGACTGGTTCGCAAGTTACAAGCATTTTACTGAAAACACATTATATTCATTTGTGGGCGTGGCAGTGGGCGGATGTCTCCCATTTTTACTTAGGATCATACTCGAATCCCGATATACCTGTGTGCCAAATTTCGACTTGATTGGTCCAGCCGTTTTGGAGGAGATCCGACCACGGACGGACGGACAGACGGACAGACGGACAGACGGACGGACGGACGGACGGACGGACGGACAGACGGACAGACGGACAGACGGACATGTCTAAATCGATTCAGTTTTTGATCCTGATCATTTCTATATATATTTTTCTATAGCTCCGGAGCTTAATTCTCCCTGTTACAAGATTTGCACAAAACTAATATACCCCGCTTACGCTGGGTATAAAAAGGCAAATTTTGGGGTAACTTTGAATAATGCATTATTGCCCCACTTTATAAAATGAAAAAAGGCTCTAAAATTGGGGTAATTTTGCATTATAAAAAATTACCCCAAATCAAAAAATTAAAAAAGGCCTCAAATGTAACATAAATTTTGAAAAATGCAAAATGATCCAAAAAAAAGGAAAATCGTCCTAAAATTCGTGCTGTTGTTTTCAATACAAAATTTTGGGACCTTTTTGCATTGAGCCCATTTTTCATGGAGCCTAAAAATATTGGTTTTTACGTATTTAAACATGTGCTCATAGATTAGATAGGCCATAAGGACGAACAATATGAGTCAAAATTTCTTAAACGGGCCACTAAAAATCGACTATTAGATTTTAGTATATCTATTAACATATTTTGGTAGCTTTATAGGTTAAAAGTAAGAAAAAAAATTTTTTTTGGGAAAATTTTTTTTTTTCAAAAAGTTAATAGGGATTGAAAATTTTGAGTACTTTTTTTTTAAACTACAATATATCAGCAAATAACACAGGTATACAAGGTTTTGGACCAGAGAAACTGGATAGCGACCCTATAGGAATTTTTCGTGCTGATTCCGAATCTGGTACCCGTTTTTCTCTATCACGTCAAGTTTTTGAGAAATCGTTAAATAACGGTTTTTGACATTTTTACCTATAGTCTATGTCAATAATGAGGTCGTAGACCCTATATGCCTTAACCGATTTCAAAGTTTTTGGTACTCATATGAAAGAGGAATGACAACGTAACATATCCTTTATACACAAATTTGGAATTGATTCAGTAACTTGGAAGCTATAGGGCAAAAAACGCGATGCTGATTTCCAATTTTTAGCGATTTTGTTTAAAAACTTGAAATTCAAATGGTTATAATTTACGAACCAAGGCTGGTATTCCAGGTCTTAATACTTTGAATGAAAGAACAATCAATTGAAAAAGTTTTGAGCCTAAAACAAAAAAAATCCGTTGCGTCATTCTAATTTTATGAGGATTTTTGCTGAAAATGACAAAAACGAATTTTTATTTTTGGTATATTCTTCGCTCGTTCATATGTATATTTCAGTTCGAATTGTGTATGTTGGTAAAACTGGCTTAAAAAACATAAAACTTAAAATCTATTTTAAACCTATCTTTAAAGCTAAAACCAATTTAAACTTTAAAAATGAACAGAATTTGAACTGAGCCTTTTGTATTGTTTACTATCTGTTTCGCGTATAAGGGACCAGCAATAGTCACTCAACATTCCTTCATCCCAAAAGCCCTTATAATTTTTTTCAATCCTCTGTAGGTCCTGGTGAATGCGCTCTCCTTGTTCGTCGCTAGTTTTGCCCAAGTTTTCGGGGAAGAAATCCAAATGTGAGTGGAGAAAATGTATTTTTAGTGACATCCGAACTCCCATTTTTCGATAATTTTTCAAGAGTCCTCCAACTATTTTTATGTAGTTGTCGCTTTTTTTATTTCCCAAAAAATTTCCCACAACGTCTTTAAATGATGACCAAGCAGCTGCTTCTATAGGTGACAGATGTTTCGAAAAGTTCTGTTCATTTTTAAAGTTTAAATTGGTTTTAGCTTTAAAGATAGGTTTAAAATAGAATTTAAGTTTTATGTTTTTTAAGCCAGTTTTACCAACATACACAATTCGAACTGAAATATACATATGAACGAGCGAAGAATATACCAAAAATAAAAATTCGTTTTTGTCATTTTCAGCAAACATCCTCATAAAATTAGAACGACGCAACGGATTTTTTTTGTTTTAGGCTCAAAACTTTTTCAATTGATTGTTCTTTCATTCAAAGTATTAAGACCTGGAATACCAGCCTTGGTTCGGAAATTATAACCATTTGAATTTCAAGTTTTTAAACAAAATCGCTAAAAATTGGAAATCAGCATCGCGTTTTTTGCCCTATAGCTTCCAAGTTACTGAATCAATTCCAAATTTGTGTATAAAGGATATGTTGCGTTGTCATTCCTCTTTCATATGAGTACCAAAAACTTTGAAATCGGTTAAGGCATATAGGGTCTACGACCTCATTATTGACATAGACTATAGGTAAAAATGTCAAAAACCGTTATTTAACGATTTCTCAAAAACTTGACGTGATAGAGAAAAACGGGTACCAGATTCGGAATCAGCACGAAAAATTCCTATAGGGTCGCTATCCAGTTTCTCTGGTCCAAAACCTTGTATACCTGTGTTATTTGCTGATATATTGTAGTTTAAAAAAAAGTACTCAAAATTTTCAATCCCTATTAACTTTTTGAAAAAAAAAAAATTTTCCCCAAAAAAATTTTTTTTCTTACTTTTAACCTATAAAGCTACCAAAATATGTTAATAGATAAACTAAAATCTAATAGTCGATTTTTAGTGGCCCGTTTAAGAAATTTTGACTCTATGGGAAAAATCTAGAACAATACCAAATGAAGAAATTTGTATTTATGGAGGCAAAAATTTTGTTTTAAGAAATCGGGGGATAGCAGGCAAACTTTTTTTTTAAAAGACGCGCGCGCGATTTAAAAAAAAATGTGCCTGATATCACCCGATTTCTTTAAAAAAAATTTTCGACTGCGGCGCAAAAACTTTAAACTTTGCTTATTACAAACTTATTTACCTCTTCCAAATATTCAATATAAATAGTTAAGACTTGCTTATAGCATCCGCGAGGAACAATTTTAAATGTGGCGTCCATTAGATATTTCCTGTCTGTTAGGTTCTCTTTTATTATATCAATGGATTTCAAAGACGCAAATATGTTATATGTACAATAGGACAAGCGATCTTTGAGGTTTTGGGAGATGCTATAAATGATTTGCTGACCAAGTAGTTTAAACCGTTTTCATTGTTGGCAATAAAAGCGATTTAGTTTTTTGGTGTTTCGCTTCCCACCCAATGTTGTAGCTATCGACTAACATTCCTTTTTAATTGAATTTTTAACTTTAAGCTCGCTTAATGGCTCTTCTTCATCGCCAGCAAGGACACATTCACCGTTAGGCATAAGATTGACTCTTGCTTTGCATGTATTTCGCCAACACTCATATTTCGTTACGCTCTTATAAGTTGATTTTTTTCTTAAAAATCATTTTTGTTTCCTTTAAACAGAGCAATTGGCTGTTAGCCTTTTTTCCGACAATGAATTCGTAATCCATTTTTAAGGATTTTAATTTAGCGAAAAAAAAGCAAAATCAGTACAGTACAGCATAGCTCACGGCCCACTTTTAGTCCTTATCATAAGACCATGCTTCGAAAATGTCGCAAATATGATAAATGGCCCCAAATCTATACAAGGGAAAAAAGGCCCCAAAATGTTTCAACTTTTTGGTGTAATTTGAATTATGAAAATTTTCCCCAAATCTAAATATGAAAAAGGCCCCGAAATTGGGGTAGTTTTGAATTACGAAAAATGACCCTAAACCAAAAAAAATGCAAAAAGATTTGGGGTAATTCTGAATTATCAAAAATTACCCTAAATGGAAAAATGAAAAAAGGCCCTAAATGTAACATAATTTTCGAATAATGCAAAATGAACCCAAAAAATATGACAAAAAAGGCAAAAAAAAAAGTAAAATCGGCTTATAAATCGTGTTTTTGTTTTCAATACAACATTTTGTGGCCTTTTTGAATATTCATTTTGGGACCATTTGGCATTTGGGCCATTTTTCAGGGAGCCATGTCGGATTTTTATAGGACTTATAAATATGATCCTCCTATTTTCGACTTATTTCTGACTCATTTCAGACTCCGAAATATTAGCATCTTATTTTCAACATATATGTATATGACTACTATAGGACTCATAAATATGGGCCTCTCATTTTCAACATATTTTTGACGCATTTCGGAACCTATTGAACCTGTTAATGTGGACTGCCAATTAACCCTTCTCTTTCGGTATAACACTTGGCCATCGAAAGATGCAACCGTGACTTTCGCAACATGTTGCATTTAAAGCGAAAGTCATGGCGCCAAGCATTGTCTTGCTCTCAGTCAGTTGTCTTACAGCTACCTTACGAAACATATTACTCTCTCCCGCGTTCCCATTCTATATATACACAATCGCACACATTTGTGAACTTATATATTCCACCTCATCGCATCTCATCTCATCTACGCCATCATCAACTAACCTTTGCGGATCACCTAACAAACGTAAGATCATCGAATATTTACTGGAATTAATAAAGATATCTTGCCAATTACCTTTTTGCCTCTTTTTTGCATTACTCGGCTGATCCCCGGATTCCCCTCACTTAAACTGAGCTATTTATTGGTCCTTCGAGCCGGATATTTGCCAATCCGGAATTTGGAATTTCCGCACCTACACTTACAGCATCCCTAATAAATCAGCCTTTCTCGCTACAGGTGCCAAACGATCACCGCTGCACAGAGAGGATTTCTCACACACACCACACACATCACATTTCTCACACACATCACACACATCACACACAGCATATTTTCAATATCACTATAATTTCATCGAATTCCAGGTGCGTGACTTTTTAATTTTCTTGGTGTTCTTTTTGATAATTCCCTCTCCAATCAAAAATTCAAAATCGACAATTTTAAACGAGAAAAAAGTGCCGTTTTTTTAACTCCCGTTAGAAAATTAAATCCTTATATACAAAAAAAAAAAAAAAAAAAAAAAAAAAAAAAAGGAAATTTCTCTCTCTCTCTCTCTCATTATATCGGTATTTTTCCGTTACGAGGAAACCCGCGAAAATTCGGTAATTATATATATACATTACATATATTCATACGAACAACGCACCCAAAGCCCGCCACTGCTTGCATTCTCTTCATATAACAGAAGTGCTCGCTGTTTTTTTTTGTTTCTATTGTGCTTACGCGCCACTGTTCGTATCCTACAAAGCCTAAGCGCCAATCGTGAGAAAATCGTGCAAAGAAGAATATCAAAAAAAAACCGCTCCTTTGTTAGTGTGAAAGAGCTAAAGTGTCTTTCGTTTCGGTTTTGCTTCAATTTGATTGCACGGACAAGTGCATTGAACTATTTCGAAAGAAAGTCAAGTGAAATTTTCAAATCAGCCGGTGCTCAGAACAGTGGGCACAGTTTTCTCATTTCGCGAATAAAAATTTTTATAATCTTTGCACGACTTTCACTCGAATTCCCCTTCATCTTTTCTCACAGAATATAACTATTTAAACCAATTACAATTACAATTAAATAAAATAGAAATGTCGTTCGCAACTTTGTGTGTCCAATTAATTGATTTCGTCGACGCTTTCAATGAACTCCCAAATGCCGCTCATACTACTTTCACTCTTGAAATTCAAAAAAAAGAAATCCAAGCTTTATGGGATTTACTCAAGCGAGAGTACCACTCCACACTCCAAAATGCAACGAAAAAGGGCAAGACTAGCGAAGAGATTTCCGCTTTAAAAAATCAATATAAAGAAAGTTATGCCGCTTTTTTGAAGTGCGTCGCGGAAATGGATGAGTTCTCGTCGAAATCGCTGAACATATCGGATACTATTGGGTTTCACGGTTTTAATCTTCCTAATGATTCTTCACAATTTCATTCGCAATTAAAATTACCTCCGTGTGATACCACTATATTCGAAGGGGATTATCTCTCATGGCCTACTCATGGCCTTGACTAACGAAGGATTTATCGTAGCATGGAAAAATTTAGTTGAGCGATATGATAATAGGCGCATTCTTGTCAATAGTCAGCTCAAGGTTTTATTCAATCTCAAACCAGTGGCAATTGAATCTAGTTCGGCTATTAAAAGCTTACAACGCGACATTAATAATTGTATTTCTACGTTGGAAATGTACAAAATAGATGTTGAAAGCTGGGATGCTATTTTCACGTATCTATGTTCGTCCAAATTGCCAACTCTCAGTTTAGCTCTTTGGGAACAGACTCTCACTAATAAAACTGAAATCCCAAAATGGAAGGATTTAGATGCGTTTCTCACCAATCGTTTTTATACATTAGAATCCGTGTCCGATTTTCGTGACAAGTCAGACTCTGCATCGAATTCTAAATGTCAAGCTCCACCTCCCTCGAAAGGTAACCAATCGGAAGCGCCTAAAACCAATAGAGTTAATGCATATCAAGCAAAAACAAATAAATCAGGTTGTTGTGTGTGTTCATCTCGGGAGCATGCAACAAAAAGTTGTTCTAAATTTCTAGCACTTAGCGTTCAGGAGCGTTTCAATAAAGTGAAACAGAATAATTTGTGCATTAATTGTCTCGCTAATTCTCATTCTTTTAAAAATTGTACCAGTGCTCATAATTGTTCTAAATGCCATAAAAGGCATCATACTCTTCTGCATCGTGACAATGCACCTTTTCAACATAATTCCTTTAATGCTACTCAAAATGCATCTCTTTCTCGACAAGCTCATCCTACACAAGTAACGACGAATTTTCAAAATTCATCTGAAGCTGCCACTGCTTCAAGTAGTGCTGCAGCAGAGAACACTGTCAATGTTCAGTCTCATGTGGCCATTTCTTCGCGTCAAGTTTTGCTTGGCACAGCGATGGTTCATATTTATCATCACGGCGTTGCATATACAGCCCGAGCATTAATCGATCCTGGATCGGAAGGCACTTTCATTACTGAACGCCTTCAAAAATTATTGAAACTGCCTGAAAAAAAGGTGAATGCACAAGTTTCAGGAATCAATAGAACTGTCTCCGCTCGTACAATAAAATCAGTTGAGTTTGTTTTAGGATCTCCCAATAATTCTGCCATTCAAATTGAAGTTTCAGGACTCGTTCTTCCCTATTTAACGGAACATATTCCTACCTATTCCCTGGATATTACTCAAATCCAAATTCCCGCTGATCTCAAACTCGCTGACAATCAGTTTTGGAAAAGCAACGAAATTGATATTTTAATTGGTGCCGATATTTATCCTTTCATTCTCCTCAATGGTATTAGGAAAAACGCATGTGGCTCTCTCATGGCACAAAATACAGTTTTCGGATGGATCTTTTTAGGGCCAGTGGGGCTCCAGAAGTCTAACAATATTCGAGTATTTTTGTCGTCAATAAATGAAATTTCACTAAACGACCAAATGACTAGATTTTGGGAAATTGAGGATCTTCCAAAAAAGCCGTTTCTCACTGAAGAAGAAAGATTGTGTGAAAATTTATTTGTAAACACCACTTCCCGTGATTCTGATGGTAGATATGTTGTTCATCTTCCATTTAAATCACTCAATAAAAGCATCGGTTCGTCAAGAGAAATCGCCAAGAGACAGTTTCTGCGCAATGAGGTTCGTTTATTAAAATCTCCCGATGTAAAGGCCCAATATGACAAAGTCGTCATGGAATACCTGGAGTTAGGTCATATGGAAAAGGTCTCGACGCCTGATCAATTTCCACATTATTATTTGCCTCATCACGCTGTTTTTAAGCCAGAAAGCACGACAACAAAAGTTCGTGTAGTTTTCAATGCCTCATGTAAAACGGCAAATGGTAAAAGTCTCAACGACATTCTCTATGTAGGTCCCTCTCTTCAACAAGATCTCACTATATTAATTGTAAAATGGCGATTATTTCGATTCGTATTCAATGGCGATTTAGAGAAAATGTATCGTCAAATACGAGTGCATGAATCCCACACTCTCTTTCAGCGACTAATCTTTCGTCAATCCCCCTCCGATGCCCTGGAGGAATATGAACTAAAAACAGTTACCTTTGGGGTCAACTGCGCACCTTACTTGGCAATTAGAACTCTAATTCAATTAGCCAACGACGTTGAAAATTCACTCCCTTTAGCAGCAAGTATTTTGAAAAATATGATGTATGTCGATGATGCTCTTGCAGGTGCCCATACTCTCAATGAAACTCTCGAAGCTTTAGATCAGCTAATTCAGGCCACCAATTCTGCTGGATTTACTATGAGGAAATGGACTTCCAACTGCAAGGAAGTTTTAAATGTACTCCCAGTAAAAGATCTTTTAAATGAAGATTTTCTCAAGATTGAAGATTGTAGTTCCACCAAGACGTTAGGTATTCATTGGAATGCCAACTCTGATAGGTTTTTCTTTACGGTTTCTAAGTTCTCGGAAAAACCTTCATACACAAAGAGAGAAGTTCTCTCCATGATTGCGAAATTGTTTGATCCCGCAGGATGGCTCTCGCCGATCGTAATAGTCGCAAAAATTTTTATGCAGAGTCTATGGCTGCAACAAATAGAATGGGATGATGAAATTCCCGCAGACCAAATAAAAGTATGGAAAGCATTCATGGAAAGCCATAAAAATATCGAAAAGATTCGCATTCCACGATGGGTGGACTATGCTCCTTCCTCAATGGTACAGTATCATGCGTTTTGTGACGCATCCGAGAAGGCGTTCGGAGCGTGTGTATATATTCGAGTTGAGAATGGCCAATGTGTTAGCACTCATCTTATCTTCGCAAAATCCCGTGTAGCACCCGTAAAATCCGTTTCCCTCCCGCGATTAGAGCTTTGTGGTGCCACACTATTAGCTGAAATGATCGAAGCATTAATAGAAGAGCTAAAAATAAATAAAAGGTCGCTATTTTGTTGGACGGATTCAACAATTGTTCTCGCATGGCTTCAAAAGCCACCGTGTGCATGGAATGCATTTGTGGCAAATAGGGTCTCAAAAATTGTCGAAAAAACTAATCGCGACAATTGGTTTCACGTTGATTCGCATGACAACCCAGCGGATATGATCAGCAGAGGGATTAACAGTCAAGATCTCGTTGATAATCAATTATGGTGGACAGGGCCTTCATGGTTAAAATTAGAAGCATCCGCATGGCCCAAATTGAATCCCTCGTGCTCGTTAGTCACCAATTTAGAAGAAAAAGCCATTAAAGTTAATTATGCGTTTTTCAACAATTTTGAAGACCTGATGGATAGGTTTTCAAACTTCGCTCGTGCCTTACGTGTTTTTTCTTACGTGTTTCGTTTCACAAAGCGACGAAGTCAATCTGCGGTCCCATTCACTAAGGGCGTCACAATCCCCGAAATTAAATCAACTCAAAATGACTTGATTCAAATAGCGCAAAAGGCTTATTTCGCAAGTGAATATTTTCTTCTTTCGAAATCCCTCCCCATTGATTCTAAAAGCAAACTAGGTACTCTAAACCCATTCCTCGATCCTGATGGGTTGCTCCGTGTGGGAAGTAGGTTAGCGCGTTCCACCTCCCTACGTTATAATGAAAAATTTCCGATCATTCTCCCATATTCAGCTCAATTCACCCGCTTGTTTGTTCGTTTTACTCATGACATGAGTATGCATGGAGGAAATCAGCTTATGTTACGTTTGATGCGTCAACAATTTTGGATTCCGAAGGCCAAGAATTTAATTAGAACAACCATTCATTCTTGTAAGATCTGCCTGGTACACAAGAAGAAAGCTCAAAGCCAAATTATGGCTGCCTTGCCCCCAGATCGAATAACGATTGCTAGGCCGTTTACGTCGACTGGAATCGATTTCTGTGGCCCTTTTGACATAAAGAGTTACAGAGGTCGAGGATGCAGTATCACAAAAGGTTATGTTTGTCTGTTCGTTTGTTTTGCTACGAAAGCAATACATCTCGAAGCAGTGAGTGACCTCACGACGCCCACTTTTTTAGCGGCCCTTGCTCGATTTGTAGCCCGGCGGGGCTGTCCAGCAAGAATCTTTTCGGATAATGGCACAAATTTTGTTGGGGCTTCTCGAGTACTGAAGAAGGAATTTAAAGAATATCTAAAGGCCACGAAAGCAGAAGTTGAACGAAATTACTCAAATCAAGCAATTGAATGGAAATTCATTCCCCCTGGGGCTCCTCATATGGGAGGACTTTGGGAAGCAGGTGTAAAATCTTTTAAATTTCACTTTCGGCGATTCGCAGGAAATCTTAAATTCACCTTTGAAGAATTTAGCACGATTATTCAAAGAATTGAAGCATGTCTCAACTCCCGACCTTTAAGTCCTATCTCAGACGATCCTTCAGATATAGAACCGTTGACGCCAGGACACTTTCTTATTGGGTGTCCACTTCTCTCTCTCCCTGAAACTGAAATTGAAGGGAATCCCATTTCTATAATTAATCGCTATCAGAAGATGAAAGCGATATACCAACACTTTTGTACACGATGGAAATCAGAATATTTGAAAGAACTACATAAACGAAATAAATGGAAATTTCCCCAAAAAGATGTAGAAGTTCACGATTTAGTAGTCATCCAAGACGAAAATCTCCCTCCAAATGAATGGCGCTTAGGTAGGATCGAAAGTGTACATCGCGGCAGTGATCATAAAGTACGCGTGGCAAACATCAAAACGGCTAAGGGTATTATCAAGCGGCCTATCGCTAAATTAGTTTTGCTCCCATCTTCATAATGGTTTCAACATCTCATCTCTTTCTCTTATGTTTACCTGTTGTTCGTATTCTAATTCTCATTTTATAGCAATATGGCTTCCAAAGGTTCCACAGTCACCGTCACCTCCACCATCGTTGAAAAGGGAATAAATCTAGATTGCCGAGTGTGCAAGAAGCAGCATGCTTTGCGGCACTGCCCAATGTTTTTGAGACAATCCCTGGAAGGTCGACTACGATTCGTGCTACTCCATCGTTATTGTTCGAATTGCCTGGCTCATACTCACATACGCAGAAACTGTACGAGCAAAAATACCTGTTTCCGTTGTAAAGAGCAGCATCATACTCTACTGCATGATGCCACAAAAGCTACCATGAAGCCATCCAGGTATATAGCAGCACGGTTGGGTCAACGGCGTGATGTAGGACCTCGTTCGTCTCGGCTCCCTCAAGACCGGACACCTCAGTCCAAGGAGCGCAGCAGTGACGGACCTCGCTCGTCCGGGCTCACTGTTGTACCGTCGACGGGGGTCCTACTGAGGCCCACGGCAATGGTGAAAGTTGTCGTTCACGGGAGTCTCGTTTATCTCCGAGCATTGCTAGACCCTAACTCTGTGGGGTCGCTGCTATCTGAGAGGTGCGCTCGAAAAATAAAGCCGCCTTATAATACAATTAACGGCGAAAAAGTATGCGTTCTGCAACTGCGAGCCAGAATGGACCTCAACATCCAAATCGAAATCCAGGCTCACGTGAAAAAGCTCGAACTTATCACTCCTCAAACCACCATAGATGAAAGAGTCACGGCACTATTCATGGGGATCAAATTGGCCGACCCTAAATTCTATCAAGCAGCGGATGTTGATCTGATCCTGGGCGCGGATGTATATGCCCAAATTATGCGCCCGGGACTCTTGGAAGGTCAATACGGTCGCCCTCTGGGACAACTCACGATCTTTGGCTATGTTCTGACCGGCATCGTGAACAAATAACGAAACAAGGAAAATCCTATAAATCCTATAAAATTAAAAAAAAAAAAAAAAATTTGTAAATTGAATTGAATCTATCTTATTATCATTCTTTTTGTCACTTTTCTCAAAACTTACCACCAATTGAATTGTAAATGAATTGTAAAATCTCTCATCTCTTTCTAGAATCAATTTACATGAATCCTCCTGCCAAGGTTGGTTGATGATATTTCGCAGTAGCACTGCAAGGGGGGCAGAATGTTAATGTGGACTGCCAATTAACCCTTCTCTTTCGGTATAACACTTGGCCATCGAAAGATGCAACCGTGACTTTCGCAACATGTTGCATTTAAAGCGAAAGTCATGGCGCCAAGCATTGTCTTGCTCTCAGTCAGTTGTCTTACAGCTACCTTACGAAACATATTACTCTCTCCCGCGTTCCCATTCTATATATACACAATCGCACACATTTGTGAACTTATATATTCCACCTCATCGCATCTCATCTCATCTACGCCATCATCAACTAACCTTTGCGGATCACCTAACAAACGTAAGATCATCGAATATTTACTGGAATTAATAAAGATATCTTGCCAATTACCTTTTTGCCTCTTTTTTGAATTACTCGGCTGATCCCCGGATTCCCCTCACTTAAACTGAGCTATTTAGAACCTTTTATTTTCTATATATATCAGACTCATTGCGGACTCATATTTCGGAGCACTCAGAAATACTTTGCTGGGTACTGTTAAAATGCTTCATTTTAACCATTTTTTTTTACGTAACCCATATTCTTCCGGCAACTATTTTCTCCCGAGTAATAATATTTGTATTTATTTTGCACGCCCAAAGCACGCCCAAACTGGGACCAATTATAAAAAGAACGCGCCCTAATCGAACCCAAACCGGGCCCAAATAATGAATAGTCTCGCGCCTAAATAATAGTCTTCACCTGACTGCGTTTTGATTCAGTTGCGAGTAATAACTACGGTCTGTGCTCTTTGAAATCGCCCTGAATGCGATTTAAAATGCAACAATTGTGAAAGGTTTGTGCATTCGTCGTGCTATCAAATAAACACGAATGTGCTTGAGATCTTAAAGAGTTGTGGCAATGTCGTCTTTAACTGTAATGAATGCTTAAAACTGGCACAAAATATTACTCAAAAGATTTCTAGCTTTGCTGATGATCTAAATAAGGTCAATTTACAATTTTCTAACTTTCTTGATGAGTGCGCGGAGCAAGGTATCTTTGCTACATCGGCGGTAAACCAAAAATCTCTCACAAAAGCTGTTATAAATTACCGACTCTCTGACTCTGTTAACGCTCGGTCTCCGAACAGCAATGCAATAGTAACACGATCTAAAACAAAGGCTATTGAACCACCGCGCCAAATTAATGCTACTGTAAAAAACAGTTCATCAAGCTCCAGTGCAGTAATGAATCGTTCAATTCCTGCCTCTCAGACTGCTGTTCGTAAGAATATGGTGACTCGCACAATTGTCTCTGAGTCGTCTCGCCTCAGAAATGCCTCTTGCTCTCAAGCTAGAGATTTAAATCAAATCGATGTTTCATCTCCGAGCTTGTCTTGTTGTACTTTGCCTGCAAACGTCGATTTAAATGCTGACACTCTCTCTCTCGCTGTTGAAAACTCCGATCTTAGTTGGCTCAAATTTAAATTCTGAACTTAATGTAATAGCCCGAAAAAAGTGGCTGCATTTATCGTCATTCCAGCCCACTGTCACAGAGGATGATATTGCTTCGTATGGTGCTAAACATGCTGGTATTGATAAAGCTCTGTTACCTTGCTATAAACTTATAAAAACAGACACTGCTATTGCATCTATAAAAAGAGTAAACTTTAAACTTGGCGTACCTACAAAGAGTTTTTAATATAATATATAAAGAGCCGCCAAAGTACTCTATCGGCTCTCTCAGCATTTTGAAAATGCTGGCCTCCTTATTACGATACACTTTGTCCCTATGCCATTTCGTCTCACATCACAAAGCGAATGCTGATTGAAAACAAAAATGCGCAACGCCAGCGCGAGGAACGTGCGTAAATGGACATTTAATGAATGAATTGTGCGTTTGCTTATGCGCAGAGAAAAAGGGATGGAAGTTTTTTTATGCTTGTGCGAATGCAAAGGCTGCTTGACGATACGAAGAAAAAATAGCAGAACACAGTGTGCAATATTAGACTATTTCAAATCTTTCTTCAGACAAGTTCTATTTTACTTGTTATTGATATAATTTTTATAGTAAAATAAAAATTGAAATGTTATCAATTTGTTTCTAGACATTAAGAAAGCTATTTTGCTGAATTTTATATTCATAATTTATAGTGTTGCGGCGCGGAGCGGTTATAATTGCGGGCAGACCTAAACGCGGTAGCGGGTGCTAATAACGTGTTGTTTTATTGAAGGAGTATGCGGTAAACAGTTAGCGGTTGAAAGCGCGGTGGTCAAAAGCTAAAGGACCTATAGTGTAAAACACCAGCGGTTACTCTTACGTTCTTTATTCGACTGACTATTATTGAACCTTGCAACTCGTTGTTACTTACTAACTAGAGAAAAAAAAAGAAAGCGAATTATAGTTACCCTACTGCAGGTCAAGCGCGAACATGCCGCCGGCCTTGAACGAATGAGTTCAAAATTAAGGAAAAAATATACATATTTAAAATATTACATTTCAAATGGAATGAGACACCCCGGAATTTCTAATTGTGTGGCCTTCAAATATGAAAATTTAAGCAGAAAAAATGTCGTTACTGGTAGGCAGGAGACAAAGTTTATGAATAGGGCGTAAAATTTCTCCGTCGGCTGTTCTTATCGACGCTACTCTAACCAGTCCATCAGCTCCAGGGATACAACGGCTGACAACGCCAAGCCTCCACATTGTAGGCGCCGTTCTCTCGCCGATAACTGCGACCACGTCATCTACCTTGAGATTAGGAATTGCTCGGTGCCATTTTGTCCGATGCCTTAGGCTAATGATATATTCATTTTTCCAGCGTTTCCAGAAGTTTCTTCTCAGAGCCGAGATCAATTGCCAACGTTCGCTTAGACTTCCCTTGAATGATACAGATTCCGGTTCGGGCAATGTTTTAAGAGGCTCCCCGACAATGAAGTGTCCTGGAGTAAGCGTCTCCAACATCAGGTGTATTGACACATAGGGGACGCGAATTCACGCAAGCTTCGATTTCAGTGAGGACGGTGGAAAATTCTTCGAACGTCAGCAGGTTGTCGGTCAGGATGCGTTTGAGATGATACTTAACACGTTTTATGCCAATCTCCCAATAACCTCCCATGTGCGGTGCGTTCGGAGGATTAAAGTGCCAGGTAACATCTGTTCCAACGAAAAAATTGGTGTTGGCTTCATCCTTGATGACTCTATCAAACATCGAGCGGAGCTCTTTCTCTGCGCCCACAAAATTCGTCCCATTATCTGAGTAAACGTGTTTGCACAGCCCACGTCGGTTGATGAATCGTTTGAAAGCGTTCAAGAAAGTGGCAGTAGAAAGGTCACCAGCCAGTTCTAAATGCATCGCTCCAGTCGCCATACAAATGAACGAACAAATGTAGCCCTTTGTAACCTTAGCACCGCGTCCACTAGAGAATTTGACTTTTACAGGCCCGGCGAAATCCACAGCGCTCGTATGAAAGCACCGAACCAGGGATAGGCGACAAGCGGGTAGATCACCCATTTGTTGTTGCATTGGATGGTTATTCAACGCACGGCATTTCAAGCAGTTCCTGTAAATTTTTCGTACCAAGCTGCGTGCACCCGTAATCCAGAATCGCCGTTGTAATATAGCCTGCATCAGTTGTGGCCCCGCGTGCGATCCTACTAAATGTACTTCAGCGATCAGAAGTCTAGCCAGGGCACTAGTTTTTGGTAGGATTAACGGAAATCTAACATCGTATGCGATTTCGCAGTTCCTTAAGCGCCCACCAGCGCGCAGCATACCGAATTTATCCAAAAAAGGACGCAGTCGACGCAAGGTACTTTTAACCGATAAAGGTTTATTTTGTTTACAGCTGGAAATCTCTTTACTAAAGTGTGCTCGCTGTGTATACTTAATTAATGAGATTTCCGCTGACCGTAGCTCTGCGCACGAGAGGTGATCGATGGCCTTAGTGTTCCGATCAGAGCAAGATTTCCGCGCATTCTTGATGAATCGAAGTACGTAGGCAGTGACTCTTTTAAGCTTCCCGTAATTTGAAAATTTTGTCATCAAGCTCCATACCGGTTCGACTTCTGTCAGCAGAGTTTGAAGTGGTTGCCGTCTTAGCTCTAGCTCCGTCGTATGCTGTTTTACCTCTGCATGTGTCCATTCGCACCTACCCTCTCTTAAAAATTCGGGACCGTTCCACCAGCAAGAATATTCTAGCAGCCACGTTGGCGACACACCTCGCGATGCACAGTCTGCCGGGTTTTCCTCCGAACTCACATGCCCCCACCTTTCCGCCGGTAAGACTTCTTGGATGGCGGCGACGCGGTTAGCTATAAACGTGGACCAACGGTTCGGTTGTGATTGGATCCAGGCCAACGTTACGGTGGAGTCTGTCCACGCAAACTGCTGGAATGACCATCCCTTCAGAGCTTCAGCGACCTGAGTGTACAGTTTAGATGCTAAATATGCAGCACAAAGCTCCAAGCGCGGTAACGACAGAGTTTTTAAAGGCGCTACTCTAGACTTAGCGGCGATTAAGGAAACACGTACCTCGTCTTCAGTAATAACGCGTGCATAAATCGCGGCGGCATAAGCCTTTTCCGAGGCGTCTGCGAAAATATGGATTTCACCAGCGCGGTCACGCTTATCGAATCCGATCCAGCGGTCAATATTGCGTTGCGATAACTTTAACAGATCACTACGGTGACGTTTCCATTGCTCAGCTACCTGCTCAGAGATTAGATCATCCCAGTTGAGGTCAGCGCTCCACAGCTCTTGAAATAAAATCCTTGCCTTAATGGTGCATGGCGCTAGAAAGCCGATAGGATCGAAAAATCGACTGGCGTCAGCCAAAAACTGACGTTTCGTAAGATATGGCGGACAAGCATCGAGATCCACAGAGAATGCCAACGAATCGATTTTCGTTTTCCAAACAAGTCCAAGCGTTCTCACTTGATCAGCTTCCGTTAAGTAGTAAGGAATTCCCTTGGATTCGCTCGGAAGCCGATCTAGTAACGATTGACAGTTAGAGGCCCATTTTCTTAACTGGAAACCCCCTCGTGACAGCACCGTGGAGACATCTCTTTGCAGCATCAGCAGCTCGCTCTCTGAAGATGATCCCGTTAGCAAGTCGTCCATGTAAAAATCGTTGAGTACGGTGTCAGCTGCGTTGGCGCTAACCTCTAGGTGTTCGTTCGCGAGTTGATGCATTGCTTTCACGGCAAGATAGGATGCAGGAGCTACGCCATAAGTCACACGCCTCAAACGGAACGGTTGAAGTTCTTTCGAAGGGCTGTCCCTCCAAAGGATTCGCTGGAAGTCCGTGTGACTCTCTTCCACCAATACCTGGCGGTACATCTTCTCGATGTCAGCGGTCATTGCAAACTTATGGGCTCGAAAGCGGATGAGGATTGTGAATAAGTCTTGTTGCAGCTGCGGGCCAACCATTAAAGCGTCATTCAGCGAGTATCCGGAGGACGACTTCATGGATGCGTTGAACACAACTCGAAGCTTCGTTGTAGTGCTCGTATCCTTCATTACCGCATGATGTGGCATATAGTAAACGTTTTCTGGCTCGGTGTTCGTTAGCTCCATATGTTCCAGCTCTATAAGTTCGTTGATGAACTCGGAATATTGACGTTTAAGTTCCTTATCGACTGACAATCGTTTCTCGATGCGGAGGAAACTACGCTCGGCGGCCTCTCTCGATTCACCCAGTGGTATATTTTCCTTAAACGGCAGCTGCACGATGAACCGACCCTCGACAGTGCGGCGATGTGTTGCTGCGAAATTCTGCTCACATGCAGATTCTTCCAAAGAGAGAAATTTTTGTCGTGGCAGCTGCTCGATTTCCCACATTCTTGCGATTGTTTTTGTGAGTTGTGCGTTTGAGTGGCACGTTAGGACAGTTACTTGGCTTTCGCGAGCGGCCCTTGCAGGTCCGGACAAAACCCATCCGAAGCTGGTCAGCTGGGCCATTGGCGTTCCAAGTAGGCCTTTTCTTAGTTCGGACTGCATGAACTGAGCCATCTCGTCCATCCCGATTAAAATGTCGATCGGCGCTGCTTTAAAGTAGTCTGGATCAGCGAGCTCTAACTCCATTGTATGCGCCCAAGATTGCTCTGTGATAGTAAGTGTTGGAATATTGTTTGTTATCTTTGGCAAAACTAGTGTTTTGATCGTGAACTTCTCGGTTCCTTGCCGCGGTGACAGTGTAAGAGTGGCGTATCCCTGCGTCGTGCCACCTACTGCGTTCCCGATGCCGGTAATCACGACAGCTGATTTTTTCGTGGTAAGCCCTAAGCGGAGCACGCATGCTTCCGTCACTAGTGAAGCCTGCGATCCGTTATCGAATAGAATGCGCGCCATTTGCCAATTTCCAAGGTAATCTTGTATGCGCACCCTTGCGGTGGCGAGTAAAATTGGTTTGGTTACAGCGGCATGATGAGAAGAAGATATTGGAGGCGAGGGAGACCGCTCAATCCTTTGTTCGTCTACCGGCGCATTGCTCCTGTGTAGCATGGTATGATGGCGAGCATTGCATAGACGACATGTGATCTCACTGCGGCAGTTGCTCTGAATGTGGCCAGTGCTCAAGCAGTTGAAGCATGCCCTTTTCTCCTTAATCAGCGCGATTCTATCAAGGATCGAAAGATCATTAAATTGCTTACAAACATATATTTTGTGATCACTTCCACAGCTCAAGCAGCGTGTTGAATTACTTGCCCGAATCCCGATGTTTGCTTGCTCCTCGCCATCGACTGCATGTAGAGCCCTTGCTGTTTTCTTGCCATGCTCATTGGGTCTCATCATGACTTCTAATGAACGGCATCTAATTTCCAAAAACTGCTGAAGTGCTGCAAACGATGGCATGTCGGGACCTTCCAGTGAGAGTTCCCACTGTTTACGAGTGTCATATGATAGTTTTTCAACGGTGGTGTGTACGAGCCAGTCGTCCCAAAATTCGACCGGACGGCCCAGAGCTCTCAAAGAATGTACGTGTTGCAGAACGGTATCGAAAACGGCGCGGATTGCCTTGGTTGAGTCTTCAGTCGCTTTTTTGACATCTCGAATAGCCGACAGATGTTGATCAATGATGATTCGAATTACCTGATAACGCTCGTGCAGCAGGTTCCAAGCTTCAGGATAATTAGCATTGCTTATCTCGAAGGAACTAATTACACGCAGCGCCTCACCATCCAAACAACTGCGTAAGTAGTGCAGTCTCTGACTGTTTGAGAGCGCGTTGTTAGAATGCACCAATGAACAAAAAATGTCGCGAAAGCCAACCCATTCCGTCGCTACTCCCGAGAACTTCGGGATATCTATTTTTGGTAGCTGTATCGCAACAGGTTGATTTGTTGTTTGAATGCTGGGTTGCGGAGTCGTAGGAGGTATCTGCCTCTTGAAGTTAGCCGAAGCCGTGACGTACCAAACCTCCGTTTGAGTTCGTTGATTTTCTTCGATTGCAATGAACTCATCGCCACAGGATATCTCTACTGCCTCTTGAGCTCTGCAGAATCGGTTCCATTGCTCGTCCAACAGCTGCATGTACGTCTTGACTTCCTCAGTGTTTATTCCAAGTACGACATCCTCGCTTGCTTTTAAATAGCGTTTTATCGCTTTATTCGCGGAATCTCGGATTTTAACGTCCGACATTTTGAAAAAAGGTGATTTGTTTACAATTTAACTGGTCTTCTTCTTCCAAAACTTGTAATTCTCCAGGCACGATGACAGTTGCGACCTAAAGCTGGCTGCGACGATTAACTGTCAGCTGGAGTATGTGCAGGCCGGTTGCAATTTTCAAGGAATGAAGCAGGGTTGATTTTAACACTCAGATTAGTGCAATTGAGCGAGCTCACTATGTTTCGGCGAGTTCGATTTACACGCGGCGATGCGATGATTTGGGGGTTATGTTCTCTTATTTAAATTTTTTTTGTGTTTTTTTTTTTTTTTTTTCGACAACAATTTTTATCTAGATAATTTATTCTCACGACCGACGATTTCGAATTAGCTTCAGAAAAAGAGTCTTACGATCGTTTAATTTGCGGTTTTTTTTTTTTTTTTAAATACAAGAGTTGCGTTTCAAACTATCTGGCTCGAAGGACCATTTTTATGTTGCGGCGCGGAGCGGTTATAATTGCGGGCAGACCTAAACGCGGAAGCGGGTGCTAATAACGTGTTGTTTTATTGAAGGAGTATGCGGTAAACAGTTAGCGGTTGAAAGCGCGGTGGTCAAAAGCTAAAGGACCTATAGTGTAAAACACCAGCGGTTACTCTTACGTTCTTTATTCGACTGACTATTATTGAACCTTGCAACTCGTTGTTACTTACTAACTAGAGAAAAAAAAAGAAAGCGAATTATAGTTACCCTACTGCAGGTCAAGCGCGAACATATAGTTCATGAAAATTTTTTCATAAAATGAAAAGAAGAGAATCGATATTTGCACACTGTATCATTCTTTTGAATTTTTATTTAGTAGGATTGATTGAAATGAGCAAAATTTGTTCGTGGAAGGACGGTGGAGGGGAAATGAAGTTCTATATGTATGAGCATAAAAATGTTTGTATGTATTTAAAAAGGATAGATTCAGCTTGTTTACATTCGATGGTGCAAATACGTTATCCGTTGAAGACCCATTAAAGAGATATTTGAAATTTTCAATTTTGCTATTGACTTCAACAATTTTTTTCTCGTACATTTAAATTTAATATTTTGGTATTATTCACAAAAATCCTTAAATTTATTGAACAAATTTCAATATAAAGGCAATTCAAAAAGTCTTCTAAAATTAATTTTTAATTTAGCCCCACCTAAAGGGAGTATTTTTACAGCTGAAAATACCAATTTCAGCAGAGGATAAATTTAAAAGATTTTAGAAGACGTTATAGATTATATAATTTTTAATATCAAAAGTAAAATTACATTAAAAATATTTAAGTAATTAAAATTAAAATATAAAGAGGGTCGTATTAAAACTAAAGAAACTAGCACATAATGTTACAAAAGGTAATCGAAGCGAACAGGCTTCGACTTTTTTCGCATTTAGCGCCGCGCAAGTCACCCTACAGAACCATACGGTAGTGACTTTGCATTAGTCACGTAGAAACAGGAAAACAACATAAGCGACCGACTGGAATAACGATTTTTAAATTTTTCAGCGGTCGAAAATTGCAAAGGCACACAGTGGCCAAATACAAACGTACGTATGTACATTGGCGCACACACAAACTCATATATGCGCATAAGTGCGGCACGCAATCGAAAGAATAACAGCACAGTGTTGGACTGCCGAAAAACTATAAGGAATGAAAGCCGGTTCTCAATGCGTAAAAGCGAGAAGTCAGATTTGCGTTTTTGATTTGATCCTTTCATGAATTGCTACGTTTCGCGTTGTCTTTCTCTCCTCGATTTCATGCCTTGTGAGCGTTTCAGTTTTCAAAGCATAGTGTATCGTAATGCGGAGGCCAGCATCGGGAATGAGTGAAAAATGAAATGAACGATAGAGTACGTTGGTTTTGTGGTGTATTGGAGTAAGCAACACATTGCTGTCTGACGATCACATAGTAACTGACTTTATTTTGTACGAGTGTTTATACAGGTAAGTAATGTAAAGACTTATGAGGTGAGTACTGATATGGTAAGTATACGTAAGTAAGAATGGTAGGTATAAATGTTGTGAGAGTTAAATATGCTGGGTTTACATCAAATATCTAATACACCTCCCCTTAAATTTATTTTTATTTTTATATATATCTCAGTCTACCATTTTTTTTTTTTTTTTGTTTTGTTTAATTCAATTCATTTCTTTTTTTATTTCTTTCTACAATTCATTCTTCTATTTTTCTTTATATATATATATATATATATATATATATAACAATAAGAAAAAGTTCTTATATTATAAGTTGTATATAAAAAAAAAATTATAAAATTTACTTGGATATCTTCCTCTCTCTATTTCATGATGGCTCGTCATTGGCGGTGCTATTGATGTGGAAATCGTTTTGACTTTTTCTGATTTGGTCTGTGTGTCTCTTTATGATTCTATTCTTAGTGAGTAAACAAGAATATGACCTTGGACCATTTTGATCTTGTACAATAGCTGGAGTCCATGACTTTTTATTAGGATTCGTATAGTCACGAATGAGCACACTATCCCCTTTTTTGAAATTAGCTAATCTTTTAGCTTTAAAATTTAAGATGCTTTTTTGTTGTTGTTCTAATATAATATCTTTTGTTAAAGGCGGTCGCAAAATATCAAATCTGTTCCTAATCGATCTTCCAAGAAATATTCGAGCAGGTGTATCATCTGTTGTGGAGTGCTTTCTATTTCGATAATCCATTAAAAACCGGTTTAATACAATATCGAAATTTTCATTTTTATCTGACTTTATATTTGCATATAGTGACATTTTTAATGTTTTAATAAAATTTTCTGCTTGCCCGTTGGTCGCAGGGTGACCAGGAGCTGTTAAGGTATGATTTATTTTATTCTTTTCTAAAAAAATTTTGAAGTCTTCGGACACAAATCGCCTTCCGTTGTCGGTTACGATAACGCGAGGGATGCCGAAGGGGCAAAATACTTCTCTTAATTTAGTTATAACGAAACTGCTAGTAATTTCTTTGGTTTTAAAAACTTCTACCCATTTCGAATGCGAGTCTATTATGACAAAAAGAGAAAAGTTTTTAATTGGTCCCGCAAAATCCATATGTACTCTTGCCCATACGGAGTTTGTAGGCTTCCAAGTAGGGATTCCAAGAAATGGCCAAAATGCCAATCCCGGGATTTCGGGATTCCAAAATTTCAATCCCGGGATCCCGGGATCGGTCCCGGGATTAGGAAGAATGCTTAAAACGAATAAATTTTTTAATTTTTTTTATTTGAGCTATGTTTCACATTAACAATAATAAAAAAAAACAAAAACTTAATAACATTCCAGTTATTTGAAGCATAACAGCTGAATCAGTGATGTTAAATTCTTTTTCTGATATTCCCTACACAACCCCAAAAAATCACTACGATTTCCTTTGCTTACACAAATTTTTCCCTACAAAAATCCTAACGATTTTATTTACTTTTATTTGCATTGTCATAGCTGAATTACAATAGTCTGGCGACTGCGTATTTTAATGGTTTAAATACAAAAATCGATTTTCTCTCACAAATCAAATTATTTTCTAATCAGTTTTTTCGTTTACCACCAAACCCAGCTGTCAAAGTCGTGAGGGAATTGTACCTACATTTAACAACACTGCAGCTGATCGGAGATCATTCGGCTAACTGTGAGGTTACACAAGAGATAAATGATGGCACGCTACGTAAAACATGTAGTTATCGCATTTATGCCCGTTTTCTCATCTCCCCGTTAAAATTAAAGTGAACTTTTAATTTAACGGGAGGTTTATTTCCAGCAAATTCGAGCACAAAATATATATGTTTGTGTCTGAAAGGCATTCAGGGTGCTTAACTTATCATTCAGCTGTTTAAATTTGCAGTAAAAGTTAGCTTGACTTTAAAAATAAAGGCAGGAAAATCCTCCCGTTAAAATTAAAGTGAACTTTAACTTGAACGGAGAGATGAGAAAACGGCCCTTAATATACTAAACGTACAAAAATAACCATCGTATAGATTTTTATGTCCACTAACGTATTACACCCACTTGCAACGTTATATCTTAAAGCATTTTCATCTGATTATATTTCGATATTTCTACCTCGACAGTTAAAAATAATTGCAAAAATGCCCCGGGACTAACGAAGACTAAGCCCGGGATTTTCGGGACTAGAAAACGTCCGGGATTGGAATCCCTACTTCCAAGGTATAAGCAGACTTTTCTCTGGACTCGGAAGTAGTTGCTGGCACGGATAACAAGACTTTACTAAATTTTCTATATCTTTGTCAAGATTTGGCCACCAAACAAACGACCTAGCCAGTGCTTTGGTTTTGACAATCCCCAAGTAGGATTCATGTAACATCTCAAGTATGTACTTTCGAAGTTTTTCAGGTATTACAACTCTATAACCCCATAATAGGCAATCGTGATCTAACATTAGTTCTGTTTCCTTATTGGTAAATGCCGCATATTTGCTACTTTCAAGTTCTTTAAGTATACCTAAATTTGTGGCTTCGCAAACTTTAGACAATATTTTATCCCTTTTTGTTTCTCTAGCGATGTCTTTAAAATCTAAGTTCAGACTGTGATCTTTTTTTATTAAGCAAACGAAAGAATCATCATCATTATTTTTATTTACTGTTGACTGCGGAATTCTAGAGAGATTTGTCAGCATCATTTGAAGACCCCCTTACGTACTCTATTTCATAATCAAATCCAGTAAGGATGAATGCCCATCTTTGTATCCTAGCTGCAGCCATGATCGGAATACCTTTATTTTCACCCAATAAAGATAGAAGTGGCTTATGATCGGTTTTTAGTATGAAATAGTTTCCCAGTAGGTATTGTTTAAGCTTGGTGACGGAAAAGATAATTGCTAATGCCTCTTTTTCGTAAGTGCTGTAGTTTTGCTCGGCCTTAGATAAAGCTCTTGACACAAATGCAATAGGCTTATGTGTCTTGTTTGGAAATTCATGCGAGAGTATGCCTGCTATAGCATAATTAGAAGCATCAGTTGTTAGGTAAATGGGTAGCTTTGGGTTGAAGTGGACTAGAACTTTGTCGGAAGTTATCTCTTGCTTTGCTGTGTCGTATGCTAATTGACATTCTTCAGACCACTCAAATCTGGTGTTTTTTTGCAAAAGTTGGTATAACGGAATCATTTTTGCGGCGAAATTATCAATGAATTTCGAATAATAATTAACCATGCCTAAAAATGCTCGTAATTCAGTTACATTTTTAGGAATTGGTGCCTTAAGCACGGAAGCTATTCGGTCTTTGTTCTTTCGAAGCCCAAATTTGTCAATAGTAAATCCCAAAAATGAGATTTCATTTCTAAAAAATTCGCATTTTTATGTATTTAATTTTAATCCTGCTTGCATGAGCTTACGAAGTACGGCTTTTAAATTGACAATATGTGCTGACAAGTCTTTTCCCGACACCGTTATGTCATCCTGGTAAACTACTACAAATGGAATGTCTCTAAGTAGAGCTTCCATTGTCTTTTGGAAAATAGAAGCTGCGGGCTTCACGCCAAACGGCAAATGCTTCATTTTAAATGTCCCTATGTGCGTGGACCATGTACAAATATTTTGGGATTTATCATCAAGAACCAGCTGATTGTAGGCATTCGATAAATCTAATTTGGAAAACAATTCGCCTCCCTGAAGACACGGAAAAATGTCGTTTATCAAAGGAAGTGGATACTTGAAATCGCTGAGATATTTGTTGATTGTAACCTTATAGTCTCCGCAAATACGGAGTTCACCATTTGGTTTTAAAATGGGTACAAGTGGTGTTCCCCAATCGGAATGATCTATCGGTTCTAAAATATTTTTTTCAATTAAATTTCTCAAATTTTGTTTGATTTTGCTTTTCCATGCTGATGGAACTGGTCGGGGTTTGAAAAATATGGGTTTTGCATTCTCCTCTATACTTAAAGAAATTTTTCCCAGTTTATATTCGCCTAATTCATTTTCAAATATTTTAGAAAACTCATTTTTCAACTGCTCGATTAAAATGGAAGATTGATTGAAATTGTCTATCGAATTTACTTGAATGAACTCAAATCCAAATTTTCTTAAAAAGTTTCTACCAAATAGTGGATTGTTGTCACTTTCTGTAACTACAAGTTTGACATTCTTTTTTACACCATTGCATTCAATTGACTCATTATATTGACCTAATATTCTGATCTTGTTGCCATTATAGTCAACATATGGAACATTACATGAAACGAGACTCACATTTTTATTTAAATTGCTGAGAAATTTTTTTGACACCAAACTACATGGAGCACCCGAATGACACGTAAATGACATCAAAAGAAATTCCGTTTATCTTGACCTTCACATTGTAGAGCTTAGTCGAATCAATTGAATCATCATTTTGACCAATACTGTAAATAGAAAAATTGTGGAGATTATTTTGATCATTTTCTTCACTATTTGAATCTGATTCTGATACGTAGTTTATACTTTGTTTATTTCTGCATATTGATGCCAAATGTCCCAATTTGCCACATGTATGGCATTTGCTTGTTTTGAAACGACAATCCCTGGATTCGTGGTTTCTCCACCCACAATGAGTGCAAGCCTTACTTGAAGTCGTTGCATTTTCGTTGGTTTTATTCCCTTTGTTGTTGCTGTTGCTCTTTGGTTTTTCCTTATTGCCTCTGTTGCTCTTGTTGTTGTTATTGTTGTTGTTATTGCCTTTCCTATAATTGTTTCCTATCACAAAATGACGTTTTGACTTTCATTTTTTGTAGACGTTAATTTCATCTCCGTAATGAGAGCTTTCCGAAGAGCATCGTCCGTGGATATCTTCTCGTCTTCTTCGCACATACGCTCAAATATTTTTGTTTTTGCGCCAGTGATGAAGCGGTCTAGCACAAATGCAGATAAATTGCTTCCAAGTTTGCAGGAGCGAGCGAGCTTTTTTCGCATGCCACTGTGAAACGGTTTCGTTTTCATCTTGCGACGCTGAATAAAAGCTTTTCCTCTCGCGGAAAACGATAGAAGGTGGAGTGTAATGTGTCTGCATCAGATCGCAAAGCTGTTTGTAGCTTTTGGAGACAGGCAATGCTGGGCTGCACAAGGTGTGTAGAGTTTCATACGGTGTAGGTCCAATTGCCTTAAGTAAAGTGACATTTTTTGCATTATCTTCGTCGCATTTGATTTCGGCAAATTGAATTTCTAGCTTCTCCTTCCATAGAAGCCACGACTCATTTGTTGGAGAGAATTCTGGAATGTTCGTAGAACGGTATACCGTAACTGTACCATTGCTTTGACCTTCACTAGTCATTTCGGTAGTTTGTGTGTGTGTTGCTTTAACCGTTAACTATATATTACTCTTTGTAATTTATGTCTTGTGACTATTTTATTTCACAAGTTCTTATTTGGAGTTACACGTGATTTGATTTTTGTATTTTTTTTTCTCAATAACTACTGTATGTTTATCAAATGTTTGTACATTTGCTTAGGCACGCTACTATAAGTAAATACTTTATTGTTTTCAAATGTATGTACATTTGTTTAAGCACGCATGATATAATACTTTTCGTTATTGTCTTTAAATTTTTATGCTTTTAGTGTTTCTTTTTTCTTTTCACTTCGTCGCCATTGTGGTATATTGAAGTAAGCACCACATTGCTGTCTGACGATCACATAGTAACTGACTTTATTTTGTATGAGTGTTTATACAGGTAAGTAATGTAAAGACTTATGAGGTGAGTACTGATATGGTAAGTATACGTAAGTAAGAATGGTATGTATAAATGTTGTGAGAGTTCATTATGCTGGGTTTACATCAAATATCTAATAATTATTATTATTATTATTATTATTATTATTATTATTATTATTATTATTATTATTATTATTATTATTATTATTATTATTATTATTATTATTATTATTATTATTATATATTATTATTATTATTATTATTATTATTATTTTTATTATTATTTTTATTATTATTATTATTATAATTATTATTATTATTATTATTATTCTTATTATTATTATTAATGCTGATCAAGCCAAATAGTGAAACCACATACGCGGACATTATCAAAGGTATCCGTGGAAGCATAAGAGTGGAAGAAGCCGATATACCGATTCGTTCGACACGGAAAACGAGAAATGGCGATGTCCTCATAGAAATATCAAAAGGCGGAAACAGTGAGCAGTTATGTGGAGCCATAAGAAAGACATTAGGAGACAGGGCAACCGTGGTTAGTCTCCGACAAAAATGTGTCTTGGAAATAAGAGACTTGGACAGTTTGACAACACCAGAAGAAGTTGTCGACGCGGTCAAAAAAGCAGTTGAAACAAATGCAGAAGAAATCACTGCACGCGTGACAAACGCAAATGCAAGGGAGCAATGCCGTGCATTCGTAACAGCGTCTATCGACACCGCAAATGCCATATGCAAGATGCAACGGATAAAAATTGGATATATGCGATGCCGATGTAGAATGGTGCGACATGAAGCTGCTAAACGCTGCTTCAGATGCTTCTCCATGGGTCACTTGAGAACTGAATGCAAGGGGCCTGACCGAACAAATGTCTGCATGAGATGTGGAGAAGAGGGACACAGAATGCGTGACTGCAAAAACCTTCCAAGCTGTTGCCTCTGCAAAGAACGAAAGCTGGAACCTGCAAGCTACACTGCAGGATCGAGGGCATGCATGGCAGTTAGGGAAAAAAAAACAATATGAAGTTAAAAATACTACAAGCTAATCTCCATAGAAGTCGGATAGCAGATGCGCTTCTTTTGCAACTTGTCGTCGAAAAAAAAATAGATGTCGTGGTAATAAGCGAACAATACACGCGTAAAGAAAACGGAACGTGGATAGAAGATGACACAAAAACCGCAGCGATATGGATACCATATAAAAACAATTTAACAGTCCTGAACTGCAACAAGGGCAACTGTTATGTTTACGTCCAAACCGGGGACGTGACTGTGATTAGCTGCTACCTTACCCCAAGCGACCCCATTGAGACTTACCAGAACAAGCTGAACGATATCGAAGACCAAGCGCGTGAATTTAAGGGCAACTTCGTTATAGCAGGCGATTTCAATGCGAGAGCACTTGAATGGGGATCTCGAAACGCTGACTCACGAGGGCGAAGGGTGATGGACATGGCAGCAAGACTTGGAATTGTAGTCATGAACTCACTCACGGCTACAACCTACAGAAGACCCGGCTGCGCAGAAACAATGCCAGATTTAACACTCGCAAGCGAAGACATTGCATGTAGAATACACTCTTGGAAAGTGCTTGAAGACTTTACCGCAAGTGACCATCAATACATGACGTACATAATATTTCCCCGAAATGAAAGAATGCAAGAAGCTAATGCAAAGTCTTCCAAAAAATGGAATTCAAAGCGACTGAACGAAGAACGCCTAATCTCTGAATTCGACAGGAGAATATCGGGCACTGAACAAGAAACCAGTGCCAGGGAAATAGTGCGACAGGTAATGTACGCCATGGAAAAGGCCTGCGACGCTTCCATGCCCAGATGTCGAAATCGAAACCGAAAAGCAGTATACTGGTGGAACGATGAAATCGCACAGGTCAGACAAAAATGCCTACGAAGCAGACGTAAATTCGCCAGGGCGCGCCGGCGAGGCCCTGCATTAGCAGAGCTTGAACTCTACAAGACATCTAAAAAAGAACTTAGGCTGAGCATCGCTCGCAGCAAAAAAAAAAAAAGTGGTTGGAACTCTGCATGGACGTAAACAACGACCCATGGGGTACGGGATACAAACTAGTCATGAAAAAACTAGGATCAAAAACAGCCGCTAGGAACATTGACACGGAAACGATGGAAAAAATTGTAGAAAAACTCTTCCCATCACACCCGATAAGACCCGAAGACACGAACATAAGGCCAATAGACGTCATTCCTTTCACAGAGGAGGAACTAAAAGAAGCAGCACGCAGCCTCAAAAACAATAAAGCCCCTGGACCAGACGGCATACCAGCCGAAGCACTGAAGAGCATAACGGGGCACAGAACAAAACTGCTTCTTAAGATGTTCAACACCTGTGTTAGGGAAGGAATTTTCCCGGAGGTGTGGAAAAAGCAACGCCTCGTTCTTATCGAGAAGCCAAAACCAAGTGCGTCCACTGAAGTGTCTTATAGACCACTTTGCATGCTCGACACCACAGGAAAACTCTACGAGAAGTTATTAAAAGCTCGATTGTTGGCAGCGATATCTTCAGCAGGAGACCTGAGCGAGAGGCAGTACGGTTTCAGGAAAGGCAAATGCACAATTGACGCAGTGCGTAAAGTACTAGAAGCAGCTAAAGCAGTGCAATCAGGAAACCATTATTCAAGGCCTGTCATACTTGTGGTCACGCTTGATGTCCAGAATGCATTCAACACTGCGCGCTGGGATAAAATCTTATCAGCACTCGAGAACAGGTTTCAAGTACCAGATTATTTGAGCAAGGTCATTCGCAGCTACCTACGAGACCGTATACTTGTGTATGAGACCAAGAATGGCATAAAGGAAGCTGTGATAACATCCGGTGCGGCTCAGGGATCAATCCTCGGCCCAGATCTCTGGAATGCCATGTATGACGGCATTCTTCGTATAGAAATGCCAGATGACACATTTTTGGTTGGTTATGCGGACGATGTAGCTGCAGTGATATCGGCAAGGCACACATCTGAAGCGCAACGTAGACTTAACCAAGTCATGATAAGGACCAAAGATTGGCTAAGCACACAAGGCTTACAACTTGCGACAGCAAAGACTGAACTCCTGCTAATTACCAGAAGACAAATCCCAATAGAGGTTGAGATGAGAGTGTGCGACACACTATTAAAAACAAAAAAGTCGTTGAAATACCTAGGAATAAAGCTTGATCCTAAGCTGACGTTCGGAGAGCAAATTCGGTACGCCACTGAGAGGGCTTCAAAGACCGCAACATCACTAAGCCGCCTGATGGCTAACGTGGGCGGACCTCTCCCTAGCAAACGGAAGCTGCTCATGGAGGTATGCCACTCCATCCTTCTATACGGATGCGAAATCTGGGCCGATGCACTAAGTGAAGACATACGAAATCGTCCTATGTTGGCTGTCCAACGCACACCGCGTTACGCATAACGAGTGCTTATCGCACAGTATCAATAGCAGCAGCACTGGTTATCGCCGGAGCCACGCCAATAGACCTGATGGCAAGAGAACGGAAAGAGCGGTATAAACTAAAACTATCAAACGAGCTACATGGACACGCACAACATGAGCTAAGAGTTCGGACGATCACAGCCTGGCAGGAAAGGTGGCAAAACGAATGTACAGGCAGATGGACCGCTAAAGTTATACCACATATACGCCCATGGATAGAGAGAAGGCACGGAGAAGTTAATTTCTACCTGACGCAATTCTTAACAGGCCACGGATACTTTCGATACTACCTCCATAAAATGGGTAAATGCAGAAACGCACACTGTATATATGGCGATTCAGAAGCCGATGACGCCGAACACACTTTCTTTCAGTGTAACAAATGGCAAGTACAACGAAATACACTATCAGATATGACGGGTCCACTGAGTGCGCAAAATATCATCGCTAAAATGACAGAATCCGACTCCAACTGGTCGCTGATCGCAAAGTTCGCCGAAACGATTTTAAGATTGAAAAAAAGAGATCTCGACCGAGATATAGCTGAAGAAACGAGCGTAAACTAAGTGTAAATAACGCTAACTCAGGCAGGGAGACCCCATGGCACGGGTCACGGGCTTGACGGACCCGCCTTTCCCGAGTCGCGGTGCTAGCCGACTGCTCCAGTCGAATCATGCAGACTGGTAAATAAATGCATGAAGCGGGACCCGGCCGCGGGTTATTTGTAGAGAGCGTCACCTATGACGAAAATTTGGGCCCTGCCCCGAAGTATTGCCACAGCGTTTCCAGGGCAGGAACCCCAACGAGAAGAGAGGGGGACGTTTTTTAGTGGAATCACCACACACCCAGCGAAGACGTATTTCTGGCAGTCCGAAAGGATTTTTGACCTCCTCGCCGCATTAAAAAAAAAAAAAAAAAAAAATTATAATTATTATTATTATTATTATTATTATTATTATTATTATTATTATTATTATTATTATCTATGATCTGGAACACAGCTAGGAAATGACGTCTTTGGGCTGGTAGATTCTGCATTCTGGCACCTGAATACACCAGTGTGACATCTTGTGGAAATGGCTGCTGGGTTAATGTAGCGTCTGCCCCCGTCCCGTTAAAATCTGACAAGTCTTCAAGTACGTTCAAGGTTACGTCGTCATTAGGTTGACCGTACAGGCGCTAGTTGAGCATGCTCCTAGCTAGAACCGTCCGGCTCTGAACTCAGTCTCCCATAAGGAACTGAGTCAACCTTCTGAGGACCTCACTCATGGAAAGGCACCCTCGGGGACATATAGGTTACTGTACACACTAACGGAGATAGCGGCTTGAAGTTGGGACCCAACAGAATGGACAAATTACAAAAAACAAAACCAACAGGAGTAAGCAGTAGAGAAGCAGAAGATGTGGTGGATATCGCAACGGAAGCGGCGAGTCCTTTCGCTAGGAGTGCAAGATTGGCCCGATCGCCAATCAGAAGTGTCAAACTTTCAGCCCAGACACCGAATTTGGCTTTTCTGGCTGATAGTATTATAGAGGTGGAAAATGAAACACCGGTGGTTGCGGCAAGTCAAGGCGAATGCCATGAAATCGCAACAGAGGATGCAGCAGCTACGCCGCAGATGGCGTCGGGTGAAGCCCAACCAGAGATTTGCACGATCTCGGTGGCTCCACGCGCCGTGCAAACGCATTGCTCGCCTCGGACGGAGTTTATCCGGAAGATGCGTAAAGAGGAGGAAACGGCGCTTCAAGAAGTGAAGAAAGTGCTGCGGCAAATGAAAGCCGCAATTAAGATCCAAAGAAACATCAAGAAGGATGTGCAACAAGGGGTGATAGAGATTGAAGAGATAATCGACCAGGCAGAGATGTATCGCAAGAACTGGCTGAAAGCTGAAAAAGCCAAACATGACAGCGAAGTAGAAGAGAGGCGACTCGCTGTGACCACCCAAGCGGATGCTGCAACGCCAACGACATCGGAAGCCGCCCCAATCACGAGCAAGAAGCGGTCTCTACCCAGTCCTTCCGATGCGGAGACACCCAATGGCAAAAAGCTTTGCGACAAGCCCGGTGAGTGGCAAGAAGTAAAGCAGAAAAAGCAGAGAACGAGATCCCGCAAAAACAGCGTGCGCGAAGCAAGAGAAGAAAACGGTGAACAGGAAAAACCTGACGGGACAAAGCGGAAGACGAAAGCGCTGCGGACTAAGCCTACTAAGGAGAGAGGGCCAAAAAGCGAGGCTGTCCTTATAAAGCCTGCAAATGGCAAAACTTATGCGGACATTTTGAAGAGCCTTCGTGGAGGCGTCCAACGCGACCCAGCGGATGTAAAAATACGGACAGTCCGCAAGACAATGACGGGCGCTCTATTGCTCGAGCTCGAGAAGGGTGCGAAAGTAAGCCCTGAGTTCTGCGCGAAAATAAGAAACACCCTCAAAGACACAGCAGAGGTGTCTGGGCTATCGCCGACTATCACAGTGGAAATACGTGACTTAGATGCACTGACGACGGTAGAGGAGGTCGGAGAGGCCGTTAAAAGTCTTGCAAGATGAGTGGGAACAGCCGAAAGTTACAGTAACTAGACCGAACAGACAAGAGATGGTCCGTGCGTATGTTACTCTACCCACAGCCGCAGCAGAAAAGCTCCTTGGTGAAAATTCAATAACCATACGCTGGATCAGGGCGAAGATGCGAACCCGAAATCCTGTAACAAAGCGCTGTTTCAGGTACTTTGAGGTGGGGCACATACAAACTAACTGCAAGGGCCCAGACAGGAGGAACCTCTGCATTCGATGTGGTGAGGCCGGCCACAAACAGAAGGAGTGCAATAATAAGCCTAGGTGCTGTGTGTGCTGTGACGCGGGACTTAAATCTGTTAGCCACATCCCTGCCTCTGGCAAATGTGGATCGAGTAAAGCCCGCCAAAAATGAGAATTATACAAGCTAATATGCACAGGAGTAGGACAGCAGACGCCCTCTTACCACAATTGGTTCTTGAGAAGGATGCTGACGCTGTCATTATCAGCGAGCAGTACCGTGCAATTGACGATAATACTTTTTTACCAGACAGCACAGGAACGGCAGCCATTTGGCTACCACGCAACAGCGACTTGCATATCTTGGACAATGGTGCCGGAAACGGCTTTGTTTGGGCGCGCAGCCGTCACTACACGTTAGTGAGTTGCTACCTCACTCCGAGCGATAGCATCGACGAATTTCAGTCGAAGTTAAATGCTATAGAAGATCACGCGCTTCAGTTGGGCGGCAACCTCATCATCGCTGGCGATTTCAACTCGAAGGCCATTGAATGGAGCACAATGACTACAAATTCAAGATGACGGCGAGTTTTGGACATGACAGCCAGGCTTGGACTTGTTATTGCAAACACGGTGAATGTTCCTACTTTCCAAAGGCCCGGATGCGAAGGCACGATTCCGGACATCACACTTGTGTCTGAGAGGATAGCCGACAAACTAAAGAACTGGAGAGTGTTGGAGGATTACACGGCTAGCGACCACCAATACATATGCTTCAATTTTGAGTTTCGAGACAGGCGAAACCTAGTCACCTGCAGAAAATCGACGCGCAAATGGGCCGTAAAAAAGCTTAACCCTGAGGTTTTCCTACAGGTGTTGAATGAAGAGATGACAAGAAGCGCACATGAAACAGGAGAAGGAAACTTGGTAAAGGGCACCATGAGAAGCATATCAAAAGCTTGTGATGCTGCGATGCCCAGAGTTACACATAACTCCAGAAGGAAGGCCGCATACTGGTGGACAGAGGAAATTGCTGAACTCCGAAAAGCTTGTCTCTATGCACGGAGGAGAATGACGAGGGCTAGGGCCCGTGGCGATGCTTCGACTGAAAGAGAAACGCATAAGGCATCCAGGAAATCCCTGAAGATTGCTATCAACCAGAGTAAGAGAAGGAAATGGGAAGAACTGCGCAATGACGTTTACAACGAACCTTGGGGTCTTGGCTACAAGATTGTAACGCGAAAGCTCGGTGTCCTTTCGCCGACCCCCGAGCTCGAGGAGCAGGTAATGGACAACATTGTCAATTCCCTCTTTCCAGACCATGCAGTGCGTAGCGATTCGCACACACCTTTGGCTGGTACACCACCGATCTTTACGCAGGATGAACTCAGAGCTGCTGCGCGCTCCTTGAAGAACAATAAGGCGCCCGGACCAGACGGCATCCCATCAGAGGTGCTTAAATTAATAGCAGACTCAAACCCACAGTACCTACTAGATATGTTTAACTCGTGCTTAGTGGAGGGGATCTTCCCGGAAACATGGAAGAAACAGCAGCTGACGCTGATCGGCAAGGGAAAAGGTGATCCCGACACGCCCAACGCGTATCGCCCATTGTGTATGCTCGATACAACAGGAAAACTACTCGAGCGAATGATGAAGCCGCGTATATCGGCAGCCATTGACTGTGCCGGAAGACTGTCTAGTAGACAGCATGGCTTCCGACCTGGGAAATCCACTGTTGGTGCTATCGAGGAAGTTGTATCATCCGTGCAAGCTGCAGAACAGGGCAACGCCTTTTCAAGACATGTGGTGCTTCTCGCGGCTCTGGACGTCAGGAATGCATTTAACAGCTTGCAGTGGGTTGACGTTATAAATGCACTTGAAAACCGGTTCAACGTGCCACCGTACCTGATGCAAATGATCCGTAGCTACCTCCGTGACCGGGAGCTGCTTCATTACACAAAAGCTGGCCAGAAGCGCAAGGTCATTACCTCTGGGGCGGCACAGGGCTCGGTACTCGGCCCAGATCTGTGGAATGCGAGCTACGATGAAATATTCTCTATTGAGATGCCGGAAGACACGCATTTGGTTGGCTTTGCCGATGACGTAGCTGCAGTCATTAAGGCGCGAGACATGCGCACAGCGCAGCTTAAGTTGAACCAGGTCATGAGACGCACGATTATTTGGATGGAATCCCATGGCTTTAAGTTGGCAACCGAGAAGACAGAACTCATAATTCTCACGAAGAAGCATATACCCCTGGAGATCGAGTTTCGAGTTTGCGAGTCGGTCCTTATGACGCAAAGGGCGGTGAGATATCTGGGTGTTTGGCTCGACCCGAGAATGACATTCTGGGCTCAGATAAACCATGCGGTTAAAAGGCCTCGAAGACATCAGCGTCGCTTAGCAGACTGATGGCAAATATTGGTGGTCCAAGAGAGAGCAGGCGGAGGCTATTGATGACGGTCGTAAATTCAGTCCTGCTTTACGGATCTGAAGTATGGGCAAGTGCTTTGGAAATGAAGCAGAAGTGTAAAGCTCTGGCAGCGGTCCAGAGAACAGCCGCTCTCAGAGTAGCATCAGCTTACCGAACAGTTTCCGCGGAAGCGGTGCTGGTAATTAGCAGTTCGATTCCCATAGAACTAATGGCTATGGAGAGAAGACGTATTTGGAAAAACCGCCAGGACGGCCGCGACAGTGGACATGCAAGCGCCAGAGAGCACACAATGGAGCAATGGCAGAACTGATGGACAAACAATGTTTATGGTAGATGGACAGCTAGACTCATCCCTGAATTGCGCACGTGGGTAAAGAGAACATTCGGGGAGGTAAATTACTACCTCACCCAGCTGCTTTCAGGGCACGGGTATTTCCGCAAATACCTGCACCGTATTAGAATCTGCGAGGAGCAATCCTGTATGTATGGTGATCAGCAGAAAGGCTCACACTAGAGGCCCAGATTGGTGGCATGTGGACTCCAGGAAACGCCATAGCATTGATGCTGAAGAGTGAGGAAAATTGGTCTGCAGTGGCAAAACACGTCGAAAGAGTACTCCGTGTTAAAAAGAGGCGCCTGGACACAGGCACAACAGCAGCGCAATAAGATATTTTTAATATCTTTCAAACAGGATGAGCGTGGCCCGAAGTATTACCGCACTACCAGGTTGTTCCGGGCCGCGTTCTTTATCCTGGAAAAGGGGAAGGTTTTAGCAGGTCAGCGAGTCCGAGATCCACTCGGATCGCGAACCCTGCACTACTCATTGAGAGCTGTCTCTATGAGTGTGTGAAGACATTTCCTTACCCCAGCCTCAAAAAAAAAAAAAAAAATTAAATTATTATTATTATTACTATTGTTCAGGAAAACTGTCTGTCTCCTTGTTAATGTTGTGTCTTAAAAGATTCCAATTGCAGCACATAAACTGAATTGGGCTTTTAAGTTTTGTTCTGTGTAACAACGGCACTTGAACCGAGTTACTTGGTCTCAAAATGAAATGCTCTGTTTTGAAGTCAAATTAAGAGTCAGTTTTATTTGCACCTTGTGGTGCTTATATATCATAAAATGTTACATTCTTATTTCACTTAGCATAACAAAAATAACAATTTATTGCAAATTTTGCATTATTATGACCATGAACTTCGTCGCAGGGCATTTACTACAATATCGAATTCAAACAAAAAAAATAAAAAATTGAAAATCAAACGTAATGAAGAAATGCAATGTCAACATTAAAGACGCGATACAATTTTCAACGCTGTTATGAACTTATTTCGATTCAAGAAGTATTATTGTTTACTGCAAACTAAACAAAAAATAAACATAAAAAATAACAGTCTCGAACAATTAAACATTCTGCCCGCCTTGAGCTCTGCTCGAAATTTACGATGTTGAGGTGTTGCCTTTTCAGTGTTTCTTCTGTTGATATGGTTTGCTTATACATGCACTGTGAAGTCTGTTGTTGTGAATTGATTTCGTGGTGCTGGAGTTGGCGAGCCCTTGGCTTTTCGTTTAATTCCCAAGTAGATCAAAGTGCATACAGTGATGATTAGTGCTATATAACTGACCGTCATATGATGATAATTTTGGCTTTGAATTTTATTGGGAAGTTGGAATATTTCCTGTTTCGCCAGTGAGGACTGTAGCGCCGTTAGATTTTCTATTTGTGCAATATAATCAGTTTTTTGGATTTCTTGAAGCAGAGGTTTTAATTTTTCTGTGTAGTTTTGTTTTGTGAATTCCCAAAGGCTGGTGTATGATGATTTGAGAGTGTTGGATATTACTCGTTGCCCTCGTATAGATATGAAGTCATGTTTGAGTATGCATTGCGGTTCTAGACTGAGCAATCCCGATCCCGTGAGAGTTAGTTGTGTGATCTCTCTTTTGCATACTGCTATTGCACGAGTAGCTGTTGGTAGTGCGTATATCCACTTGTTTGTATGCCTGAGAGGGATCCAAGCAGTGCTGTCGGATAATCGTCGCAGTGCGCAATCGGAATGACTTTTGTTGTGAAATAAGTTTATTTCACAGGAACAAATTGTTGAGCCACGGTCATATCGGACTTGACCTTTTGAACAAATGTACGTTTCGTCTTTTATGATCGGACATTCTTGTAATTCCGAATCCCTGATGGTGAAATATTGGTTGTCCATGCCTATCGCCAGAAGAGAGGAGCACGGCTTTATGGATATCATCGTTTTGTTGATCCAATTGGGTATTGGCACGAGATTGAATATTTGAAATTGTTCATGCTCGATTAATGGTATGGTAAGGCTGAAAATGACGGTGTTTCGCGTGAGTCCTCCTGTAATCTTCATTAATTTATACAGTTGAAATGAATTTTCTTGTCTTACAGGCAGGGAAAGCGACTCCGGCAAGTGAAGTTTTATTTTTTGAATTTCCTGTTGCAATTGACTTGGTGTAAGGAGCAATGGACTAATAATGCCATGGTGAGTGTTTGTCAGTATATCAAGAATTGAGGATTGTGTCTGCTGTAAGTTTGCTGCAATTATGTTGAGTTGTATGCAGAGTGACAAAAAAGTTCGTTGTATTTGTTCTTGGTATTTATCATCCGTATTATTGCGCACGAGGTTGTAAATTTGAGTTATCTGGTTGTCAAGGTGATCAAATTTTTAAGTTACCGCCTTTTGATCCGTTTTTAAGATGTTTATCGTGGAATCAATAATTGATGTTTGGTTTTTAAGCAGATTCAAAAGATGGGCTTCATTGTCCTTAACTTTTGTTATTGTGTGCGCCATTTGTTCGGCATATTCAGAATCTAGAACTCCAAATAGTGAATGTGCGATATTGCCAACTAAGTCTACCGCCCCTCTTTTATGTCGTCTCCCTGACAAGAGCGTGCTTTCTGACATCAATTCAGACTCCGTATGCTCAAAGTGTGTGGCCAAGTTTGTACAGGTGCTCTTTTGCTGAATTTGCTGACACAATTGATTTAAGGCCTTAGTGCCGTTAGAAAATGCTTGCAGGTCCTTCCAAAATCCGTTGAGATCGTAATAAATCAAAAGCTGCCAATCAGTTGATGAAATAGCAACCGAACCAATTCCTTCGAAGTGTATTCCTAGCCTCGTTCCAAACTGCGTGTTTTGAAATTGAGCTCCGAATACTAGTGGTAAAGCCATGAGAACTACGAGTGCCATAAAAAGACTGGGATTTTTTGCTAGACGTTTCTTCTTCGTAGGTATTTCGGGTTCTTCTTCGCCTAGTTGACTATTTTCTTCAATTGGTGCTTCCGATTTGATCGGTAACGGTGCTAGTCGGTCGATCGGTCTTCTGCAGGTGCCGGAAGCTGTTTTCACGTCTGCTACCCGGACGATGCCATCATCTCCTGGATGAACTTTTAGAATTCTTCCCATGGGCCATTGTAAAGGGGCCACATTATCTTCCTTTAGAATGACCATGTCTCCTGGTTTAATATTAACACCTTGAGTTTTCCACTTGTGTCGATATTGCAGCTCGCATAAGTATTCCCTCATCCACCGTTTCCAAAATTCTCTTTTTAGATGCGTCACTAATTTCCATCTTGTTAGAAGGCTTATCTTCGCTGGTGTGGACTCTGGATCAATTCGTGCGTTCAATGGCTCTCCTATCAGAAAGTGGCCAGGAGTCAGAGCCGTTAGATCATTTGGATCTTCTGACATCGGACTGATGGGTCGTGAGTTCATAATCGCCTCAATTTCTATCACAACGGTGTCGAGCTCTTCATACGTCAAGGAAGCAGTAGATACACTTCTTATCAGCAGATGTTTGGCCGACTTCACTGCGGCCTCCCATAAACCTCCAAAATGAGGTGCCCTTGGGGGTATAAAATGGAATGTTATTCCCTTCGTTGTACATTCTCGGCTGATGACTTCGCTTGCAGAGCTGGTAAATATGGTTTCTGACAGTTCCTTCAGCTGATTTTTAGCACCAACGAAATTTGTGGCGTTGTCACAATATAGATGTTGACAAAATCCTCTCCTGCTTATGAACCGTTTCAGCGCTCCTATAAAGGCATCAGTAGTTAGATCACTGACAAGTTCCAAATGGACAGCCTTAGTCGCGAAGCAGCAAAAAACTGCTATGTAGCATTTTTGGGGTTTCTTTCCTCGA
>CM035808.1:51687068-51714125 GCA_020466095.1 Chlorops oryzae | reverse complement strand
ATCGACATAGGTTTCGTTTTTCAAAATGAAGGCTGCCTGTGGAGCATCTTCAATGGAGTCGTTGGCCAGCTGATGGAGCGTTCGAATGGCTAAAAATGGAGCACAGTTGACGCCAAATGTGACTGTTTTCAGCTCATAGTCCCGGATCGGCGCCGTCTCATTTTCGCGGAATAAGATGCGCTGGAATGCCCGATCCTCTTCATGCACTCGAATCTGTCGGTACATCTTTTCAATGTCCCCATTGAAGACGAAACGGTAGAGCCGCCAATTGAGCAAGAGGATGACTAGGTCTGATTGCAACACCGGTCCCACGTGAAGTATATCATTCAGCGACAGGGCGGAAGATGTTTTCTGCGACGCGTTGAAAACGACTCGTACCTTGGTGGAGGTGCTCTCAGGCTTCATCACCGCATGGTGCGGTAGATAGAACGAACGGAAATTATTTTCTCGTGTGATCTCGAAATCAGGGCATGGTCCCATATGATCGTATGTGAGATACTCGGACAGAACGGAATTATAGGTGTCGCGCATAAGTGGCTGCTTTGCGAGCCTTTTCTCCAGGCTCCTATACTGCGTCAGCGCTCCAAATCGTGACGAGCCCAAGCGAAGAGCGGCTTTGGAGAATTCATCCTTAAATGGTAGACGCACGACGTATCTACCATCCGAATTCCTAGTGGTGGTTTGAGAGTAAAATTCTTCACAATAGATGTCTTCTGGAAGAAGAGGAGGGGAGGTCGTGATTTCTTCCTGCTCCCAAAACGATTTGAGTAACTCGTGGAGTGACTCGTGGGGATCTCCATGACGACGACAAAATCATCGACCTTCATATTTGGTTGTGGTACCTTCCATTTATCCCTTTTGTGGAGACTCAAGAGATATTCTGACTTCCAACGTTGGGCGAAGCGATGATGAAGAATTTTCACCTTTTCCCATCTCGTAGTGAGCGGCAAGTCTGCTTGGGGTTCTTCGGGCCAGGCGGTGAGAGGGGCTCCTCGAAGGAAGTGACCGGGCGTCAATGCCAGCAGATCTGAAGGATCATCGGACATCGGAGTGAGGGGACGCGAATTTAAAACCCCCTCGATGCGGGCCAGCAGGGTGGCGAATTCCTCGAACGAGAACTTATGTGGCCCGGCAACTTTCACAAAATGAAGCTTGAAGCTCTTGACCGCCGCTTCCCATAGTCCACCCATGTGAGGCGCGTGGGGCGGGATCATATGCCATTCGAAGCCGTGCAGTGACTATTTCTGTTGAAGGTCGTCAGCAGCGTTCGAAAGAAAACTTGCAAATTCAACATCCAGAGCGTTTTTAGCCCCAATGAAATTTCGACCGTTGTCGGAAAAAACCCGTTTTGGCAGGCCTCGCCGTCCGACGAATCGATCGAACGCGGCTCGGAAAGACATCGTGGATAATTCTGAACATAATTCGAGGTGCACCGCCTTGGTGGCGAAACACACGAAAACGCTGACATAACCTTTTAGATATGGTGCGGTCCGAAGAGCAGAGGTCTTGATGTCGAATGGTCCGGCGAAATCGACACCGGTATGCGTAAATGGTAGCGACAACGTCGATCTCTCAGCTGGTAGTGCGGCCATCATCTGGGTTTTTAATCGTTGCTTATGGATCGTGCATATATGACACCGGGTGATACAGCTCTTGATTTTCCGTTTCAAACGTGCGATGTAGAAGTTTTGTCGAACCATGCGGAACATGAGTTGCGCACCGCCATGCAGGAGTGTTTTGTGGACGAAATCCAGATAAAGGCGGCAGAACGTTGACGCAGCCGGTATGATGATCGGATATCTCTCATCGGGTGTAAGATCTGCATGTATCAATCGGCCATTGACGCGCAAAAGTCCATCGTCATCGAGCATGGGGTTCAAGGGTAACAGTTCGCTCTTTTTCCCGAGCGGCTTTCCTTCGCTCAGGTCCTGATATTCGAGTGGATAGTGAAATGTTTGCGAAAACAAAATTAGACGATTTCTCGCAACCATCAGCTCGTCTTGTGAAAGTATGAGTGTGGTCGGCCTCGGCGCGAGCTCTCTTCGCGCTTGCTTGTAAAATCGCAGTACAAATCCGAGTACTCTCAAAGCTCGGTCGTAAGATGAGAATCTGGCTAGGAGATCCTCAGTCTCGGTGATGGTAGTGAAGGCGATCGTTTTTTCGTTCTTCGATAATGGAGGCTGGTGGCGCCTCAATTTGGGGCCATTTTTGCGGGTGGCTCCACAAGCCAGGACGGTCCATGCCACCAGAGCATATTCTCATGTAGATCTTGCGCTAGCATCCCGCGCGTTCCCAGGTCAGCCGGATTTTCCCGCGATCGAACATGGTGCCATGGAGTACCCCCAATATTGGTCAGAATTTGGGAAATTCTGTTCGCGACGTAAGTTTTCCATGCATTTGGAGGGCGCTTCAGCCAAGCCAACACGATCGAGGCATCAGTCCATAAAACTGTTTGATGTTCATGAATGTGTAGTTGAGCTTTGACCGCTTTGATCAGCTTGGAAAGCAGAACTGCGGCACAGAGCTCGAGGCGCGGCAAGCTGACAGTCTGAAGCGGCGCCTTGGCTCGAATGATGATCGGAGTCAGCCATCCCGCTGGATCAAACAATTTCGCGATATCGGATAGGATCTGGCGTTTGGTGGTGGACTTCGCGGCGGAATGAGTACTTAACTTGTAGGAGAAACAATCCGTGACAGCATTCCATCGAATTCCTAACATTTTTGCATCACTGGCAGATCTGATCTTCAAAAACTCGGCGTCGAGAAGATGCGAGGGGGCGACGTCTTCCAATAACGTTGGATGATTCGCAGTTATTTTCCTCAATGGAAATCCGGCGGATCCGAGCGTACGTATGAGCTGCTCCTTCGCCACACAGACTTCTTCCAGCGTATGTCCGCCGGCCAGGACATCATCGACATAGGTTTCGTTTTTCAAAATGAAGGCTGCCTGTGGAGCATCTTCAATGGAGTCGTTGGCCAGCTGATGGAGCGTTCGAATGGCTAAAAATGGAGCACAGTTGACGCCAAATGTGACTGTTTTCAGCTCATAGTCCCGGATCGGCGCCGTCTCATTTTCGCGGAATAAGATGCGCTGGAATGCCCGATCCTCTTCATGCACTCGAATCTGTCGGTACATCTTTTCAATGTCCCCATTGAAGACGAAACGGTAGAGCCGCCAATTGAGCAAGAGGATGACTAGGTCTGATTGCAACACCGGTCCCACGTGAAGTATATCATTCAGCGACAGGGCGGAAGATGTTTTCTGCGACGCGTTGAAAACGACTCGTACCTTGGTGGAGGTGCTCTCAGGCTTCATCACCGCATGGTGCGGTAGATAGAACGAACGGAAATTATTTTCTCGTGTGATCTCGAAATCAGGGCATGGTCCCATATGATCGTATGTGAGATACTCGGACAGAACGGAATTATAGGTGTCGCGCATAAGTGGCTGCTTTGCGAGCCTTTTCTCCAGGCTCCTATACTGCGTCAGCGCTCCAAATCGTGACGAGCCCAAGCGAAGAGCGGCTTTGGAGAATTCATCCTTAAATGGTAGACGCACGACGTATCTACCATCCGAATTCCTAGTGGTGGTTTGAGAGTAAAATTCTTCACAATAGATGTCTTCTGGAAGAAGAGGAGGGGAGGTCGTGATTTCTTCCTGCTCCCAAAACGATTTGAGTAACTCGTGGAGTGACTCGTGGGGATCTCCGGAGGAGACTTGCGTCGTAAACGCGTCGGTGGTTTCGCTGGCGATCGGCCCACTCAAATACCAACCGAAAACAGAATTCTGGGCAATAAGGCTTCCTCCGACATTCATCTTGACGCCCGGCCGCAGTAATTTCGGCATGATATCAGACCCGATGACCATATCGATGCGGGCTGGATTCATAAACCGGGGATCGGCGAGCTCCAACGATGAGATCTCGTGGGGATCCAAATTGGAGACCCTTTTGGCCGGAAGCCAATTGGTCAATTTCGGCAACACCACGGCGTCGATTTCTTCCTCGAACGAAGAACGAGGTGATGCGAGCGTGATGGTGCACTCCTTTTTCGCGATTTGGGTGCATTGGCCACCCATGCCGGATACGTTGCAGATTTTATGAGTCGTCGGCAAATTCAACTGCAGCTGCATGCGTTCCGTTAAAAATGTTCTCTGCGAACCTTGGTCTAAAAGCGCCCGGACTAGGAATCGTTCTCCATTATGTAGAATCTGCGCGATGGCCGTTGGCAAAAGCACCTGTGTCTGACTGATGGAGACGTGTGCGTGTGTCTGAGACGTGGAGGGGATGCTCACGGAGCTCGAGGCCTCTGGTTGCGCATGGAAATGCGGCGGTTGGCTCGTCGGAGACGGGCCCATCTCCGGAAGAGATGTCAAAGAGGGGGTAGAGGCTTTCGTGTCCGTTGTTGCAGCCGCGCTCGCAAAATGCAACAAAGTGTGATGTCGCTGTTGGCACTTCGCACAGTTGTGTGTACTGGGGCATTTGGACCGTTGGTGATTGATAGCGAGACAGTTGAGGCAGCGCTTCGATTTCGTAACAAGTTTAAATCGCTCCGCGACTGGCATCTTCAAAAATTGGTGGCAGTCTCGGGTTGTTGATATACACGGCCGTAAACATGTCACGAAATGCTGGCCACTCGTTGTATCCTCCGGAAAAATTTGCAACGTCACACGGGGGCACTCGAATAAAATGATCTTCTGGCGGCATCTCAGCAGATGGGGGAGACGTCCTTGTGCTGGATAGTGGTGGATGGGAGTGAGAATGCATCCGTAGCAGATCCTTCAGCTGAGCGCGCACGATAACTTGGAGGTCGCGACATTCATTATACGTCCCTTGAGCCAGAGCGGCAACTTCATCATGCCATGCGTCGTTTGAGCGGGCCGCGTCGTAAGTCTCTTGAACCCGCTTCCAGCAATCCTGAATTTCCTCAAATTTAATCTCGAGGAGTGACTCTGTTTGATTCAAGGGGTCAGACTGCATGATAATATCGCAGTAGCTCTTAAGCTGCTGTACCGCATCGTTGAATTTCAAATCAAAAGACATGTCGGCAACTTTGATGAAATTGCGTCACAAAATCAGGTGCCGTGCTTCCGGAAGAAAGATAAAAATTATTTAGTAATATCTCAGCAAATTAACGAATATACTCGCCCACGCTTAAATTTGATTTTGCCAAACGCAAAATTATCGATGTGACGATGGATAAGCTAAGCGTTGTCAAGTGCGGAAAATACCGGTCGTAGGGCACTATGATGATCGAAGGCGTACGAGCCCCTTTCAAGTCCGTCACAAACGGACGTGTGGAAAATGCTTCGCAAAAGAAAAAAAATAATAAATTTGCAGCCGTGGCAACGAATCGTTCTAAATTCCTGCGCTGCAATATAAATTTATGTTGACAATACAGTGCGAACGATGCCGACAGTAGCGCACTTCAGTTCCAGACCTTTATTTTCGCAACACCCCCACAAATTCCTGCAACCCCAGATTCAATATTAAAAATCCAAACGAATTAATAAATTTTATTAAAATCAAATTCCAATCTTTCAAAATATCAGTAAAAATCAGCAATTCCAATTTAAGAAATTGCAATACGCCAAGAGACAAATTCAAATGATTTTTTTTTCTAAGGTTTGCCCACTGTCGCAGAATTTCATGCACGCTGTCTAAGCCAATTTCTCATACGCACGGGCATAGCACAGACTGCGCGTAAGCAGCGCACAAGCAGCAGAGGAAAAGTGAGACTTTCAATAGCGATCGACAGAACGACCGAACGACCGAGCTTCAAAGCGACGCTTTCAGTTGCCTTGTCACTGCGGCGAAAAGCGTAAAAAACGAGAGCTTGTGCGTGTGTGTGGTTGCAGGCGAACCGCGATTCCAATAGCTGTGGCAAGTTCGGCCGCACAAATTCCACTCGATCACGTTTGATGTTCGATGCGACACACTGCGTGGCAACTGACCAGCTCAAACAATTGTCCCGTACGAAGTTTGGAATAGCAGTACAGGCGCTATTGCAAAGCAAAGCAATGAAACAAAAAAAAAGGAAAAACAACCGCAAGGCCTTGATGCTGGCTGTGTTCGTTCGCAAAAAAAAGGGAACGAGAAATCTAACGCTGCTGGCAGACCCGTTATATGGCTGTTGGTCTGCGATATTCGTTGTGCACAAAAACCACCACCAAAGGCGACACGGGTGTGCGAGCGAGATAGGTGATACGAATATGAAGAGAAAGGATGAGTCGAAACGGTGCTGTGTGTCACGTGCCTGGATCGTGCTGCCCTGACCTTTCTGAAGGGCAAATAGCAGTAAAGGGTGACCACACGTGGCCTACTTTCTCGATCTTTCCTCGCAAGGGTTGGTCCTCCAGAACCTGTTTCCAGGCTCCTGGCACGGGATCGCCAAATGTTAATGTGAGGGGCAAGAGAATGAGTTGACGTACCTGGTCTTCCGCTACAGATTGGAGGGGTTGCCGGGTGCGATGGTTTCTCGTTCGACGTTTACGCGACGCGGACTATTTGTTGATTTTTAATGTAAATTTAAATTGGATGCCTTCTTGGCGGTGATATAATAAAATGGATTAATCGATTAAAAAAAAATAAAATAAATCTTCCTTCTAGGCGGTGTGGTCTTTTGTTTTTCACCTTTGAATTCAATTTAAAGGCACTTTTGCTTTTTTGATTTTTATTTTTTTTTTTTTTTGTTTTTATAAATTCACTTTGAATTGGGTTTTGGTTCCCTTTTTTGTTTTTTCGTTCTTTGATCTTGTTTAAAATTTTATTTTTAAGTATTTTGACGATTTGATTTTTTTTGTTTTAATTTCATTCAAAGATTTCGTTTTCGATTTTTTTTAAATTATTTTTTCGGAGGGCGATGGTGCGCGCACGGACGTTTTTGGCGAGATTACTTTTTCGAATGTTCTACGTTGAACGGCCAGAGCTCGCTCGAGCTCGAACTTTTAAGTTGTACCAAGAAAAAAAGGAGATTTGACTAATTCGCCGCGCTTTAAAGGTTCGGCTGCGTAGCTGCGGCGGCGAACACGAACATACTGCCCGCCTTGCGCTACGCAACCATAATTCCCTGCTTACCTTTCCCTCTGCAGCAAGAATTCCTGGACCTCTCGCAGCGCCTCCCGCACCCTCTCGCGATCGATGGCCCTTACCGGATATCGGGAGGACTTCCACTCGATGTTGAAAAGCGTCGAGGGCGAACGGCGGAAGGGAGAAAGGGCAAAGCGGACTCGAGGTCTCTGCCGAACAACGCCCGCGAGCAGTTCCCCTGGTGAGATGGCGATGACGCTCGGGCCCCGGCCCTGCACGACAGGAGGATGGTGACGGGCGATAGCGGTTTGAGCTCGGTGCTTGCTGTCGGGGAAGTGAGGCTGGCCGGCGTGGATGGTTACGCGAATGGCGGGGTCGCTGTCCCCCTCGAGTGCTCCGGCGGGAATCGGCGGCGGGGCCTCCGGCTGCGCTCTCGAGAACGGCGGCGTGTAGAGTGGGAACGACGTCGGGACGGCGCCGAGCAGATCGTGCCCCATACGCATTGGGCTCTCGGGCCTCCCTAGGACGCCACGGACCGGAGTCATCGGGCGAGACGGACCGGGCCTGTTGGTGGATGAGAGTGTGGTGGCGCTCCCCACAGACCTTGCAATTTTGCCGCGCCGGAACACTCTCTCCCTCAGATGGCGCGACGACAGGCAGGAGAAGCAGCATTTATTCTGCTGGACTGCGAGCAGACGCCTTGCCGTGGTCCAGCGCCGAAAGCGCCGACAGCGGGCGAGCCCGTGATTGCGGCCACATATCACGCATTGCCGTTGGTGCTCCATGATGTATGTCTGAAACGAATAAGAGATCTTCAATGAGCGGACAAATCGTGATATACAAAGAGAGGGGGAGGAGGGGGTGTTGCGATTGGATGACGAATATTAGTCATAAAGCTTCGGAAAGGTCTACAGGAAGCAGGCAGAGTTTTCGTGATAGGTCTTGTGACGACGCCGAACTGTGTCTTGACCTCGACGATGCGTACGAGGCCATCATCTCCAGGATGCACTTGAATGACTCTCCCTTTTCTCCATTCAAACGGGGGCAATTGAGCATCCATGACGACGACAAATCGTCGACCTTCATATTTGGTTGTGGGTACCTTCCATTTATCCCTTTTGTGGAGACTCAAGAGATATTCTGACTTCCAACGTTGGGCGAAGCGATGATGAAGAATTTTCACCTTTTCCCATCTCGTAGTGAGCGGCAAGTCTGCTTGAGGTTCTTCGGGCCAGGCGGTGAGAGGGGCTCCTCGAAGGAAGTGACCGGGCGTCAATGCCAGCAGATCTGAAGGATCATCGGACATCGGAGTGAGGGGACGCGAATTTAACACCCCCTCTATGCGGGCCAGCAGGGTGGCGAATTCCTCGAACGAGAACTTATGTGGTCCGGCAACTTTCACAAAATGAAGCTTGAAGCTCTTGACCGCCGCTTCCCATAGTCCACCCATGTGAGGCGCGTGGGGCGGGATCATATGCCATTCGAAGCCGTGCAGTGAATATTTCTGTTGAAGGTCGTCAGCAGCGTTCGAAAGAAAACTTGCAAATTCAACATCCAGAGCGTTTTTAGCCCCAATGAAATTTCGACCGTTGTCGGAAAAAACCCGTTTTGGCAGGCCTCGCCGTCCGACGAATCGATCGAACGCGGCTCGGAAAGACATCGCGTATAATTCTGAACATAAGTCGAGGTGCACCGCCTTGGTGGCGAAACACACGAAAACGCTGACATAACCTTTTAGATATGGTGCGGTCCGAAGAGCAGAGGTCTTGATGTCGAATGGTCCGGCGAAATCGACACCGGTATGCGTAAATGGTAGCGACAACGTCGATCTCTCAGCTGGTAGTGCGGCCATCATCTGGGTTTTTAATCGTTGCTTATGGATCGTGCACGTATGACACCGGGTGATACAGCTCTTAATTTTCCGTTTCAAACGTGCGATGTAGAAGTTTTGTCGAACCATGCGAAACATGAGTTGCGCACCGCCGTGCAGGAGTGTTTTGTGGACGAAATCCAGGTAAAGGCGGCAGAATGTTGACGCAGCCGGTATTATGATCGGATATCTCTCATCGGGCGTAAGATCTGCATGTATCAATCGGCCATTGACGCGCAGAAGTCCATCGTCATCGAGCATGGGGGTTCAAGGGTAACAGTTCGCTCTTTTTCCCGAGCGGCTTTCCCTTCGCTCAGGTCCTGATATTCGAGTGGATAGTGAAATGTTTGCGAAAACAAAATTAGACGATTTCTCGCAAACCGTCTTGTGAAAGTATGAGTGTGGTCGGCCTCGGCGCGAGCTCTCTTCGCGCTTGCTTGTAAAATCGCAGTACAAATCCGAGTACTCTCAAAGCTCGGTCGTAAGATGAGAATCTGGCTAGGAGATCCTCAGTCTCGGTGATGGTAGTGAAGGCGATCGTTTTTCATTCTTCGATAATGGAGGCTGGTGGCGCCTCAATTTGGGGCCATTTTGCGGGTGGCTCCACAAGCCAGGACGGTCCATGCCACCAGAGCATATTCTCATGTAGATCTTGCGCTAGCATCCCGCGCGTTCCCAGGTCAGCCGGGTTTTCCCGCGATCGAACATGGTGCCATGGAGTATTCCCAATATTGGTCCGAATTTGGGAAATTCGGTTCGCGACGTAAGTTTTCCATGCATTTGGAGGGCGCTTCAGCCAAGCCAACACGATCGAGGCATCAGTCCATAAAACTGTTTGATGTTCATGAATATGTAGTTGAGCTTTGACCGCTTTGATCAGCTTGGAAAGCAGAACTGCGGCACAGAGCTCGAGGCGCGGCAAGCTGACAGTCTGAAGCGGCGCCACTTTGGATTTCGCCGTAAGCAAGTGGGCGTAGACTTGATTGTGGCTCTCGATGCGAAGATAAAGGGCTGCACAATATGCTCGCTCCGAAGCATCGCAGAATCCGTGAAGTTGAACGGAGGCGGTGGGGTCGTAATGGACCCATCTCGGAATAAGGATTTGCTCGATGAAATGGGCAAATCAGTTACAAAGGCATGCCAGCGCTCCAAAGGCTTCATTTGAAGCTCGTTGATCCCAGTCAGTGCCTTCGAGCCACAGTTTGTTGCATCAGAACCTTGGCTTGAATGATGATCGGAGTCAGCCATCCCGCTGGATCAAACAATTTCGCGATATCGGATAGGATCTGGCGTTTGGTGGTGGGACTTCGCGGCGGAATGAGTACTTAACTTATAGGAGAAACAATCCGTGACAGCATTCCATCGAATTCCTAACATTTTTGCATCACTGGGCAGATCTGATCTTCAAAAACTCGGCGTCGAGAAGATGCGAGGGGGCGACGTCTTCCAATAACGTTGGATGATTCGCAGTTATTTTCCTCAAGGAAATCCGGCGGATCCGAGCGTACGTATGAGCTGCTCCTTCGCCACACAGACTTCTTCCAGCGTATGTCCGCCGGCCAAGACATCATCGACATAGGTTTCGTTTTTCAAAATGAAGGCTGCCTGTGGAGCATCTTCAATGGAGTCGTTGGCCAGCTGATGGAGCGTGCGAATGGCTAAAAATGGAGCACAGTTGACGCCAAATGTGACCGTTTTCAGCTCATAGTCCCGGATCGGCGCCGTCTCATTTTCGCGGAATAAGATGCGCCTTTAGCTTTCTTACTTGTTATTGTTGAGTTTATGGTACGCAAAATTCATATTTTGTAGTATAATTTGTTTTTTCGAAATGGAAGTTGATGAAGTAAGTATATAAAACAAAAGAGTTTTTTGTATTTATTGAAAATTAACATATTTTTTAGAATTCTAATCAATCAGCAAACGAAGAGACTCATATTTCGGCCAAAGATTTATCGGGAGTTTCTTTTTTTGGTTTGGCAAGGTTTGGAAAGTTTTTCCATAATAATGGATAAAGATGGCCATACAAAAAACTTTGGTATTTGCAATACATGCAAGAAAGTTTTAAAATACCATGGATCTACATCAAATCTTGTGAAGCATAAGTGCTTTTGCAGCATTCGGTCGAAAGAAGAAGAGACTACGAAAGTTGAAATAGACGATGATTCGAAAAAGCCGTTACGAAAAAAGGAAAGTGGATTATAAAAAATTGCAGGCCGTATAGCGTAGTATGTGATAGCGGACTGGAAGAAAATTTAAAGCACTTTATAATGATTGGAAATGTGTATGGTTCCAATGTGGATGTGCAAAAAGTTCTGCCACATCCAACTACGATTTCCAGAAATATTGGAAAATTGTACGAAACGTGTTTCAAAAGCACGAGAAAAAATACTTTCAATTAAAGAACAGGGATTCAGTATAACTTGTGATCTTTGGACTGATATTTACATAAAACAAACATGTGTTGCTGCAACCATCCAATATGTGAAAGATGGTGAGCAAATAGGTAAGTTGCTCGGGCTCAAGTCTATGGAAGGCGAACGATGCACGGGTGAGTATAGCTTCTTGAAATAAAAATAAAAAAATTTAAAAAAAACAAATAACTGGCTTAAGAGATTAATCTGATTTAACCGCACAAATTTTACCTCTTAAAAAATGTTTTTTCCATAATACATTTGGGCATTTCCAGGTCATCGTACGTGACATTAGATTATTAGATTATTTTTCTCTTTGCTCATGAATCTACTTAATTGTTGTTGTAACAATAATTTGAGAGTAGAAATGCAATGTTACAAATTGCTGAAGTTAGTCGTTTGAAGCGAAGAAGTAGTTGCTCAAAATTGCTTAAATTGAGTCAAAGATATAGGTACTTAATGAACTTAAAGCCGTTATTTTTTCTCTTTCAAATCGTAACAGGCTGGAAATGATTCCAGATAATAAAATTTTTGTAGTTTTGCTTTCCATAGCCAATGTAAGAAAAAATTTTCGATCATTTTTATTTTTGTAGTCGTGGTTGACATATTCCTGGAAATGCAGATATGTAGTAAATTGTTTCATACAAATTTCATTTTAATTTTTTATATTTTTATTTGTAACATAAAATGCATAAAATAATTTTTATTTTGTCAAAATGAACTCAAAAAAGGAGGTCGTAAGTAACCGCGGTATAGGCTGTCCTGGTTGTCTGAAATAAAAAAATTTCATAGATTATTGTAAAGTACGTCTGTCGTTATCGTTCGTTCTACAATTATCATATTTTATTTAAAAAATGGTGTTGCGCAAAAAAGGTGCCGAAAATTTATACTTGCTTTTTGTCATAAAAAAATTAATTTTGAAAAAAAATTCTGGTCCTGAATTTAAATTTTTAAAGCGATCGGTTGGGTAATTTGGTCTGCAGGACCGTTTGCAGAAAAATGCGTTTCAGAGCCGAGAAAATTGTTTAGCGCACGTCGCGATTGTAAACTATAATTTTTTTTTATGTTAGTAATCGCGGTCTGATTTTTTTAAACATTTCTTAGTAGGTTTAACTACGAAGTATGCAGAAAAAAAACGGATTTTCAAAATGTTACACCGGAGCAACACCTTAAGGCAAAAGTTACTTTTATTTTCAAAATTTAATTCCTTTTTTCTCTGTGGCGTCGTTTTTGTTTTATTTATATTCATAACATGTTAATATCTTCGGATTTCAGCTGCGAATTGAATGACAGAACAATCATAGACACTGATAGAGGCCATAACATAAAGAAATCCTTTGAAAATTATCAGCACATTCCTTGCATTTGCCACCTTTTAAATAACACTCTGCATAAATCTTTTGAATCTGAAAAGTGCACGAGCTTACAGAACTCATGAACAGTTCTACAAAACTGGTTAAGTTCTTTAAAAAAATCTAGGCTAAACGCCAATTTGACAACATCCTTGAAAAGTACATGCCCAACTCGTTGGAATTCAGTTTACTATATGCTGGCATCTATAGGGAAAATTTGGGCGAAATAATTGCAATTCCACAAACAGAAACGAATTGAGTAAAATCGATCATATAAAATATTTCACCTTGAAGGCTGTGGTAAGTATACTACAGCATATTGAAGAAGCTTCTAAAACATTAGAGGGCGATAAGTATGCCACAATGCACTTAGTAGTAATTTATGTGCATCAATTAAAAATCTGTTTGCACTTTCGATACTTGCTATTCAGACGTAATATTAAGTTTTCAACAAAAGTTCCGCGTGTATTTTAGAGACAACGGTTGATTGAAACATATCCATTTTTCATAAAAATGGCTGTTTTCCTTTTTCCACCCACTAACAAGTTGTTGCAATTTTCGGATGTAGAAATGACAATCTATTGAGATTGAAGTGTTACGAATAATTAAAGGCTTTCAAATGGAATTACCACCTTTTCAAGAGGAGCTTCTTCCCATCAGCACCACTATGCAAGTACCAAAAGTTATTTTAAGATTTTGTACAAGTTGACCAGAGCGATCCCACAGAATTTTTGGCGCGCGATCTCCAATTGTACAAAACATACAAAAGTTTCAAATAACTTGGATTTTGACGTTTTTAAATGTGGAGCTTAACAAAAACAATTTTTCCGATTCTCTACAAATTAAGTTGCTTTATTTGCGCAGTGCCTCGTCTGAACAAGTGTTTTCGGCTGCGAGAAATTTCTTATTAGAAAAAAGGTCGGCATTATGTTTAAATGAAATGGGCGTGAGCCAGGCCCGTACGCAGGGAGGGTTTGGGGGGTTCAAATGACATTTGTAGGCCAGAAGCTTTTCCAAATGTTAATATTATACTCCGGATCATGGCCGTTTTGCCTGTTACCACGTCAGGAAAGGAACAGTCATTTTCTACTCTGCGACGCTTGAAAACGTACTTGAGGTCTACAATAAAAGAAGATCGTCTAAATGGACTTGCGACTTTAAATATCCATCGCAATATTCCAGTTAATGTAGAGTCAGTAATGAAAGAATTTTTTTCGGTACCTCAAAGAATGGCAATGTTGACAGAAAACTAATAAAATAATGCAAATGGCAAATTAAGACATGAAACTATTGATCACGTATGTTATTGATTTTTTCCAACGACCATACAATTAAAATCATAAACCAAGAAATGGAACAAATTGGTCAAACCTTGAAAACCATTAAAACAAAATTATCTATCGAAAAAACTTTCCCATTAGAAAAGCAATTGATTCTAAATTTTACCATTTAACTTCATTTGATGACCTTTTTGTTAGACATAAAATTTTAAAAGTCAACGACTTTTTAGAAATCAAATTTCAAGATTAAATAATTTTAACTTTTTCCAAAGATATCATAAAACGTATTTTCAGTCGTAAAGTCATACTCTAAAAGCAATAGCCTGTTCCCGTACTGCACGAAACTGCTCAAATTTGCGATATTTTAAAGTAACCAGTTTTAAATTAGACTTGGCGATTTTTGAATTTTTCTACAGTTTCCACTACGATATTTTGACATTGGCACTTCGCTGTCCATGCCTCCTCACTTTTCATTTGATTTCGGAGATGATAAACGTGCGTTATATTTCTTGGCTATACTCAATGTAAAAATCATATAGAACTATAGTTGCAACTTCGGCCAACAACATGTTTAAGCTGAACTTTGACCAATTCTCAGACCTTCCCGGGACAAGAAGAGTAATTGAATACTCGTTTCTAAGCCCAAAATGCTTGATTGCAACCAAAGAGTATAGAACAACAAGAGGTTTTATTTTATATTGTTTGAAATTCACCCGGAACAGGAGCGGGAGAAACGAACTCAAACCTTCTTCAAACACGCTTTTTTGTGTTGGATCCGGTCGAACACATGAAAATCGCGTTTTGATGCAACCTTTTGTCCGTTTTGGTTTTGCCAATGAACGGGAATTTGTAAATCGGTATGCATGCATATGTTTGTAGGAGGTTATGTGTATGTCTAGCGTTTTCAAAGCAGTAAAGTCAAGCAAAATATATTTTCTGATTCTCTTTTTCGGTTTCGTTATCGTCGTGATCATTAGTGTATGCCCGACGCCATTTATGTCGAAATATTTCGATGTTCTTCGCAGTTTGTTTGGTCTTATTAAGGTTTCTTTTCATTAAAGCCCAATATTTTTCGATTGGACGAAGTTCGGGGCAATTCGGAGGATTTGCTTCTCTTGGTACCACAGTGACATTATTGGCTTGGTACCAATCCATTGTTCTCTGGGCGTAGTGAGATGTTGCTAGGTCAGGCCAAAATAGTACTGAACCTTGGTGTTGACGTATAAAAGGCAGCAAACGCCGGTCCAGACACTCTCTGATGTAAATTTCGCTGTTGATTGTGCGATCCGTCAAAAATTCCTTACTTCGAAGGCCACATTTGCAAATGGCCTGCCACACCATGTATTTCTTTGGAAATTTGGTATGTTTTTCGTTGGTAAATTTAGAGGATGCTCCACCGTTCTAACCGCAGTATAATATCCGTGTCAGGTAACTGCTTGAAATCCGCTTTGCAATACGTTTCATCGTCCATGATCACGCAATCAAATTTTGGCAGGTAATCGCGATACAGTTTTCGAGCCCTCCTCTTGGCTTCGGCGTCCTTCTGACCTATCAGGTTATTTTTGTACTTTATAGCTCCTTAGGTTGTAAAATCTTTTAATCCGTTGTATTTGACTTCGATGTTCCCGCTTTTACTGCCATATCACGAACCGAAGTGCCTGGATTCTGAGTAAACAGCCGCTTAACGTTCTGGGCCACCGCATAGTTCGCTGGACCACTTTTTCTCCCTGATCCTGGTGTTTTTGATAAAGGGGTAAGCTATCTGTATCATTTTATGGTCCTACCGACAGTTTTTGCGTACACGCCAACTTCCATAGCGATCTTTTTGTACGTGGTGTTTGGATTTTTCATGTGTTTGTAAATAATTGCTTTCCGCTTTTCTTCTTGTTGAGACGACATCTTTTCAGTAGCTCTTTTATTTTATGAATGAGTTTTTTTTTTTTTAATCTGCAATATTTATACTTTATTTAGGTACCAAATATGTTGCTATAGAGTTAACACTTTTTTATAAATAGCCTAAAAACAAAAGGACAGTTATTTCTGGGACAGTCCTTATATATTTATACACTGCCGCTCATTTGAATAGGTTTGAAATATTTTTTATGTATAAGCATGTCTCGTTCAGGCTGTGTTTCAATTGTATGGTCATTCTGTGTGTGTATTGAGAGGTCAATCATTTACCAAAAACTGGAAAAAATCATTACATAATGACCACCCGTTTAGATGATATGGTTACTTTTGTAAAAAATTACAAAAAATTCGTTAAATTTTTTGGCTCATTTGAATAGGTACATACATACATACATACCCCGTGCCAAACTTAATATACCCGTTCCTTCGGAAAAGGTATAATAAATTATGCGTAAAAGTAACTCTTTTAACTTACAGGATACTGAGACTTGCGACAACTTTTTTTTTTTAGAGAGCCAAAAAAACTATATATTTGAAGATTATTTCCACCTCATAAAAATGTTCGCAACGCACTTATAATATTAAAACCAAAGATGGTATTGAAAGCTGGAAAGTTATAGAAGAATTTAATGATTTAGATTGGAAGCAAAATATGCGAATGGCGCCTGAATTAACTTCAAAACACATTTATCCGAATTTTTTTCGAAAAAATGAGTCTTCGTTTAGCGGTACAGATTTTCAGCCATACTGTTGGAGAGTATTGAATTCCTGAAAACATTACAATTCATTAATGCGCCCTCATTGCGATGCATTTTAGGACTCAACAACTAACTACAAGCTGTTATAGCCTTGTCCAGAAAGTTCCTGGAATTGCCTAAGGAACCATTGCCAGGTTTTTAGGGGAATATTCCCTTGAATGTCTCAACTCAAGGCCAAAATTCCCTAAAATTTAATATTATAATCTTCAAAAAACAAAAACTGAGTCCCATAAGATCCTATAAAAATTTCAGTGACCACTTCTTTACCCTAAGACTCAACTAAAGATCATAAATGTCTTCTGATTTAGGGGAGATTCCCCTAAACTGGCAACAGTGGCTTCAGGTCAATTCCGTTATGCCACGCTGTTTTAATCAGGATTGTATCGAAACCTGTTTGCAGCTTTAAGATCAAAGCTCAGCAACAACTCCAACCCATCGGCCAGAGAACTTCAATAATTAACAGGAAGATTGATGTCGATGAGAATTGTGCGACACAACTATGTGCAAAACAAAAATTACGCCGAAGAGGAATGTAAACAAATTGATCTAGATTGCAATATAACGGACTTCAACAGTGGAAAATCACAAGAAGTGTGCACTATGGAATATTCAACAGCGTCCACAATAGATGAAAATTATGAAAGTTACATTCAAAACTTTGCGAAGAGCCCCGCTGAAATACACTTCTCTGAGTATACCTTAAGCACCAGCCTACTGTCTCAGCTATCTTAAGGCCGTGGGTCATCAAAAACCGACGTGCGACCACGTTGAAAATCGATAAACCAATTTTTGACGGTGACCATCGAAGGAGAAGAGTCACCGTATACAGAATTCAATCGATCTTTGATTTCGCTACGTGATTTCCGTTTCAGAAACAATAATCGAATCACCGACCGACATTAATCTTTTTCCATTTTTCTAAACTCTAGATTCATGCCTGCTTTCACATACGATAAAATCAAAATTAAATTTCCAATTTGGATCAATTTTAACAACAGCTGTATACGATGACGTACATGCACGATAGTCAGTTTTTATTGCGATAGTGGTGCCATCAGGTAGTAATGCTAGGGACTTATCGGACTGCCCTCGTACGTGTTGGTAGTTTCAAGAAAAGTTGCACTAGTTCTGATAGTTCTAGTAGAAGCACTAGTTCTTTTTCGAAAATTTACCTACTGCTATCTTTAAAACTAACAGGAAAAAGTTTTATATCAAACATTCTTATCATATAGAACTATAGCTGCTATTTCGGCGAAAAGCTATTACGTGGTACACCACACTTCTGTTACGTGGTTCACCACACTATAGTGTGAGCTATGTGTGGTGTTTCACCACAGTTGAACTTTTTCACCAAACATGGTGGCTCTCGCCAAAATTTGGCCGAAGTTGCAGCAATACTTCTATATGGTAAAAATCATAAAGAACTATAGCTGCAACTTCGGGCAAAAGCTATTACGTGGTACACCACACTTCTATTACGAGGTTAACCACAACACTCGAGCTATGGCGTGGTTCATCACAGTTGAACTTTTTCAATAAAAAACCAAAACGCGCCAAAATTTTCTCGTACATTTGTTTATTTATTAACAAGGAAACGGAGATGACGAATCGTTAGGTTTTCAGTTGGTAACCGCGCCGGTCATATCCTGCACAAAATTTTGGGCATGAGAAAATGGTCGGCGCGATGGGTGCCGCGCTTACTAACTGCAGACAACAAAACCCAACGTGAGACCTTTTCAGAGTAGTGTTTGACGCCAATTAAGCGCAATCCAAGAGTTTCTGCGCCGTTTCGTGACCATCGACGAAACAATGATCCACTGATACACGCAGAGACCAAGGAACAGTCAAAACAGTGCACTTTACCTGGCGAACGTGCTCCGAAGAAAGCGAATACTGTCCCATCGGGCGGAAAGGTCATAGTCTCCGTTTTCTGGGATTCACAAGCTGTGATCTACATCGACTACCTGGACAAGGAGACCGATTACAGGGCTCTTCTATGCCAACTTATTCGACCGATTCGATGGCAAATTGGAAATAAAACGGACACATTTGTCTCTGTCACCATAACAACGCAACAGCTCACACCTCCACCGTCGCCACAGCAAAATCGATCGAATTGTACTCCAACAGCTGCCGCATCCACCCTGTGCTTCAGATTTGGCCCCGTGCGACTTCTTTTTGTTTCCAAACTTAAAAAAGTCACTCGCCGGGCAGAAATATGAGTTGAATGAGGAGATTATCGCCGCCACGGAAGCCTATTTTGAAAACCTCTGGAAAACGTATATTTTTGGACGGTTAAAGAAGTTGGAGAATCGCAGGGCCAAGTGTATCGACCTAAACCGAGACACTTTTCCAAAAATTTTTGTTTTTCCTTTGAAGGTTAAAAAGTTTCTGGACTGCCCCCGTATATACCATATTTCAAAGGTTCTTGCTTTAAATATTGTACTTAAAATTAAATGTAGACATTAAATATGCTGATAAGGTTTTAAAATGCCTAAAAACAATTCTTATAAATCGTGCATAAAATGTAAACTACGCACACAGTCTTTTTCACAAGTATCACAAAGCAAATCAGAAATTTTTTTAGATCTGGTGCATACCGACGTGTGTGGACCCTTTAATACAGAATCAATTGGTGGCTCTCGATACTTTTTAAAATTTATCGATGACAAACCTCGCACAGCTTATGACCCCTATGTACTTAGCCGGAATAGTGTCATAATTGGAAAAATTACCTTATGTACTCGATTGTACATCGTTGGTACATGATTGTGCTAGCATAAATTTTGTTTGTTCATTCAGTCAATAAATTATATTGACTATTTAAAATTTCCCATGATGTTGGCCGGAAAATTGTCATAACTAGAAAAACGACCTTATGTACCCGATTGTACATCGTTGGTACATGATTGTACTAGCATAAGTTTTGTTTGTACGTTCACTCATTAAATAATATTAATTATTTACATATCCCCATGACGATGACCGGAAAATACATATATTAAATTGGTTAAAACGTACGAATACCTAATATGAAATATATCGACGTGTTAATAAATTTTCAACACAGTTGCATGCGGAATTTCGATTGAGAAGGTTGTCCGTGCCTTGTTTGCGTTATGAGCTGGCTCCAATCACCTAGTCTAGCTCACATCAGAAGCCTGACGACGGTCATTTAAACGTGTTCTAACCTTAAATTTCAATACAACGAAACTAATCCTGACGAAGGATCTGATCCTTTTTATCGCTTAGTCTAAACGTGTGTCAAGGAGGAATAGAAGTACTCAATGGCACTCGTATTGTACAAGTTCAACAAAGATAAATCGTTCTAACCTAACAAATTCGAAAATAATCCTGACGACGGTCATTTAAACGTTCGATCCTTTACATATTATTGCAAAAGTTCTATCCTGGCATATGTGGACCTAACTGTGACCCTGCCATTTAAATTATAGTAAAAAAAAAAATTTTTTTTTAAACGGTTTTTGTATTTTTTTCTAAGGAATATGTGCCAGAATCTTATTTCCCATCTCAAACAAGGACGTGCAAATGGCTGGAGGAACGAAGGGATGATTGTTTTTTAATAGGTAGCATCTGGTCTGTTTTTTGTTTTCTACGTCGTCATTGTCCTGCCCCACTTCTGTAATTATAAAAATACTCCTCGTTTAATACTTCGTTGGGTAATCATAATGTTCCTTATCTATTGATCCCAAAAGTGATTAATATTTCGCTAAAGGTTATATTTTACAGATTCACAAAGATAAATTTTATCCATGCCGAGTGAGAGTTGTATGGCAGAGGCAGAGGCAACCAAGACCGTACGTCAAAAATTTGGCTAGAAATGAGTGAAAAATGCTGTGATGGGAAATGGACTCCTCTCAGCTGGTACACAAATGACAGACGTATGATATTGAGTAGTGCCCGAACGAAAAAAACGGACACGTTCCCTTTCAAGAATCTGCTCCAGCTTCGGATGAGACTATAAATTATTCACGAGAAGAGACACATCGGGAGGACACCGACTCTGAAGTAGATGATAATGAATCAAAGTTTGATTTAGTCGTGCCTTCAGAGATATGGAATCAAATCAAACCTATTATATCGCATAAATCAAGATCCAGATACACTTTGAGGCCCCGAATTTGGACGAAATATCATCGCTGATTTGTTTCCATGAGCAGTACAGAATGCCCTGTGCATTTGTTTTTGACTACGGAAATGTTTATTATCACCTGACAGCAAATATTTCTTGAAAATCGTGGGACGTTGTATCGATACTAAGTGTTCTAATCGATTCTTAGGAACTGCAGACAATGGACCCTGTCCCATCACAGGCCAAGTGACATTGAAGATTAAAACAAGAGACACTTATCGTACTGCACATGCCCCCGTAACTCGTCCATGCAATGGGGGAAAAAGGAAGTTTGTCGGTAGAAGAGCGTTGGCAGAAGGCTCGTACAATACTAGGAACAACTTGGCGCGTGAAACCACAAAACGAAGAAAAACTTTAGCTCCAATTGTTTTCTTCGCTTGATTTCATCCGCCACGCTAAGCAGGATTTCAAACGACAGGACTTAGGAGCAGGGGAAAAACGGAAAAAAATCCGGTTCACGTTGTTGAAAAACTTCAGTTCCAAAAGCATAAACCCACGTTTCTTCATGTTCAGTCTGTTACGTAGCAAAATAAATAAATAAGTAAAATAAATAAATAAAGGTGAAAAATTAAAAATAAAAAATTTAAATAAAATTAAAAACAAAAAAAAAATAAATAAAAATTTAATAATACACATTAATAAACAAACAAATCAAAATGAGATTGCACTAGGTGAGAATGCTAAAAGAAGTTGAGAAAAGAAAAGATATTAGTCTAAAAATTAAAAATTTTTGGTGTATATTGAATGTTCTTATGCAAACAGGCACACAACCAAAAGCAAAAAAGGAAAGAAAACAAAAGAGGAACAAAAAAAGGGAAGGGAAAGAAGAAGGAAGGGGGAAAGAAGGGGCATCACATAATAACTCATTACAGAATACCGCAATGGAACCATTCAGTGAAGAGCATCTATTGCACATCCACAAAACCATAAGAGAGGGGGCACACCTGACGGCTGCAAAACCGCGCAATTTTTATCAGCACCCCACACGCAGCCAAGTGGTTCCAACGGCAACAAAAACAACAAATGAAGGCAATACTAGCATACGAGACAACCCAGATCTCGAAGATACTGATGCTTTCAATATTCATAAATCCGATGATGAGCTCAGCCTCGACGGCTATGACTATGACATAGATCTAGAGGATTTTGGTCCATATAATACTGATCATGCCGTACCAATAGACACAAAACCAACCATCTATCCACGTCACCTAACAGACACCGAGGAAGTAGATGGGTTGCCAATGATCCTGCGTAAAATCATTCTAGAAGCAGAACGAACCCGCCAGCCTGGCAAAAAGCTGCATTTTCGAAAATTTGTCAATGGCATAAGATACCAGGTGATAATACCAGTAGCAGGGGAAACAATTGTAAAAAAAAACGAAACGAACAGTCCCAAACAACCCAGAAAATACCACCAAAGGTCAATAAAAGCAATAAAAAGCGAAAAGCAAGGAATAACCATAGAAATGAGCCGCCCGCAAGAAGACCCGCTTTGAGCTACACGTACCTGGACACCTTCGCTAAGAACATGATGATTGTGTTGTTGTTGTCAATAAAAATATAAATGAATTGATTTTTTAAATGAAATGTAAATGAATTGTATATAAATATATATTATATAAGATAGAGTTAAGGTGAACAGAATTAAATAACGATACATGAATTTTTCTAACTATAAGTAAAGAAAACAAACAAACATTAAGTTAAGAAGTAATGAGGCAGAGAAAGAAAAAAAAAAAAGGAATTATATATTATATTTTTTTTACCAGACTCACCTTCCTGAATCCACCCATACGTTCACTTCACTTTTTTTGTGTTTTTTTGTTAGTCTTAAGTATTCGTTGATTAGTTTTAAGTTTATATTTGATGTTTGGTATAATTATAAAAACACTTTCACTATTTGCACTCGCGGAAGCAATGTATGCCATTGTTACTAATGAAGGGAAACAAGATCAGAAAAATAAAAATGTCATATCGGAAAATGTGAAATGTCAGATCGTAAAAAGAGAAAGAGAAAGAGATATTACGACTGGAAAGAGACAGTAGGAGAACAGGGCGTTTGGTCGAATCCCAATCAATGTCTTACAACGAAAAACATCAAATTCTGTTACCTTATAATTGAAGATTCACCACCTTACTTGTTCAACTCATAACTACATAAAATTACTCTTCATGGAGGAAACGCACTCATGTTGCGTTCAATTCGAAGTGAATTTTGGATTCCACGAGTCCGGAATCTTATAAAAACTACCATCCATCAATGCAAAATATGTGTGATTGAACAAAAAAAGCAACGCACGCAGTTAATGGCTGCACTACCTCAAGAGAGGTGCTCCTTTTCACGCACATTCGAGACGACTGAGTGGATTTTGCGGGCAAATCGTTTCGTGGTAGAGGTTGTCGCCCTCTCCAAGTGATATGTGTGCGTATTCGTTTGCTTTTCAACCAAAGGCAATCCATTTAGAAGCCACGTCCGATTTGACCACTGGCACCTTTTTAGCCGCTCTCGACCGCTTCGTCTCTCGTAGAGGCTGCCCAGTCAAAATATATTCGGATAACGGCACCAACTTTGTCGGAGCAGCCAAAATCCTAAAGACATAAAATGCCGAATTCATTTAGGCTATTTCTAGTACCACTATGTCTAAATATGTTCAATATAACATTTCTTGGAAATTCATTCCAGCTGGGGCCCCACATATGGGCGGTTTATGGGAGGCTGGGGTGAAAAGCTTTAAGCTTCACCTGCGCAAATGTGCCGTACTTATAAAATACACCTTTGAAGAGTTTCAAACTCTACTCGCTAAAATTGAAGCGTGTTTGAATTCTCGGCCACTCAGCCCTCAATCTTCTAATCCTTCAGATCTTGCTCCATTAACGCCAGGCCATTTTTTAAAAGGTGGTCCGCTCCTGACGAGAGCAGAACCCTTATCTTCTGAACATCCTCTATCCCTAGTGAATCGATGGAGAAAAATTAAGGCATTGAACCAGTACCTTTGCGAGCGTTGGAAGGCAGAATACCTAACTGAGCTTCACAAAAGACATAAATGGAAATTTCCTACCGAAAATCTTAGTAGTAGTGACTTTGTAGTTGTAAAACAAGAAAATTTTGCCACAACCGAATGGCGTTTGGGCCGAGTAAAAAAAATCTATAAAGGTAGCGACCAGAGAGTGCGAGTCGCTGACATTCAAACTGAAAAAGGAATACTCACTAGACCAATTTCTAAGCTAGTAGTTTTACCCCCATGCTAAACAACTTATTTATACCCTTCTATCCTAGATACAACATAATGGGCAAGAGCAAACGCCTGCATCGCTATGGGTGCCGTATTTGCAACTTCCATCACGCATTGTCTTGCTGCAGTAAATTTCGAGCGATGAACGTAGTTACATGACTAACCGTGTTACAAACCGTGGACATGCATAAATACTGCCCAAATTGTTTGGCGCACTCGCATGCCACTCGAGACTGAACTAGCAAATTTCGTTGTAAATACTGCCACAAAGAACATCATTCGTTATTGCATCGCCATGATAGAATTTCAAAGAAAGTTCCACAACGCTCCGTCAGACCTGAATCACTACCGAGTCCGCCATTCTATCCCAACCGCACCGTCACCTTAATACCAACAGCATGTGTGCAATTAAGGTACCATCAGGTCACTCGTACGGTCAGGGCAATTATCAACACCTGTTGTGAGCACAGCCTTATCTCGGAAGAACTTGTGCGAAAATTACGATTGCTTCCACGGTCGTCGGGAATGAAAAGTGGTGCTCGGTGACACTTAGCTCCCGTCATGATGCTTCGCTTAAACTAGAAGTCTCGCTCAATTGACAGCCGTTCGATACTGGACACCCGACGTTTCGCTCGATCCAACCATCATGGAACATTATGCGAACATCATGTTGGCCGATCATACATTTTTCATTCGTTCCACTTGCGAAATCGTCTTAGCAGTAGACATCTATCAACGAATTTATCGTCCAGGGATATTGCCGCTGGACAAATCAATCTGCATGGCCCAAAACACTCTCTTCGGTTATGTCCTTTCAGGAGCAGTACCATTATAAATCATTTAGTTCGTTAATTTTGCAGCGTTCGTGCAAAGGGGGCCGGCAATGTTTACGTACAATTTGGCTCGTCTACACGCCAACATTTCCATCAAAATCTACTACTTCTAAAAAGAAAGAAAACTACTGCCATTTTATTGGGGAATGAATTTTGACTGCTGTTCGTTTTTTTTTTCATTGCAATTAGTTCTTTTGCATTCATATTTTCTGCACAATTAGTTTTTTTATATCAAAAATAGAACTCGTCTCTTCGAACGAGAAAAGCGAAAAGGCGGTAGTTTTTGGTTTATCTCGCTACTTCACTTGGATTTTGGCGGCTCAACTCTTCGGACGCAAGCAACAACTACTTCTTGGCCTTATATTCCTGGGATCTCATTTTTTTTTTTAAATAATTATTTTAGAAGCGCATAATTTTTATATTATAAAATACTTCGCCGTCAATATATTGTACAACGACCTGTACAATAGCTCGCGAACTTTATCAAGAGCTGCAATAAAGCAATTCAAACTTAAAACGAACGTTTCTTGGTTATTTTCCACTGGAAGCCGTTTTTGGGAAAAAACAGAATATCGAACATAAGTCCGGTGAGTGTCCAAAGTGGCCCTCATAGTTAATCCAAACGACATTAACTAACCCTTTTTCGTTTCAGCTCGAACAATCATATTCTTGGGATGTTGAGACTTGTAATTTATAATTCTCCCTGAAGCTGTTGGTTTCTGATACCAATCAATCTGATACCAATGGGAAACAATGAAACTACATCAAAAGAGACCATAATTTCGTTGTCCGCTATATATGTGTTGTTGTATCTTTCTTTAAACTCTGTTGCGTTTTTCGTATTGTATTTTGAATCTCTGGTTTCACGTTTGGATACCGGCTTCCCACAAAACAACAACAGAAAAGCAAAGCGAAATGTTTTCATTTTTCAAAAATAAAATAAATAAAAATATTGATGGAGATAACCTAAAGGAAAGAGTACGGATAATTTTGTGCACATTTGAGTGTAAGTGCAAATTATTATAATTTATTATGACATGCTTATTGTAAAATAGGAACATAATTACACAATGCCAGAAAATGTTCAAGAGAAAAAAAAATTGTAAGATAGTATGAACAAGATTAAGGATAACAAGCTAAAAATTAACAATATCATATTTATATGGAGTATTAATATTCAAATTGATTGTTAAGATAGATTGTCACATATTTTTTGAATTAACTGACGTTGCTTATAAACTGCAGGTTTGAGGGCAGAGTGTTCCAAAGGCAAATCGCAAAAATGAAAAATTGACGATCAGAGGTTAATGAAAAATGCCTAATAGGTACTAATTTGTTGTCCCTATTGGACAAAGTGAATCTTAGTTTAGCGTACAAATATGCAGGACTTTTATCATTAATGATATTTTTCAAGAGGATTAACAAGTGTAGTCTAAGAAGGTTTTCAAAGGACATACCATAGATACGATGGCTAAGGTGCAATATGTGGTCGAAACGCCGAAGCTTGAAAATATAACGTGTAATGTTATTAAATAGCACGTTTAGTTTTCTTTTGCTTACATGATCGCAATTAGCGAATATTTCACAGCCATACAGAAGGCTTGGGAGTAATATTGCCTTAGCTAATATAAACCTAATTTTGATTGGCGTATATTGTTGTGACACCCAAAGCAAGCGAAGCATGCTATAAACTTTTCCTACGACGTTAGCTATGTGGTTATTCCAGGTTAGTGAGCGGTTAAAAGTCAGACCGAGATTTTTGGCAGTCTCAACAAAGTAAATTATTTCCTGATTAAGTTTAATTGGAAGCAAAAAATCAACGTCAAGGCGCTTCTCACTAATAATCAGGCATTTTGATTTGGAAGGATTAATGCTTAAGCTGTTCTGAGTTGCCCATGAATGAATAATGTTAAGGTCATAATTTAGTTTATTCGCACAGATGGGAAGCGAGCTTAGATTGCTGCTTATATAAAGCTGTATATCGTCAGCATATATGTGAACTTTGCAGAAACGAAGATTATGTGGAAGATCATTAATGTAAATGTTAAAAATAAGGGGTCCCAAGATCGACCCTTGAGGTACACCTCTTTTAACAGGCAAAGCAGTGGAGGTAAAGTCACCAAACAATACTTGTTGAGTTCGCGACACCAAGTAGGATCTAATAAGATTCGTGAGGAGGTCGAAAAATCATAAATGTTGAAAAGTTTCCTACACAAATTACCATG
>CM035808.1:51669972-51680559 GCA_020466095.1 Chlorops oryzae | reverse complement strand
CTGTATACAGTTTTTTTATCGAAGGAGTTGAGCTATCTTGACGCAATTCGGTGTGGAGGTCCAGGGCGACATGAGTAATATTAAGTTCGAGGATGGGCTTGATCGGGGCATTTTAAGAGGTACCTCTAGTACTAGGGTCTGTTCTAAATTATACAAATTGTTTTGAAATATGCATTTTTTGAGACATTTCGATGAAATTTGTAATTTGAGCTTATTTCAAGTCCCTTAATGTATTTCTTGAAAATTGTAACAGTGGGCGTGGCATAAAGTGGGCGGGGGTTGAAAATATACTCACTCCTACATCCACAATTCAGAAGCGAATTGATAAAAAGTCCTTATATGAAATAAATAGAAATAACAATAAAAACAAAGGACATTTATTGATGGCGGAAAATAAAAATTTTTTTGTGCAAATGCCGCACATAACGATCAATTTTTGAATGTTTTTCTCCTCATGATGCGTTGTTATTGTCAACATTCCATTCGCTTTCAGAAAACTACTCTTCTTTACCTTACCCGGCCTTATCGGTGCAAGTACCTCACAATTTCTCACATCACTATTCGTGCCTAGCCAGCCAGCAAGTATTACAGTATGAGAAAGCCTGTCAAAATGCTATTTGGCTCCAAATGGTGTGGTGAAGTTGAGTAAAAATCAGCTGACTGTCAAAAATAAGTCGAAGAATTTGCGATTTTTAAACATGTCGTAGCTTTATATTTTGACCCTTTTTAAGTAAAATTGAAGTTGCAAACAACAAAGTAGAGATGCTCCTTCATTTTAGAGTACATTTGAGTATCTGCGACCCCCGCAAATCAGTATTCAATATTGCGTTTAAATTGAACGACTTCGTCAGCGATGCACAAATACTCTAAGCGCAAAGCTTTTATCGATACTGAACCGAGTACTCAAAAGAGTTCTTAAAACATAATAAAACCAAATAAAAAGCAAGATAATTCGACATAAAAGGAATTTATATATTAGGTGTAGTAAAAAGAAATCCATTAAATTGAGGCCTTTATTTAAGATAGTTAGAATGACCCGATTTAGGTCAAATATGCGCCGTTTTGTTCGATAACTTGTTGCCATTTTAAAGGTAATTTCATTATGCCTCTCTCATAGAAGCCCTCGTTCCTATTAGCAAAAAATTGAGACAGTCGAATTTCAGAAGCCTCTCTTGAAGCGAATGTTTCACCAGCAAAATTGTTCGCCATGGACATGAACAGATGGTAATCACTTGGTGCCAGGTCCGGACTATAAGGTGGATGCAGAAGAACCTCCCAACCAAACTCCCGGAGCTTCTGGCGAGTCACTATCGATGTGTGTGGCCTGGCGTTGTCCTGATGGAACACAATTCCTCTCCTATTGGCCAAAGCTGGCCGCTTATGGGCGATTGCTTCCTTCAGACGGTCCAATTGTTGACAGTAGAGTTCCGAGTTAAGAGTTTTGCCGTATGGGAGCAGATCATAGTAGATAATTCCCTGCCAATCCCACCAAACACACAGCAAAACCTTCCTGGCCGTCAATCCTGGCTTGGCCACCGTTTCCGCCGGTTCACCGTGTTTCGACCTCGACCGTTTTCGCTTGACGTTGTCGTAAGTGACCCACTTTTCATCACCAGTCACCAACCGATTCAGAAATGGGTCGATTTTGTTGCGGTTCAGCAGCGATTCGCAGATGGAAATTCGGTCTATGAGGTTTTTTTGCGTTAACTCGTGTGGCACCCATACATCGAGCTTCTTTGTGTATCCAGCCTTATTCAAATGGTTCCAAACGGTTTTTTGTGCAATCTTTAGCTCTTTTGCAATCGAAACAGTGCTAACATGACGGTCGGACTCGATAATTTCCATGATTTTATCAACATTTTCGACAATTGGCCTTCCACTGCGTGGTGCATCCTTGACATCGAAGTTACCGGAACGGAATCGACGAAACCAAAATTGCGCATGATTGGCTGTTACAGTATCAGGTCCATAAACGCTATTCACATTTTCAGCCGCCTGGCTTGCGTTTTCTCCCTTATCGAAGAAAAACTGTAAAATGTAGCGAATTTTCTCTTTGCTGATGTCCATCTTTGACAAGCTCTCAAACAAAACTGAATCAATCAATCAAAAAAGTGTGAAAAAAGCTTTTTTAGTAGGAACTGTCATCTTTCTAATGCCCCCTAGCGGAACACGATCGGACTTATACAACGCGAGATGCAGATAAATAACGCCATCTATTGGAAAAATAATGGATTTCTTTTTACTACACCTAATATTTTAAAAATTCATGTTTTAAAGCCTATACTGAGATATGCAGTAACTACTTGCACATTAGGAGCCAATTCGCTACAACGTCGTAAAGTGTGAGAGAGACAACTATATTCACGCTCCTTGAATTCTTCAAAGTATGCCAACAATTTAACACCTTCGAAGTCGGTGTCAGTATTTCATTTGAAAAATGTGCCGCAATCAGCTGTCCTGGCATTTACTTCGCATAAAAAATGAACATGTTCATTTCTATGGCGAAGTAAAGCAGGCAAGTCGCATGCAACCCTGCGCACATGATTACTTGACATCTCAGTATAAGCGAAAGTAAAGTATTTACTTCGAAGTACTTTTCAATTTTTTTTGCACGTATTTCTTATGGGAGCTTTACTTACTGCATATCTCAGTATAGGCTTTTAAAATGAAAAAAGTAAGGATTTTATAGTAAAGCGAACCAGACTATAGTATACCCTACACAAATAAACAGCTATATATTTTTTAATCGGAGGCTAAAACAAAGCTCAAATTCCTCATTTCACAAAAATGTGTCGAAAGCTTGTGACTTTACACAATTCAGATGATTTTTGAGGCAGACTCTAACGCTGGAGGTACCCCTAAAAATCGGCCGATTAAATCAACTTTTGTAGAGGATGTCAACGATTAAAAAATAAGTATTTACGCCGTCTTTGTTTCAAGGGCCATCTGAATTTTGGGTGTAAAATTCAATTTTCGAATAACGCTTTTTGGTGCGGCCACTTTTCTATATTTGGAATCTACATTTTATGCCCTTAACTAAGTCCAAATAAATAATTCCACTATGTATTTCAAAAAATTTTGGTTTTAGGGCAGCATTTATAAATATTATAAAAAACCCTACAACGAAGGGATACCTTTGAAAATCAGACAGACAGAAAGTCTCATTTCTAAAAGCTAAACGTTCAAATTGTAGTCGGTTACTATTTTCACCATCGATTTGCACTATTGACTCGTTCCATTTGGCACCATCTGTTGTCCATGGATGCCACACTAGCGTCTAAATTAAACAAGACCCAAAACTCGGAAATCAGTTTTTTGTAGTACGTGAGTTTTTCTATTACTAAAAAGAAAAAATAAATGTTAAAAGAAATTCTACAGTTTAAAATGGTATAATCATTCTTAAAAAAATCTTTATAATATCTGATTTTCTCTGTTTAAAAATGAAAAAAAAAATCCCTTAAAAAAACTAAACGCTTGTACGTGCCCAATTTCTAGAGACGACAACAATGCCCAAAGAGGCATCGTGGTGGATTGCCTGGTATGCCGTGTGGTTTTTGTTGCCTTTGGTGAATTGCCTATTAGCTTTGTTGAATTGCTTATTAGCTCGTTTCTCATACTGTAATACTTGCCAGCCAGAATGTCGTAATGTGACGTCATCATGACACGCAATATGCTTGTCTAGTAGCAGTCCATGTACTATATCCCAGTCGGCAATTGGGTCTTGCATGAATTTATTGTTGTAAGAATTCGTCGATGAAATAAGTAAGATATGTAACAGGTTGGCTGATAAGTCCCCGGTCTGACACATAGATGGCGTCGCTAGTATTAAATGCATATTATTTTTATATAGTGGCAACCTTCAAATGTTTCGTGTCAAAATTTGACGTCTGTAAGTCAATTAGTTTGTGAGATAGAGCGTCTTTTGTGAAGCAACTTTTGTTATTGTGAAAAAAAATGGAAAAAAAGGAATTTCGTGTTTTGATAAACTGTTTTCTGAAGGGAAAAAATACAGTGGAAGCAAAAACTTGGCTTGATAATGAGTTTCCGGACTCTGCCCCAGGAAAATCAACAATAATTGATTGGTATGCAAAATTCAAGCGTGGTGAAATGAGCACGGAGGACGGTGAACGCAGTGGACGCCCGAAAGAGGTGGTTACCGACGAAAACATCAAAAAAATTCACAAAATGATTTTGAATGACCGTAAAATGAAGTTGATCGAGATAGCAGAGGCCTTAAAGATATCAAAGGAAAGTGTTGGTCATATCATTCATCAATATTTGGATATGAAAAAGCTCTGTGCAAAATGGGTGCCGCGCGAGCTCACATTTGACCAAAAACAACAACGTGTTGATGATTCTGAGCGGTGTTTGCAGCTGTTAGCTCGCAATACACCCGAGTTTTTGCGTCGATATGTGACAATGGATGAAACATGGCTCTATCACTACACTCCTGAGTCCAATCGACAGTCGGCTTAGTGGACAGCGATCGGTGAACCGTCTCCGAAGCGTGGAAAGACTCAAAAGTCCGCTGGCAAAGTAATGGCCTCTGTTTTTTGGGATGGGCATGGAATAATTTTTATCGATTATCTTCAGAAGGGAAAAACCATCAACAGTGACTATTATATGTCGTTATTGGAGCGTTTGAAGGTCGAAATCGCGGCAAAACGGCCCCATATGAAGAAGAAAAAAGTGTTGTTCCACCAAGACAACGCACCGTGCCACAAGTCATTGAGAACGATGGCAAAAATTCATGAATTAGGCTTCGAATTGCTTCCCCACCCACCGTATTCTCCAGATCTGGCCCCCAGCGACTTTTTCTTGTTCTCAGACCTCAAAAGGATGCTCGCAGGGAAAAAATTTGGCTGCAATGGAACTATGTTGAATAATAAAAACGAATTTTGACAAAAAAATGTGTTTTTCTTTGTTAGACCGGGGACTTATCAGCCAACCTGTTAATGTCGAAAAATATCAGGAATAGTAAGGCAAATATTCGGCAATAGCGGACCGAAAAGTTTTGCAAATCTCATCCATTGTTTTTTTCATTTTTTGTGTTTTATGGTTCAGAAGAAAATTTATGAAGTTCTGAAGAACTCCTCGGTCCGCTATCGCCGAATTTTTGCCTTACTATTCCTGAGCATAAGAAACTGTACATTTTCGTGGAATTGCATAGAAGAAAAAGTGGAATAATAAAGTTTGTCATTTGAAGTGCGACAGTTAAAAAAACACATAAAATTGTGTTCAAATAGCGTATGATATCATTAAAATATTTCAAATATTTTAAATCATTGGGTTATTTAACCTCTTTATTTTTATTTATTTATTTATATTTAATTACCTTTTTTGTTTTTTATTTAATAAAACCAGGGACCCAAAATAATAATTATTTTTGAATTTTGAATTTTAAAAATCGATATAAAATAATTTATATTTTAAAAATTAGTATTTAAGTGTTATTCTTAGAGTTTTATTTTTTGATCAACAAACAAAAATTAATTCTCAAGTTTTATTTTTTGATCAGGAAATAACAATTATTTTTCGAGTTTTATTTTTTACTCAGAAGATAAAACTTATTCTAAGAGTTTTAGTTTTAACTCAGTAAATAAAAATTGCTTTTAGAGTTTTATTTTTTGCTCGGATGATAAAAATTATTTTTGGAGTTTTATTTTTTACTCAGAAAATAAAAATTATTTTTCAAGTTTTTTGTTTTACTCACAACATTGTGCAAACACAAGTATTATGCAAATATTTTTTGGATTTGAATTGTGGTTGCCGATTTCACATCTGGCCTTTTTCATTTCCTCGTGTTCATCATCATCCGACTCTTCATCACTTTATCCTATTTCAGGCGTTATCTTGAAGAAAATGGTAATATAACATACTTATGCAAGAGTTTTATTTTTCTGAGTAAAAAAAAAACTCAAAAACCAATTTTTATTTTTTGAGTAATAAATAAAAATCTAAGATAAATTTTTATCTTCAGAGCAAAAAATAAAATTCGAAAAATAATTTTTATTTACTGAGTAAAAATTAAAAATCTAAAAATAAGTTTTTTCTTCTGAGTAAAAAATATAACTCGAAAATTAATTTTTATTTCTTGATCGAAAAATAAAACTCTAAGAATAAGTTTTATCTTCTGAGTAAAAAATAAAACTCAAAAAATAATTGTTATTTTCTGATTAAAATAATAAAACTCTTAAAATAATACTTAAATTGTAATTTTTAAAATATAATTTATAACAGTTATGGTCCCTGAATAAAACGAACTGATTTTGAATGTAAAACAAAATTTTTTTCCGATTTATAAATCCTCCAAACAGGAATATTTTCTACAATGAATTCAAAAATCTTTTTATGCAATTCGACATCATAATAGGCCTATTATATTATTATATGAATCTGTCAAATAAAAATAAAAATTTTCTTCACAAAAAAAAAAAACGTTTTCTTAAATTTAGGTTAAAATCTAGTTTGAAATCTTATTGCATAAAATATTGTTCGGCACTCGTGTCGAAACTCAGCTTTTTTCGCACTCGTGATATTGTAAACCTCGGCTGCGCCTCGTTTTACAACATTTACCACTCGTGCAAAAAAAAGCTTCATTTCGACACTTGTATCGAAAATATCTATTTTCATTGTAGAATTCATATATGAATTTCTTGTGCATTTTCAAACGAAGAGGTCGTTTACTATGCCTTACCATATGTAAGCTATGTAAGCTATCATTTCCGCGATAGCGGACCGAAAATACGCTTGCTATTCATGACTATTTCGACCATTTTCAACCGAAGCTTTCCGCGATAGCGGACCGAAAATACGCGAGCGCTTCTAAGAATTCATTTCGTGTCATTTCTCTCGCGCCGCTATCCATGAATATTTCAACCATCGGTCAGCTATAAATTCCGCGATAGCGGACCGAAAACGATGTACAATTAAAACCTTACATTTCCTATGACATCGCAATGTTAATTTTCAGCGACGAATTCCACAATACCCCATAGGAGCTACTGTGGAAAAAATGGGTGCTAAGCCTTACATTTGCCGACTGGGATGGTCTAAGATTTTATCGCACACATACTTATTTTCACTAACACAACTAAATGATTGATTCAATCAGATTGAATGTTTATGTGGCCCTTTATGTTTAAAAAATTCCTCTACTTAACTAATACGGCTTAAACCATGTCGTGAAAAAAGATCAGCAGAAACCATTTTCGAACTTGTGTTGAAAATCATCTAAAATTTGCATCTCATTGTTGTTGAACGTAGAACTACCTTGGCCTAAATTTAAGTCGAAAGTAACGACAGCAATGCACCATAGCCATTCGGAGAATCGTTCCCATTTTGAATCCATATTATCTTCCAAGGTTCGAATATTGATGAAACTGCGATATTAACTTTATTTGCTTGCTTTTTTGACAACTATGTATTCACTTTTATTTATTTTTCTGAACTAGGAACGTCAATTAAATATCGATATTTTTATAAAGTTATCGGGTAAGCCACAAGTAATTTTATTGAGGAAGAGCTATTATCTGCGTTCCCACTTTGCTCCGATCGGAGAGATTTAATCGTTTTTTCAAAAATTTTAAATCTACTCCGTCAGTACTTTTTTATCTGAATCTACTCTGTTTTCAAACCCAATCTTTCAACTCTAGCATTTAATCTGTTTGATTATTCCGTTGATATAAAGAGATAAAATGTGACACTTTTTCAAACGAGTTTTTATTTAAATAAAGAGACTGGAATCAATAGCGGTCCTCATGCAGGTTCGCAAATAGCCTTCGTGAATATTGCGATCGCAAATATTCCGACGCTGCATGAGTGGCCCTTCGAAAACACTTAGCAAAATTGATTGGTTTTCCATAAATTAAAATTTATCTATCGTCCTACTATTTCTTTCTTATTCAAATTAAGGTTTAAAACCATTTAAACCATAAGTCCTAGCTTGGCAAATGCGATTTACCGTGTATGCCCGCCCCAACTTATTATGCTAAATATCTAACGAAGAAAATTTGTCACGCTCCGTAAAATTTCTTCCATGCAAATATTGACAGTGCATTTCCATTTCGCAGAGTTTCCTGCATGAGGAACACTAATATGTGTGTGAAAATTTTATTTTCGACCCCCTTAATGTGATGCAAACTCTTATATTTAACCTACTCTGGTATTTACACTTTCACTCCGTTTTTTATGGTTGTTTACTACGGTTTTGTTGGTCAGAGGTGGGAACGCTGCCTATTATACACGAGGCGTTTTTTAACGCGAGTTAACTCTCGGACTCCGCACAGAAAAGGAAAAACAACTGACTTCAAGGCGTTACAAATTTTATTCTGAGCATTCTTCTTGTGAGACTGCTCCTTTATAGCTTTTCCATGAAAGTTTACAATATAATTTAATGACACAATTCCCTCGAACTCACAGTTTACAAAAAACAACAAAGTTGGAAAGAACTTGAAATGGAAAAAAAGCAATGTAATGAATTTGAAGTGAGTCAAGTATTTAGGCTATTAATATATGCTGATTTTAGGAATCTGACTTAAAGTGGGTTTTGGAAGAGAAATAAAAGAATTTTATTAATTGTTAACATTGTTGAAGCTGTTATTGTTTACGTTGACGGTTCCCCATGATGATGTGGTTTGCTTACATTTCTTCGTTCCAGTGTTGTTGTTGTGGTATTTATTGGTGCTGAAGTACTAAGTGTTGTTGTTGTTGAGTTTGTAAGTGCTAGCTGGTACTGGTGCTGAAGTGTTTAGTGTTGTTGTGTTGGTTGGTGTTGGGATGCTGGATATGTAACTCGCGCGTTTCCACGGTGTGCTTGAAAAATTTTAAATGGAATTTCGGAAGACGTAAAAATTTTTTGATTCACACTATAGTTTTCTTTATTTTGATGAATTCTGGTAAGTTTTAAAAAAATCTGTGGAGCCGTTTTTTTTTTTTTGAGATTTTCAAAATTTTGTATGAAAAATTTTAAATTATGCCAGATTTCACCATTAGTTTTTCAAAATAATACCAATGAAAGATAATAGTGGTATTCAAGCAACAGTGCAATCTCAGTGTGCAATATTTGCACTTGTCAAATTGCGTACAAAAAAAGCAGTGCAAATATTGCACACTGCGATTTTCACTGTTGCTTGAATACCACTAATTTCTTTGAATAATAAAAAGCAAATGTATTAACGGAATTACTATAAGTATATAGCGCTCACCTCCCCTTGCATACCTCCCCCTCTTAGCAAGATATTGCTTCCAGCCCCTCACTGTGCATCATAACTGACTGCAATCATGCGTGAAATCTGAAATTTTTATATAATTTAATTATTTTTTATTTATAATTAAATTATCTTTCATTGGTATTATTTTGAAAATCTAATGGTGAAATCTGGCATAATTTAAAATTTTTCATACAAAATTTTGAAAATCTCAAAAAAAAAAAAACGGCTCCACAGATTTTTTTAAAACTTACCACAATTCATCAAAATAAAGAAAACTATAGTGTGCATCAAAAAATTTTTACGTCTTCCAAAATTCCATTTAAAATTTTTCAAGCACACCGTGTTTCTTCACTCGCGTGTCGAGTTTGTGGGATGCCGGTGTCGAGATGTAAGCGAGGTAGGCAAACAGGCAAGGGCAGCTCTACCCCGCCGTCCAACGAACTCGACACGCAAGTGAAGAAACGCGCTTTAAAAAACGCTCGTGTATAGCAGCGCGAACGTATCGTTCACCACAAAATTGCCGTGTCAGACACAGGAAAAAAGTAATAAAAAGAGACGGTTATTTTTTATATGTTCGGGAATAATCAATGCTTCTCTTTTTTTCTCATGCATTCAAATGGAATTTTTCGCAAAACATGTTATACTGCTTTTTTCAGGGATCGAAAATAACAATTATCAATTAATCAAAAAATTTCTTGAGGTAAAAAGGCAGATAGAAAAAAAAGTCGGAGGTCGAAAATGAAGTTCTTTTTGCGATCCTTGTTACCTATTCTGCTCAAATCCGGGATACTTTTTATTTTTTTAATCAATTTGAGTTAAAGGCAAAGTATATCTTTTATATTCTACCTTTTATTCTTTCAGACAAATTATGAAAGTTAAATTTTGCCTGCTATTTTTCGGTCAAAAATATCGAACATCACAAAAAGTTTTGCTTAGATTTTGAGAAATTTGGTTGTTTTGTTTTGCTCTTTTATTATACACAAAATCACAGAATCATTAAATGAGTTTCGCAGATATATTGGCAAATCCTGCTAAAAGTTAACCAAGCACCGATAAATGAAATTGGGTTTTCTCCATTTTTAAAAATTTTGTACAAGTATTTTTTTACGGACTATTATACATACGCCCTACTCGCGATTAAGAAAATCGCGAGTAGAGCATTAATCGTAAAAACTGTGAGAATATATCTTACTCGCGATTAGCTAGCTAATGAAAATTAATCGTGAGTTGTGTGACTTATTGCAATAAATATGCCAGACGATATCACTTTTTCACATATTTTGTTGTTTTTAATGACCCGGTAGCGCTGTTTTTTCAATCATAGGAATATAACAGCAATTCATAAGAATATCCTTCCGTTTTGGAATAAATTACA
>CM035808.1:51376503-51669872 GCA_020466095.1 Chlorops oryzae | reverse complement strand
CAGATATTCAGAATGATCATAAGTGGGGGATAATGAAGTGAACGATTAGCTCAAAAGAATAGGGTTGTACATACTTCTAAAGTATGTGACAAAGATCCAGAAAGGATTGAAGATGCTTTATCAGGAGATGATAAAGACAAGTGGCTCGAAGCCATGAACAGCGAGATAAAATCATTGCTGGACAATGAGACATGAGAAGTCGTAGAAAAGCCAGCTGGAGTTTATGTTATAAAAACCAAATGGGTATTTAAAATAAAGAAGGAGCAGAACAATAGCATTCGATATAAAGCTCGGTTAGTTGCCAAAAGTTACAGCCAGAAGAAAGGTATCGACTATGAAGAAACTTACTCGCCCGTGGTAAGGTATTCCTCTATGCGGTACTTTATGGCACTACCAGTCAAATATAATTTAGAAATACAGCATATGGATGCTGTAACAGCTTTTCTCCAAGGTGAGCTGAATGAAGATATTTACATTGAGCAACCAACAGGTATCAACATCGGAAAAAGGGTGAAGTTTTGAAATTGAAGAAGGCAATTTATGGCTTAAAGCAGTCGAGCCTTGTATGGAACACGAAATTGGATGCAGTGCTCTGTAAGTTAGGATTACCGCGCTCAAAAGTTGATCCATGCATATATTTTCACCACCAAAGCAAATTGATTACTTTTTTGTCTATTTATGTTGATGACATATTATTATTTGATAATGAACCAAAATTTTGTAATGATTTGGGATTGAATTTGATGGGCAAAGTCAAAATGAAATTTCTAGGTGAAGCTAAATATTGTTTGGGAATCCGCATATCAAGACAAAATGGTGATATATAATATAATATAATATATTAGGTGTAGTAAAAAGAAATCCATTATTTTTGCATTAAATTGAGGGCTTTATTTAAGATAGTTAGAATGACCCGATTTAGGTCAAATATGCGCCGTTTTGTTCGATAACTTGTTGCCATTTTAAAGGTAATTTCGTTATGCCTATCTCATAGAAGCCCTCGTTCCTATTAGCAAAAAATTGAGACAGTCGAATTTCAGAAGCCTCTCTTGAAGCGAATGCTTCACCAGCAAAATTGTTCGCCATGGACAGGAACAGATGGTAATCACTTGGTGCCAGGTCCGGACTATAAGGTGGATGCAGAAGAACCTCCCAACCAAACTCCCGGAGCTTCTGGCGAGTCACTATCGATGTGTGTGGCCTGGCGTTGTCCTGATGGAACACAATTCCTCTCCTATTGGCCAAAGCTGGCCGCTTATGGGCGATTGCTTCCTTCAGACGGTCCAATTGTTGACAGTAGAGTTCCGAGTTAAGAGTTTTGCCGTATGGGAGCAGCTCATAGTAGATAATTCCCTGCCAATCCCACCAAACACACAGCAAAACCTTCCTGGCCGTCAATCCTGGCTTGGCCACCGTTTCCGCCGGTTCACCGTGTTTCGACCACGACCGTTTTCGCTTGATGTTGTCGTAAGTGACCCACTTTTCATCACCAGTCACAAACCGCTTCAGAAATGGGTCGATTTTGTTGCGGTTCAGCAGCGATTCGCAGATGGAAATTCGGTCTATGAGGTTTTTTTGCGTTAACTCGTGTGGCACCCATACATCGAGCTTCTTTGTGTATCCAGCCTTATTCAAATGGTTGCAAACGGTTTTTTTGTGCAATCTTTAGCTCTTTTGCAATCGAAACAGTGCTAACATGACGGTCGGACTCGATAATTTCCATGATTTTATCGACATTTTCGACAATTGGCCTTCCAGTGCGTGGTGCATCCTTGACATCGAAGTTACCGGAACGGAATCGACGAAACCAAAATTGCGCATGATTGGCTGTTACAGTATCAGGTCCATAAACGCTATTCACATTTTCAGCCGCCTGGCTTGCGTTTTCTCCCTTATCGAAGAAAAACTGTAAAATGTAGCGAATTTTCTCTTTGCTGGTGTCCATCTTTGACAAGCTCTCAAACAAAACTGAATTAATCAATCAAAAAAGTGTCAAAAAAGCTTTTTTAGTAGGAACTGTCATCTTTCTAATGCCCCCTAGCGGAACACGAGCGGACTTATACAACGCGAGATGCAGATAAATAACGCCATCTATTGGAAAAATAATGGATTTCTTTTTACTACACCTAATATTAAGATCAAGAGGAGCATATCTCTGAAATGTTTAAGACCCCTATGTATCCTAATGTTAAATTGTCGAAGGATATGTCTCCCAAAAATGAAGATGAAAAAAAAGAGATGTTGACGATTCCTTATCAACAAGCAATTGGGAGTTTAATGTTTGTTGCACAGTGTACAAGACCAGATATTTGGTTTGCAGTAAACAAACGAAGTAAGTTTAAAAATAATCCCGGCAAGGGTCATTGGCAAGCTGTAAAGAGGGTGTTCCGGTACCTTCAGGGTACAATGACAGCCAAGCTGGTGTTTCGAAAGAATAGCAACAAACAGCTATTGGCGTATTCAGATTCAGATTGGGTAAGTGATAGCGACGAGTGCAGGTCTGTAACAGGTTACGAATGCATTCTTCAATGTGGCACGGTGTCTTGGGGTGCAAAGAATCAACCAACCATTGCTCTTTCCACAACAGAGGCTGAGTATATGGCTCTATCAGCGACGACTCAAGAAGTTCTATGGCTTCGTGGACTAGAATCAGAATTGAACCCGGAATTGAAAAATCAACCAACAACCATATTTTGCGACATTAAAAGTGCGATACACCTAGCAGCAACAAGCAAGTATTTAGCCAGGTCGAAACACATTGATGTCCGCCATCATTTTATACGTGAGAAAAATAAAATAAATTATATACAGTTTACTGGAATCGGAACAGAACAGATGGTTGCAGATAGTTTAACCAAACCGGTTTCAATTGATAAACACAATTTTTGTTTTCATAATATGGGTATAATTTTAAAATAAATTTTATCCGAGTGGGGATGTTAGAATTATATGTTAGTGTTAAAAACACTCTGCTTTATATAATACCGACACACTAGATCTATGTAGAACGCCAATAATTTTGACTCGTGAACAACCCCTCTAAACATGACTCTATATGACCCCAAAATATTTTTAAAGTAGTCTGATCTCTCCTCTACCTACACATTGAAACCAATATAAGGTACCTTTGACCTACCTCAAGCAAGTTTTTTTTAATGGCTTCATTTATGGGTATTTAAATACCCATCTGTCGTTAACGAGTTAATACCTAGAACAATAATGAATGATTTTTGAATAATATTTGAGCTTCAAACGGGTATGTTTTCCAAATTCGGCATTTCATCAAAATAATATTTTCGGAGGAATAACATGGCACATGTCAGGTTACACTTTGATTTTACTTTGGAATAGAAAAGTTAATTCATGCAGCAATATGAGCAAAGAACTTAAGGAAAAAAATGTTACCAAATTTTGTATGATAGCATGCGGAAAACCTAACGTTTTAACAAATGGTACTAACGTTTTTCAGGAGGTACTATTGTCCACAATGATTTTGCACACCTTTGGACTCTTTTTGATGTTGATACTTACGTTTTAAAAAATGGTATAAACGTTTTTAAGGAGGTACTAACGTAGGGAAAGTGGTACGAACAACCGGAATAACATAAAATAATCTTGAACAATTTTGAATGAATGTTTCAATGTTCAGAAGAAAGCACTAACATACGAAGATCAAATACAAACCGAAATGTTTGCAAGAAATCTCAAATCTCATTTATCGTTATCTAATTGGCTCTTTAGCCAAAACTTTCAATTTTCGCAACATCTTAAAAATCTTTTTACATCTTTGTGTGGTTTATATATATAGCAACATACAGCATAATATACCACTGTTGCAACACAAGAATATACAAAAATATACAAAATATACACCAAACTAACATTTTAAATGTTGTATGTTTCTTCGCGTTGCGATACAAATAAGAATCGGCATCATGCGCCTTTTTAAAATGTCTCTAAATCCATGCGCTTGGGGTTTTGCCATATAATAAATGTCGTTAAAAACATGCCAGCCTCCACCAAGATAATAAACATGGGCAACGTTGTGTCCGATTTCCTGGCTCTCCGATGGCAAACCAAAACCGGCTTCCCTTGCCATTTGAATAGACATGCACATCTCCAAATTGATAAACAAATGCCTTCTAGGGACTCTCAAGATTCCGAAATCTCGTGAAGGACACTTTTTGCATTTGCTTGCTGGTTTAAGGCAGTTGCCCAATGTTCAATATTCTATTTGAATGGGCGACGGGCCTATCTGGGGAGGAGATGTCAATGGGGGTGAAGAAACTTGGCCATCCGGTGTTTCAGTAGCATTTGGAAAATGTAGCAAGGTATTATGTCGTTGTTGGCACTTCGCGCAGCGAAAAGAAATTGCACTTTGCCTTTATATGACCGCCCGAGAGGCAGTTTAGTCATCGATTATGCTAAAAAAAAACAGCTTTAAAACGTTCGTCCACCGACATCTGGAGAAATTTATCACATTGACGTAGAAGATCGTTGTTGCGGCATAAAAAACATGGTTGGAGATCCCACTTGGCTGAAACCTGCAGTTGGAGCTTTAAATTGTGTGATTTTAGAATGGCGCTCAGAAGCTTTACAGCGGCGTCTGATGACAGCATTTATTTCTTCCCAGGACAAAGGCTCTTGATGTAAAGAACATGATTGCGTTGCGGGAGCATATCTTTTCTCCAATAGCATGTTGCGGAGTTGCACTCTGGCTATAACGTGGAGCTGTTGAGATTCGTACAAAGCGGTCCGAAAACGTGCGACGACTCCAACACTCCATTCAACTCTTTCACAAGCTACACTGAAGGTATTGTTGACGCGTTGCCAAGCGGTTTTGATGTCTTCCGCAACGATCTCCAGCAACAACTCCGTCGAAGTCCCTGGAACACGATCAGCCGCATAAAGGCACAAACCCTTGAGATTCCCTAGTTGGAAGTTGAAAATCCAATTGGACGCCATGATGATCGCAGAAAGTTATATGGGTCTTAATCTCGTTGAATTGTACCACGGTGACCACTGTCGGTCGTAACGCACTTGTAAATTAAGAACTTACTTTTCGCAATCGATGTTATTTGATAGACTCCGTAAGATTCGAAGTTGAACAAATTTTCGGTCAGTGTCTGTCGCAGCGCACTGCAAATACAGACCTTCACCTTCGAAACACCCCGCAAGCCTCCTGTTCTTGAATTCAGTTAAAGAAAAATCAAATCGTTTCAGTACAACGCAATAAAATCGCAATAATTATCAAGTTGAAATACTTTATTTGTTCGGAAAAAATCTCGATAAAGACTTTCGAATTTCAATCACAACAGTTGCATTCACAGACTGTAAGCAGAGCGCAAGCATCGCAGCATATACTTATGTGACGATGTATGCCTATATGCACGGACACGTTACAAACCATTAAACAACGGAGCCGACATACACACACGCCTTGCAATTCTTATAGCCCTTGTCTCAATAATGCACGTTCAATCGGTGTATGTTCGATTTTCGATGTGCGCTCGCTATTTCTTGAAGCGATTAATAACAAATTTCTGCACACGATGGCGAAACAAACCTATGCAATGAGCATCGCTGTATGCATATAGATTAGGGTGTCCCAAAAAAATTTTTTTTTCGAATTTAATAGTAGAACGTAAGGTTTCCGAAAGCTTATGGGTCAAAGTATTTTTGAGAATTTTTTCAGTTTTTTCGTAAAAGGTTTAGAGGTTGCGCTCAGCGAATTTTCCTCAAAAGCCCCACATTTTCAACTTTTTGGAAAAAGTTTCTTCATAAGCAATGCTTTTCAGGAATTTTGGATATTAGTCGGTGGGAAAGTATACAATATTTGTTCTCACTTACATTAACTATAATATATACCAACTAGATAGCCCATCTAGGCATTTTTAGTAGAAATTTTTACGAACAAAATGAAATTTTCAAATGTAAGCCTGGAAGTGTGCAACGTGTTTTTGTAATAATGTTTTGGAAAAGACAACGGGACATAGTTTTGGAACTACAAGAGTAAAATCTTAATTTGCTTTAACAAATTCAAAAAGATTTCGTACTCTTTCAAATTGCATCATTTCTTTCAACCATTTTCATATAAAATTAAGAAATTTTGGCGCCTTCTTTTTTTGACGCCCGATTTTGTTCGTAAAAATTTCTACTTAAGATGCCTAAATAGCCTATAAAGTTGGTATATTTTGTAGTTTATGTAAGTGAGAAAAAAGATTGTATACTTTTCCACCGACTTATACCCAAAAATCCTGAAAAACATTGTTTACGAAGAAGCTATGCCCAAAAATTTGGAAATGTGGGGCTTTTGAGGAAAATCCGCTTAGCACAACCTATAAACCTTTTACGAAAAACCTGAAAAAATTCTCCAAAATACTTTGACCCATAGGCTTTCGAAAAAACTACGTTCCAAAAAACAAATATTTTTTTTTTGGGACACCCTAATATACATATATCTACACACATGAATACCAAAGGCGGTTGATATAGAGAGAAAAGAAAGAAAACCGAATCGGAAAGACTTTCGGAAAACCGACAATTAGACTGCGAGTCGCTAGATTACTATGTTGTTGTTGTCACTCTATTTGCCTTGCAGAAAAAGCCACCGTTCACGCCAAATAGCAAGGGGTTTGTTAGCAATGTGAAATACGGAAGCTGAGGGGAAAGGAATTGTCCACGCTTCTAATATATAATACGCTGTACGCACTTTGATCGTCGGTGCCCTTGAAAATGCAGCAAAGCGTATGGAGGTCAGAAGTGCGGTAGACGTGTCGGATCTTTTCCTCCAATCCGCAAGGAGTGGTCCACCGAAACTGGTTCCAGGCTCCTGGCTCGGGATCGCCAAATATAAATGTTAGGGACAAGTAATGGCTAGCGAACCTTGATTTGCTGATGAGGGGGGGGACGCCGTCTTTGGATTTGTTTTTGTGTTAAGTTCGTCGGCGGTTAGCGCGACGCGATTTAAATTTTGAGTGTTTAAATCTGTTTTATTTCTTTCAGTTGGGTACGTATATTTTCCATGTTATAGCTGATCTAAGTTGCAAGCACGACTAAGATACTTTTTCTTGATAACTTTATTATGCATTTGGTACAATTTTAGAAATAGTTTGATGCTTGATACATATAATGGTTATTATTATTAAGAGAATCTCGATTTTGGTGGCGTCAAAACTTTGGACGGTTGTGTCAATAGTGTTTATTACGTTAGCTTTGGGGTCAGATATCTTTGACTTTTGACCTCCCATATTGAAATAATTTTGTGATATAATTGTAAGGACTTTCGATATTTGATTTATTTTAGAAATTATTATTACATATTACAAAAATTTCGCATAGAATGGGTTAACGGTGTATTTTTGGTCTTTATTAATTCCTAGGTTGTACTCTAGGTAGGGCACATTCTCTTCAGATACCCGTGTGAATTGAATTAAATGTTGTGTATCTTTGGGGAAGTTAGTTGGCTTCCAATACCAGATGCCATTAACTCTTTTATGTATCGTTATTTCCGACATGGCTACCAAAATCGGACCTCTTTTACTAAAAATCATTCTACTATTCATTATTGAGATATTTTCCTATATTCTGTTTATTTTTGTTTTTTTTTATTTTAGTTGGATTGAAAAAAAAGGGATAAGAGAGAAAGAGAAAAAAGTAAATTGTTTCACTTGCGAAGTCGCAATAGTGATTACAAAGATTCTTTAAATTGCGAAGTCGCAATAGTTGTTGTTTTTTTCTTGCCAGTCTTCTTTTTTTCGTCCTTCACGAGTCTTAGCTGCTCCTCTATGTTTGTAACTTCTGTTTTTGCTGCCTCTACTTTCCAAGCCACCCGATTAGGTTGGTTTATTTCGTGGCGCAGGAAAGCTCGTCTTCGGATTAACCTTGCTACTTTTCCACCTCGCTGCTTGGCGGTTTAATGTTTGGAATATTCGTGGGGTCATCTATTTTTGGTTGTATTTGGCCCTTTTTATTTCTTTTTCTATGCTCTACGATGAAGAGTGGTTTTGGGTCTGCCGTTGGGTCTGCTAGTGCCGCTTCCAGAGGTATCGTTGATATTATTCGTATAGTTGTTTTGCGGCAAGATTTCTGTTTTCTTCTTTATTTTTGGCTGGATCGGTGCAGCTCGTCTCGGCCCGGATTAGTTGTTCGATATTAACTTGCGGCTTCCTCTTAGTTAGATCTGGCAGGATCGCCATAAAATGTTCCCTTTTGAACATTGGAAAATAGTTGTCTATCAATCTCAGGATTGGTTCTTGTGAACCAATCACTAGGCAAATAAAACATTATAAGTTTTTCGTTTGTATGACTATTTACCAGGAGTGGACCGGTACACAGCGCAAGCTAGTATCCGACATCCGAATCCTTATTTTATTATTAATTGTCAGTTCCCGATCTGTGTTCTTTCTTTCAATTGTTCTAGCTTATTTACAAATTTACATTGAGTGAAATTGAGTGAAAGTGCTGAATACTACTTTTTACTTTGAGTGAAATTGCTGTGACGATTTCTACACTTATTGTTCTGCTTGGGTTTTTTTTATTGATTTGGAAATTCCAACCCAAAACAAAATCAATGCGTCCTGAATTGCATTTTATGAGCGTGGCTCTTGCTACAACCAAAAACGGAAGGTCATGGAAAACCGTTGGCCTGCTTAAGTGCATATTTTCCATGTGTTTACTTATGCATTCAAAGGCCGATGCTACCTAGGGCATTGCCTGCGTATGCAATAAAATGAGCACGAGCTGAAAGTATTCAACGGCTGTGCAGTTGTGGATTGATCTTTAAATAATGTAAAATAATGTTGATTATCTTCCCACTATATTGAATTATCACAACAGTTAGCTTTTTTCACTTATTAATTTTTTGAGCGGGAGGACGTGCGCGTTCTACTTGATACGATCGAGCTCAATGAGTTATGATTATTTTGCATTGGCGGAACGGCGAGGCCCATCTTAGCGGTTGCGAGAAAACCCGAGAGAAAACGGTCCGTTGAATCCGTTTGATTAAGGACTCGCCCCCATAGCGGCTACGGCGGAAAACAGACAGTTACATTGTTATATTATGCAGGGTGTAGCTTTTTATATAAACCACACAAAGATGTAAAAAGATTTTTAAGATGTTGCGAAAATTAAAATTTTTGGCTTAGAGTCAATTTAATAACGAAAAATGAGATTTGAGATTTGTTTCATACACTTCAGTATAAATTTGATCTCCGCACGTTAGTGCTTTCTTCTGAACATTGAAACGTTCATCCAAAAGTGTTCAAGAATATTTTGTATCATTCCGGACGTTCTTACCACTTTCCGTACGTTAGTTTCTCCTTAAAAACGTTAGCACCATTTTTTAAAGCGTTAGCACCAACATTAAAAAGAGTTTAAGGGTGTGCAAAATCATTGTTGAGGCTAGTACCTCTTTAAAAACGTTAGCACCATTTTGAAAAATGTTAGTACCAACATCAAGAAGAGTTAAGGGACGTGCAAAATCATTGTGGACGTAAGTACCTCCTTAAAAGTGTTTTTACCATTTGTTTAAACGAAAGTGCCTACATCAAAACAGGTAGATGCCCAAACACTCTCATCTACTGAGACACTAGCTTATCAGTCAGCCCTTCTTTAAGGGAAGAGCGGCTATCTGTCAGACAGATGGATCATCCTAAGTGAGGTCATGTCTCTGGTTTGGAGAATCCGCTGGTAGCCGGGCGGGGGAGAAGAAAAACTAACTGAGATAGTCGTCTGAAATTCCCCCAGGCCAATGGGCCTTAGGGAATGCTAGCCGAAATAACCAGAAAAACTCCATAAACTCTCAGTGGACTGCTGCGTTGCGAGCCTTGTTCGACGGAGAAGAGTTGGATTTAGTAGCGAGCTCCTTGCAAGGTCCGGCGAGCCCACGGCTTAAACCTAGCCTTTCTAATTGAGGCACCATTGGGTGACTAAATTCGCAACTTTTAAAGTAAAATATTCAACGTATGGATAATTTAAAGAAACAAGTCTTGAACTACTCAACGTTAAAGGTGCAAAACTTGGCTACAAACCGCCAATCAACCTCGCCAGAAACAAGGGATAAAGTTCCTTGCCTCAGCGAACCTATGGACGTTAAGAGTACCACAGATAGGGCAACTGGTCCTTCCTCTGACGACCTTGAGGAAATGGAGATAGTGCTCAGTCAGGCCTCAGTTGATGCAGCATCCATATTCTCGGAACAGGAGCACAGGCTAATCAACCCTTGTCCTGTAAAAGCTGGCAAAATCCAAAGGGAAGGTAAAACTTTCCGTAAAAGGCTTTAAGCCTTGATCTCGAAGAGCGTTCCACTGGAGATGGCCACGTCCAGCAAGACCAGCCAATGACAACAAAACACCTAAGAGAGGGCGCTCAGATAGCTCAACTCCAACACCTACCAATAAAACCAATAAAACGATTTGCTCCACAGGGCAATGAAATTGGCAGTCAGGGCAACCTGGTGCCTAAGACTAAGACTAAAGAGGATAAGTCGGTTCCTCCTGCTGCTCCCCCGGATGAAACACTTTATGCGAAGGATGGAGGACTAGACAACGCTCCTGTGGTGCCTAGCTCCAAGCCAACCTTCTCAGAATATTTTTGCCTCACAAAAGGTGGCAATTTTACCCCAAAACTTTTCAGAGGGCATTTGGTCCACTACGCAACTGCAGGAAATACAAAAGGGCATCGTGAACAGAGTCTACTATATAAGAAACGGATCGGTGCGGCCTCACTTTGCCGGCTACGGTTTCAAACCAGATTGGCTTGTTATCAACTGTCTGGATGATGAAACCGTTGTCTGGGTCAAAGAGGCGATGCCCTCCCTAAAGCCCTGGGAAGGAGCCGAACTAAAAGTGGCGGATGAGGCAGAAGTGCCTTAAGCCAAAATCTTTATCGGCTACTTTCCGGGTTCGCTTGGGCGAATGAACGCATTCTGGGCCCAATTGAAGCTCATAACGCGGGAGTTCGCGTGAACGATCGGAGGGTACTAAACAGGCGCCAGAGAGAGGAAAAAGTAGAGGTTACCATTGTCCAGGATCCACTTTCAGCTGAAACGGTCGAAAAGCTGGGCAACAAGGTATTTTATGGCCTAGGAAGTGGCCAACTGCGACCAAAGCTGAAAGGAAATCGGGCTTCAGAGACGGCTACCAAAGGCATGTACAACGGATCTTCAATATCAAAGGCAGCCAGGCAAAACAGAGCCAAAGCTGGGACGGTCGCCAAAAAACCGGCATAAGAGGGCAAATCTGGTGCCCGCAGACAAAAACCTTCTGCCCGAGGTCGGTTAAAGAAGTGGAAAAAGAACGACCCAAAACTGGTGGCTACTTTGCATGCCACAAAAGGTAAACAGGTCCGGAAGGGGAACGAAATGGACCCTTCAAACACGCTGAAAACTACGTGGAGGCAGCTGAAATGCCTCAAAATCAATCTCCACCGGGCAGTAGGGGCATCTTGGTGACTTGCGGCGCTGGTGGAGAAAGAGGTTATGGACCTAGTGTTCATTCAAGAGCCCTGCGCCATGCAGGGCCGTATAAATGGGCTAGACAGTAAGTCATGTAAGTTCATCTACAGCAATAAAGTCGACCGTCCGAGAGCGGCTACGCTTATCAATAAACACATTAACTTTCTCCCGATTACAGAACCTATACAGAGGGACATAGTGGCAATACAGGCAGAAGTGCCTTGTGTCAGAGGAAAGAGAACCATAGTCCTTGCTTCCCTTTACGTTCCTGGCGATTCCGCAGAAGCGGTAACGAACGAGCTCATTCAGGTCGTAAACTACTGCAAGAAGAAGAACGTTCAGAGGCTAATAGGCTGCGATGCAAATGCTCATCATATTGTGTAGGGTAGCACGGACATCAAAGAAAGAGGTAAGTCACTGCTTGATTTTATTGCAACAAATAACTGTACAGTAGTGAACAGGGCAATGATCCCACTTTTGTAAATGCGATTCGGGGTGAGGTTTTAGATTTTACCCTTGCTAACTGCTTTACAGGAAACAGCATCTTAAACTGGAGGCTGCTCGAAGAGGTCTCTCTATCAGATCATAGGTATATTCGGTTTCACCTGAAAGGAGGCAAAGAAGCATCCTTCGCAGTGAGAAATTCTAAGAAAACCAACTGGTCGTGGTTTAGATTCGCCTTAGAGAAGAATTTAGAATGCACTTGTAAAAATATCATTAACTCTCACAAATTAGATTGTGAAATTAACAAACTACCTGAAAACATAAATACAGTTTTCGAGAATAGTTGCAATCCAGTGACCAAAAAACGGTCGAGAAATGTGCCCTGGTGGAGCAAGGAACTAGACGAACTTAGAACGAAGGTTCGCCGACTCTTTAATAAGGCTTAGTCCAATGGGAACTAGGTAACGTACAAAAGTGCCCTCACCACCTACAACAAAGAGTTGAGGAGTTCGAAGAAAGCATCATGGAGGAAGTTTTGCTAGGAAATCGAGCCGCTCCCATAACTTGCAAGACTTCAAAAATCGCTCACGAAAAACCACTCAAACGGCCTTTCAGCTTTAAAAAAACCGATGGGACATTAACGGATAGCCCCGAAGAAACGGGGCACCGACTGCTGGAAACCCGTTTCCCGGTGTGTTAGATGTGACGGAAGAGAAGAAAAGGCCTAGGAAACATATTTTTCAGTAGCGACCAGACGCAATCGAGCACTAGCCCGTTAAATTTTTGCCATAAATAAAATTAAATGGGCAATCTTCACCTTCAGCCCTTTTAAATCCCTTAGGATAGATAGTATACAGCCTTGCTTTTTGCAGCAAGCCATTCATACATTAGCGTCACATGTTCTAAAAATCTTGGGAGCAAGCCTACAACTAGGCGTTATGCCAAAAGATTAGGAAAGGGCAAGAGTAGCTTAGACTCGGGAGCAAACACACTCACTGCCAGGACAACAAAAGGATGTCCCCAGGGAGGTGTATTATCGTCTCTTTTTTGGATCTCAGTGATTGATGAGCTGCTACAGATTCTCTATGAGAACGAGTTCGAAGTTCAAGGCTTTGCAATCGATCTGGTAATTGTAGTAAGAGGCAAATTTGATTTTACTATAACCAAGCGGAAACAACTAGCCCTTGACATCACGTCTGGATGGTGTCAAGAAAAGGGACTTTCGATTAACATAGCCCAAACCACTGTATTACCCTTCACCAGAAGACGAAAGTTCAACCTTGGGGCTCTTAAACTCGCTGGACAGGAACTGAAGATTTCCGAAAATATGAAATATCTAGGGTTTTTCCTTAACAAGACACTAAATTGGAACCAACATCTATCGTTTATCTCAAAGAAAACCATGAAGGCGATATTCGCGAGCCAAAGGCTGTACGGTAAAATTTTGGGAGTACAACCTCTTGGAAATTTTAAGATAAATAATCTAAAAATAAACAGGCTTAAATTATACTGAGGGAATACAGGCTGCACAAAAGATCTTTTAGATCGTGGTGCAATCACAGCCTTAGCAATAATAATAATAATAAAATCGTAAGTACCATTTTCAGATACTATCGAGAGTGAAGCCATTATTTTCATCACTATCAAGGGGTGGGGGGTTCCACCCAGATATGCTTCGGACGCGGTTTTTAAACATTTGCAAATGAAAATTTCGAAATTCGTGCGGAAGAGGGCCCAGTACTAAAAGTTTCGCATTTGCGGATCCGCATCCAAAAGATCCGCATTTGCAAATTTTTTGTGCTAGCGAAATAAAAGGTGGTTCAATTAGGTACTAAACTGGTACAAACCTCTGCAATCAAAAAAACAATTTCCCTTAACTTCGATGTCAGGTTAACAGGTCTCTCGGTTCCTCATGCTCGAAATAAGTTGAAACCGTTAAATCCGGCCTTGTCTTTTTTCGATATATTTTTCAGATATTTATAATTGTATGTTTTTACTTTTTACATTTTTACAGACACTCACGAAGAATAATAAGAAGAAAAAGATTTTGAAAATATCAAACGACGGAGTGGAGTAGCAGTGATGATAGTGGAGATACCGATTACTATAATATAAATGACAATGAATAAAATCATTAGCGGTATTCACTATCCAGTGCATGTGCATGTGCTTTTGCAAACTTTATTTTGCATTTGCAAGAAACTGTGAGTGTTTTTTCGAAGCACACGGTGCATATTTTATCAAGCAGGAATAATGATGCTCATTGTTTTATAATTATCGATGTTGCAAGCATTCAGAACCTTAAAACGATGGCCAGTTTTAATCGGAGATAATTCTTAGATGTTGCCGAAAGCTTATTTTATGGTTTATTTACTCCGAAAATGTAGTCACTCTCAACATTATAATACAGCAAATATGTTTAAACTTTGAACAGTGATAATCGTCAAAGATCGATATTCATCCAGCATCCCTTAGACAGCTGGAAAGATGATTTTTTCAAAATAACACAAAATTTCGAGGACAAGTGCAAAAAAGCAAATTTTGGAAGGCTTGGTGGAAATTGCTACTGAAGCCTGAAACGAAAGATTTCAATGCGTTTTCTTGTTAATTGTTTCCTTGACAAAAAAAACCTCAAAATCGTCAGTCTCCTCCAACTAGCCCAAAAGTTTACGAATCTTCTTTGAAGACCATTTTTTATAAGCTTGTTTATCCGCTTGAATTTCTTTGCAGCGTCTTTTTCCATCGTAGTTCCATGAATAAATATCAGCTGTTTAATTTGCACATGCACGAAACTGCGTAGTGCACTAGGTTTAGGCGGAGCATTTGTGCAAAATCGAAACCATATAAGTAATATAGGGGACACTTACAACAACAACCGAATTCCGTTGTGAACTAGTGATGCTATAATTTTTTGAGTATTCACTTCATTTTGTAACTAAACATACTTGCGATGAAATTTTTTAATGTTTTCTTTCTAATGTAAAACTTTTTTAGTTTTTTATGATAGTTTATGCAATTTTGTACCTTTTTCATTCAGAAGAGCTCCAAAAATATATAGTTTATGCATTCTATTTATCATGATATGTCATAAGTACTTGAGCCACTAGTTATGTATCGAGCAATTTTAGTTATGATATCACTGAATATTTCATATCAGCTGTTCTGTGGTGGAATTCAAACTTTTTGAGAATCGGTCATATTCGACGCATAAATTCTCTGCTTTAGCGTTCCTCAATAATATGAGCAAAATTTTATATAATTATTTTTATTTGTATAAAAATAACATATTTTGCTGTAAAAATTTAATGAGTTCTTATGAAAAACCTTTGATTAACACTTATATATATATGATTTTTAACAAAAATTTTAGTTCATGTTACAAGATTATAAAATATTTGTTAGACCGGAGCCGTAATTTTCAGGGGGCGTGCTACATTTATGATTTTTCCATAATAATGCATGCACAGGGGGCCTACTTCAATTCAACACACACGTTTTTTGCCAAGTGCCATCCATAGTTCTATATGATCGGAACATATTCATACGTGTACATTTTGTTAGTGTAAAGAGCAAAAAAGCATAAATATTTTGCTCATGCTCAAATGCACGGAAATATGCACTGGACACTGAATACCGCTAGTCAATTTTAGTTCTTAATTTTATATACGAGAAACGCAACTAAAATTTTTTGCTAGGGCTAGGGTTTAGAACTGTTGGAATTGTATGGCTATTGAGAAAACATCTTCTAATAGCTACGCAAGTGTCATGTATAAAATTCAGATTTTATACTATGACGTAAGTACAGTTACAATTTATTGCAGTATAAGGATGTCTGACTGTGGGTTACCACGACTAGAAGTGTCTGGCAATGAAGAACGAGATTTAAATTATTAAAGAAAAACTAAAAGAAAATTATGCTTTATAGTTTGACGTAATTAAGTCGGTATTTTAAACAACTTTGCTAATTGTTATCTGCCAAAGGATCATCCCATGTGAGGTCATGTCTCTGTTTTGGTGGATCCGCTGGTAGCCGGGCGGGGGAGAAGAAAAACTCCCTGAGATAGTCGTCAGAAATTCCCCCAGGCCAATGGGCCTTAGGGAATGCTAGCCAAAATAACCAGAAAAGCTCCCTAAACTCTCAGTGGACTGCTGCGTTGCGAGCTTTGTTCGACGGAGAAGAGTTGAGTAGAGAAGAGATTTAGTAGCGAGCTCCGTGCAAGGTCCAGCGAGCCCACGGCTTAAACCTAGCCTTTCTAATTGGTGCGCCATTGGGTGACTAAATTCGCAACTTTTAAAGTAAAATATTCAACGTATGGATAATTTAAAGAAACAAGTCTTGAACTACTCAACGTTAAAGGTGCAAAACTTGGCTACAAACCGCCAATCAACCTCGCCAGAAACAAGGGATAAAGTTCCTTGCCTCAGCGAACCTATGGACGTTAAGAGTACCACAGATAGGGAAACTGGTCCTTCCTCTGACGAACTTGAGGAAATGGAGATAGTGCTCAGTCAGGCCTCAGTTGATGCAGCATCCATATTCTCGGAACAGGAGCACAGGCTAATCAGCCCTTGTCCTGTAAAAGCTGGCAAAATCCAAAGGGAAGGTAAAACTTTCGGCCGTAAAAGGCTTTAAGCCTTGATCTCGAAGAGCGTTCCACTGGAGATAGCAACGTCCAGCAAGACCAGCTAAAGACAACAAAACACCCAAGAGAGGGCGCTCAGATAGCTCAACTCCAACACCTACCAATAAAACCAATAAAACGATTTGCTCCACAGGGCAATGAAATTGGCAGTCAGGGCAACCTGGTGCCTAAGACTAAGACTAAAGAGGATAAATCGGTTCCTCCTGCCTGGATGAAACACTTTATGCGAAGGATGGAGGACTAGACAACGCTCCTGTGGTGCCTAGCTCCAAGCCAACCTTCTCAGAAAATTTTTGCCTCAAAAAAGGTGGCAATTTTACCCCAAAACTTTTCAGAGGGCATTTGGCCCACTACGCAACTGCAGGAAATACAAAAGGGCATCGTGAACATAGTCTATGATATAAGAAACGGACCGGGGCGGCCTCACTTTGCTGGCTACGGTTTCAAACCAGATTGGCTTGTAATCAATTGTCTGGATGATGAAACCGTTGTCTGGGTCAAGGAGGCGATGCCCTCCATAAAGCCCTGGGAAGGAGCCGAACTAAAAGTGGCGGATGAGGCAGAAGTGCCTAAAGCCAAAATCTTTATCGGCTACTTTCCGGGTTCGCTTGGGCGAATGAACGCATTCTGGGCCCAATTGAAGCTCATAACGCGGGAGTTCGCGTGAACGATCGGAGGGTACTAAACAGGCGCCAGAGAGAGGAAAAAGTAGAGGTTACCATTGTCCAGGATCCACTTTCAGCTGAAACGGTCGAAAAGCTGGGCAACAAGGTATTTTATGGCCTAGGAAGTGCCCAACTGCGACCAAAGCTGAAAGGAAATCGGGCTTCAGAGACGGCTACCAAAGGCATGTACAACGGATCTTCAATATCAAAAGCAGCCAGGCAAAACAGAGCCAAAGCTGGGACGGTCGCCAAAAAACCGGCATAAGAGGGCAAATCTGGTGCCCGCAGACAAAAACCTTCTGCCCGAGGTCGGTTAAAGAAGTGGAAAAAGAACGACCCAAAACTGGTGGCTACTTTGCATGCCACAAAAGGTAAACAGGTCCGGAAGGGGAACGAAATGGACCCTTCAAACACGCTGAAAACTACGTGGAGGCAGCTGAAATGCCTCAAAATTAATCTCCACCGGGCAGTAGGGGCATCTTGGTGACTTGCGGCGCTGGTGGAGAAAGAGGTTATGGACCTAGTGTTCATTCAAGAGCCCTGCGCCATGCAGGGCCGTCCGAGAGCGGCTACGCTTATCAGTAAACACATTAACTTTCTCCCGATTACAGAACTTATACAGAGGGACATAGTGGCATTACAGGTAGAAGTGCCTTGTGTCAGAGGAAAGAGAACCATAGTCCTTGCTTCCCTTTACGTTCCTGGCGATTCCGCAGAAGCGGTAACGAACGAGCTCAACCAGGTCGTAGACTACTGCAAGAAGAAGAACGTTCAGAGGCTAATAGGCTGCGATGCAAATGCTCATCATATTGTGTAGGGCAGCACGGACATCAAAGAAAGAGGTAAGTCACTGCTTGATTTTATTGCAACAAATAACTGTACAGTAGTGAACAGGGTAATGATCCCACTTTTGTAAATGCGATTCGGGGTGAGGTTTTAGATTTTACCCTTGCTAACTGCTTTACAGCAAACAGCATCTTAAACTGGAGGCTGCTCGAAGACGTCTCTCTATCAGATCATAGGTATATTCGGTTTCACCTGAACGGAGGCAAAAAAGCATCCTTCGCAGTGAGAAATTCTAAGAAAACCAACTGGTCGTGGTTTAGATTCGCCTTAGAAAGAATTTTAGAATGCACTTGTAAAAATATCATTAACTCTCACAAATTAGATTGTGAAATTAACAAACTACCTGAAAACATAAATACAGTTTTCGAGAATAGTTGCAATCCAGTGACCAAAAAACGGTCGAGAAATGTGCCCTGGTGGAGCAAGGAACTAGACGAACTTAGAACGAAGGTTCGCCGACTCTTTAATAAGGCTTAGTCCAATGGGAACTAGGTAACGTACAAAAGTGCCCTCACCACCTACAACAAAGAGTTGAGGAGTTCGAAGAAAGCATCATGGAGGAAGTTTTGCTAGGAAATCGAGCCGCTCCCATAACTTGCAAGACTTCAAAAATCGCTCACGAAAAACCACTCAAACGGCCTTTCAGCTTTAAAAAAACCGATGGGACATTAACGGATAGCCCCGAAGAAACGGGGCACCGACTGCTGGAAACCCGTTTCCCGGTGTGTTAGATGTGACGGAAGAGAAGAAAAGGCCTAGGAAACATATTTTTCAGTAGCGACCAGACGCAATCGAGCACTAGCCCGTTAAATTTTTGCCATAAATAAAATTAAATGGGCAATCTTCACCTTCAGCCCTTTTAAATCCCTTAGGATAGAAAGTATACAGCCTTGCTTTTTGCAGCAAGCCATTCATACATTAGCGCCACATGTTCTTAAAATCTTGGGAGCAAGCCTACAACTAGGCGTTATGCCAAAAGATTAGGAAAGGGCAAGAGTAGCTTAGACTCGGGAGCAAACACACTTACTGCCAGGACAACAAAAGGATGTCCCCAGGGAGGTGTATTATCCTCTCTTTTTTGGATTTCAGTGATTGATGACCTGCTACAGATTCTCTATGAGAACGAGCAGCACAAAAATCGACTCCTCATACTAAATATAGAACAAAACACGCCTTCTCTAATAGGGAAATTGAAAATCTCGTCGCAGAAAAACGAAGATTCAGGCGCGAATGGCAGCGGGTCCGTTCTCCGTTGGCCAAAAACAAGCTAAAAGAAGTAGAAAAAAAGCTAAGAGCAAGTTTAAATAGGGAGAAAGAATGTAAAACCCGCAACTTTGTCGAGAACCTTACGCCCACAGGCTCAAATCGTAGTTCCTTGTGGTTGGCAAGCCGCTCTTTGAAGACCCCAGTACAGAGTGAAACACCCGTTCGGTGTCTCAACAGTGGATGGGCGCGCTCAGATGAAGAGAAAGGCTATGGTTTTTGCTTTGCACCTCAATAAGGTATTCCAACCGAATCCGAGCAATGCTGAGCATGTTCTCCCAACTTTGTCCGAAAACACTCGTAGAATTTCCATACAAATCAGTTCAAGAGAAATTGTCGGTATCATAAAAAATGAACTTGTCTGCAAAAAAGCCCCGGGACATGATCTTGTCACTCCAAAAATGTTAAAAAAATATACCATTCGTAGCAGTACAGTTTTTAACAGTCTTATTTAATGCAATTATTGAATTCAGCTACTTCCCAAAAGATTGGAAACGGTCGGTTATTAAAATGGTGCCTAAGCCAGGAAAAGATCCTACCCAAACATCCTCTTATAGACCAATTAGCCTCCTGCCTTGTCTCTCAAAGTTATTCGAAAAGTTACTCATAGCTAAATTAACACCTTATCTGCAAGAGCAGAACATTATCCCTCCACATCAATTCGGGTTTAGAAAACAACACGGTACTATTGAACAGGTAAATCGGATTACAAATGAAATAAGACTTGCCTATGAAAATCGGGAGTATTGCTCTGCAGTATTCCTTGATGTGCAACAAGCGTTCGATAAAGTTTGGCATGACGGACTGTTATACAAAATCAGAAGATTACTTCCTTTTAATTTTCACGCGATCTTTGAGTCATACTTAAAACATAGAACGTATCAAGTAAGACATAACTCATTTATTACAAAAACCTTTCAAATAAACGCGGGAGTCCCCCAAGGGAGTGTTGTTGGGCCTTTTCTTTACCTTGTATAAGTTAACGTAACCGCCAACATATTTGCCCGTCTGTGTATTATGCTTTGAGATAACGTGCCTACCAACGTGACTGTCCGCTTGGAATTTTGCTGCATTGCAGTTTCCCACGACTCGCCTTTGCTCTTACTTTCTGCATTGCACTGATATCCGAAACCTCCTTAAAACCCTAGCTGCTTCAACAAAATAAACTGCCGAGCGCAGCAAAATATTTTTTCAATCTTAGGCTAAGATATGAATTTAAAATGTAAGAATGAACAGTTTTGAAGTACAACTCAACAAGAGCACATAGTGCTAATAAAAAACTTCGAAAGTTTATATTTTTAAAAACACATAGTGTTAAAACATTTAATTTGTTTAACCATAAAAACTCCGAACTTTTATATTTTTAAAACACATAGTGTTGAAAGCATTTTATTTGTTTAATTAAATAATGAAAAATAAAAAATAATATTTTTAAAACACATAGTGTTGAAAGCATTTTATTTGTTTAATTAAATAATAAAAAATAAAAAATAAAAAAAACTAACACATAGTGTTAGAATAAATATTGTAAATTTAAACACATAGTGTTGTTCAATTTACATAGCTTATACACAGCAGATATTCCAAATAACGATAGAATATTGATTTCAACATTTGCTGATGACACAGCGGTACTTAGTCGGCACAAGAACATAAGTATCGCAACTTCTCAACTCCAAGATCACTTGAGCGAAATCCAAAGCTGGTTATCTAAATGGCGAATCAAAATTAATGAGCCTAAATGTCAACACATTAATTTCACGCTCAATAGAAAAGCTTCTCCAGACATTTTCCTTAATAATGTACGCATCCCACAATGTGAGGAAGTCACATATCTCGGTATTCATTTGGACAAAAGACTGACATGGCGTAAGCATATTGAAGCCAAGAGAACCCAAATGAAGCTTAAAGCCAACAGCCTGCACTGGTTAATAAATAGCCGCTCTCCTCTAAAGCTTGAATATAAAATCCTTCTATACAACCAAGTTATAAAACCAATATGGACGTATGGTTTACAATTGTATGGAAATGCCAGCTCTTCGAATATAGAAATCCTGCAAAGAGCACAGTCCAAGATCCTAAGGACTATAACAGGAGCTCCTTGGTTTGTTTCGAATGAACGGATCCATAAAGAGCTCAACGTGGAACTGGTTAAAACAGAGTTCACCAATATCAAAGAGAAATACTTCAATAAATTGCGCAGACATGTAAATCCACTTGCCCGTGGATTATCGAACACATCGTACTCTTCGAGATTGAAAAGAAATGACCGGCCAGGAATTATAAATCGTTCTACAACAGCAGGTGCAATCCATGCACATCCATAAACTCAGCTTTCCTAGCTGATAGTCTACTCGGTGGGTGCACTCCATGCACCCTTGCAATCCACGCACATTCATAAACTCAGCTTTCCTAGTTGATCGTCTACTCGGTGGGTGCACTCCATGCACCCTTGCAATCCACGCACATTCATAAACTCAGCTTTCCTAGCTGATCGTCTACTCGGTGGGTGCACTCCATGCACCCTTGCAATCCACGCACATTCATAAACTCAGCTTTCCTAGCTGATCGTCTACTCGGTGGGTGCACTCCATGCACCCTTGCAATCCACGCACAGCCTAGCTGCTTAAAATCTTCGTTTCCACACCGTCAATATTTTACGTGTTTCTTCACACATCAGCAAAGCCCAGTTTTCGGTATCCGAGGCCCGCAATGAACTTATTACTAATTTGTAATATTGTCCAATTAGGTGTAAGATTTAAAAACTTATTGCTAGACTCCTATATTAGAGGAGTGATCCAATAAATAATAAAACGTTAAAAAAAAAAAAAAAAAAAAAGAACGAGTTCGAAGTTCAAGGCTTTGCAATCGATCTGGTAATTGTAGTAAGAGGCAAATTTGATTTTACTATAACCAAGCGGATACAACTAGCCCTTGACATCACGTCTGAATGGTGTCAAGAAAAGGGACGTTCGATTAACATAGCCCAAACCACTGTATTACCCTTCACCAGAAGACGAAAGTTCAACCTTGGGGCTCTTAAACTCGCTGGACAGGAACTGAAGATTTCCGAAAATATGAAATATCTAGGGTTTTTCCTTAACAAGACACTAAATTGGAACCAACATCTATCGTTTATCTCAAAGAAAACCATGAAGGCGATATTCGCGTGCCAAAGGCTGTACGGTAAAATTTTGGGAGTACAACCTCTTGGAAATTTTAAGATAAATAATCTAAAAATAAACAGGCTTAAATTATACTGAGGGAATACAGGCTGCACAAAAGATCTTTTAGATCGTGGTGCAATCACAGCCTTAGCAATAATAATAATAATAAAATCGTAAGTACCATTTTCAGATACTATCGAGAGTGAAGCCATTATTTTCATCACTATCAAGGGGTGGGGGGTTCCACCCAGATATGCTTGGGACGCGGTTTTTAAACATTTGCAAATGAAAATTTCGAAATTCGTGCGGAAGAGGGCCCAGTACTAAAAGTTTCGCATTTGCGGATCCGCATCCAAAAGATCCGCATTTGCAAATTTTTTGTGCTAGCGAAATAAAAGGTGGTTCAATCAGGTACTAAACTGGTACAAACCTCTGCAGTCAAAAAAAAAATTTCCCTTAACTTCGATGTCAGGTTAACAGGTCTCTCGGTTCCTCATGCTCGAAATAAGTTGAAACCGTTAAATCCGGCCTTGTCTTTTTTCGATATATTTTTCAGATATTTATAATTGTATGTTTTTACTTTTTACATTTTGACAGACACTCACGAAGAATAATAAGAAGAAAAAGATTTTGAAAATATCAAACGACGGAGTGGAGTAGCAGTGATGATAGTGGAGATACCGATTACTATAATATAAATGACAATGAATAAAATCATTAGCGGTATTCACTATCCAGTGCATGTGCATGTGCTTTTGCAAACTTTATTTTGCATTTGCAAGAAACTGTGAGTGTTTTTTCGAAGCACACGGTGCATATTTTATCAAGCAGGAATAATGATGCTCATTGTTTTATAATTATCGATGTTGCAAGCATTCAGAACCTTAAAACGATGGCCAGTTTTAATCGGAGATAATTCTTAGATGTTGCCGAAAGCTTATTTTATGGTTTATTTACTCCGAAAATGTAGTCACTCTCAACATTATAATACAGCAAATATGTTTAAACTTTGAACAGTGATAATCGTCAAAGATCGATATTCATCCAGCATCCCTTAGACAGCTGGAAAGATGATTTTTTCAAAATAACACAAAATTTCGAGGACAAGTGCAAAAAAGCAAATTTTGGAAGGCTTGGTGGAAATTGCTACTGAAGCCTGAAACGAAAGATTTCAATGCGTTTTCTTGTTAATTGTTTCCTTGACAAAAAAACCTCAAAATCGTCAGTCTCCTCCAACTAGCCCAAAAGTTTACGAATCTTCTTTGAAGACCATTTTTTATAAGCTTGTTTATCCGCTTGAATTTCTTTGCAGCGTCTTTTTCCATCGTAGTTCCATGAATAAATATCAGCTGTTTAATTTGCACATGCACGAAACTGCGTAGTGCACTAGGTTTAGGCGGAGCATTTGTGCAAAATCGAAACCATATAGTAATATAGGGGACACTTACAACAACAACCGAATTCCGTTGTGAACTAGTGATGCTATAATTTTTTGAGTATTCACTTCATTTTGTAACTAAACATACTTGCGATGAAATTTTTTAATGTTTTCTTTCTAATGTAAAACTTTTTTAGTTTTTTATGATAGTTTATGCAATTTTGTACCTTTTTCATTCAGAAGAGCTCCAAAAATATATAGTTTATGCATTCTATTTATCATGATATGTCATAAGTACTTGAGCCACTAGTTATGTATCGAGCAATTTTAGTTATGATATCACTGAATATTTCATATCAGCTGTTCTGTGGTGGAATTCAAACTTTTTGAGAATCGGTCATATTCGACGCATAAATTCTCTGCTTTAGCGTTCCTCAATAATATGAGCAAAATTTTATATAATTATTTTTATTTGTATAAAAATAACATATTTTGCTGTAAAAATTTAATGAGTTCTTATGAAAAACCTTTGATTAACACTTATATATATATGATTTTTAACAAAAATTTTAGTTCATGTTACAAGATTATAAAATATTTGTTAGACCGCAGCCGTAATTTTCAGGGGGCGTGCTACATTTATGATTTTTCCATAATAATGCATGCACAGGGGGCCTACTTCAATTCAACACACACGTTTTTTGCCAAGTGCCATCCATAGTTCTATATGATCGGAACATATTCATACGTGTACATTTTGTTAGTGTAAAGAGCAAAAAAGCATAAATATTTTGCTCATGCTCAAATGCACGGAAATATGCACTGGACACTGAATACCGCTAGTCAATTTTTGTTCTTAATTTTATATACGAGAAACGCAACTAAAATTTTTTGCTAGGGCTAGGGTTTAGAACTGTTGGAATTGTATGGCTATTGAGAAAACATCTTCTAATAGCTACGCAAGTGTCATGTATAAAATTCAGATTTTATACTATGACGTAAGTACAGTTACAATTTATTGCAGTATAAGGATGTCTGACTGTGGGTTACCACGACTAGAAGTGTCTGGCAATGAAGAACGAGATTTAAATTATTATTTCTAAGAAAACTAAAAGAAAATTATGCTTTATAGTTTGACGTAATTAAGTCGGTATTTTAAACAACTTTGCTAATTGTTATCTGCCAAAGGATCATCCCATGTGAGGTCATGTCTCTGTTTTGGTGGATCCGCTGGTAGCCGGGCGGGGGAGAAGAAAAACTCCCTGAGATAGTCGTCAGAAATTCCCCCAGGCCAATGGGCCTTAGGGAATGCTAGCCAAAATAACCAGAAAAGCTCCCTAAACTCTCAGTGGACTGCTGCGTTGCGAGCTTTGTTCGACGGAGAAAAGTTGAGTAGAGAAGAGATTTAGTAGCGAGCTCCGTGCAAGGTCCAGCGAGCCCACGGCTTAAACCTAGCCCTTTCTAATTGGTGCGCCATTGGGTGACTAAATTCGCAACTTTTAAAGTAAAATATTCAACGTATGGATAATTTAAAGAAAAACAAGTCTTGAACTACTCAACGTTAAAGGTGCAAAACTTGGCTACAAACCGCCAATCAACCTCGCCAGAAACAAGGGATAAAGTTCCTTGCCTCAGCGAACCTATGGACGTTAAGAGTACCACAGATAGGGAAACTGGTCCTTCCTCTGACGAACTTGAGGAAATGGAGATAGTGCTCAGTCAGGCCTCAGTTGATGCAGCATCCATATTCTCGGAACAGGAGCACAGGCTAATCAGCCCTTGTCCTGTAAAAGCTGGCAAAATCCAAAAGGAAGGTAAAACTTTCGGCCGTAAAAGACTTTAAGCCTTGATCTCGAAGAGCGTTCCACTGGAGATAGCAACGTCCAGCAAGACCAGCTAAAGACAACAAAACACCCAAGAGAGGGCGCTCAGATAGCTCAACTCCAACACCTACCAATAAAACCAATAAAACGATTTGCTCCACAGGGCAATGAAATTGGCAGTCAGGGCAACCTGGTGCCTAAGACTAAGACTAAAGAGGATAAATCGGTTCCTCCTGCTGCTCCCCCGGATGAAACACTTTATGCGAAGGATGGAGGACTAGACAACGCTCCTGTGGTGCCTAGCTCCAAGCCAACCTTCTCAGAAAATTTTTGCCTCAAAAAAGGTGGCAATTTTACCCCAAAACTTTTCAGAGGGCATTTGGCCCACTACGCAACTGCAGGAAATACAAAAGGGCATCGTGAACATAGTCTATGATATAAGAAACGGACCGGGGCGGCCTCACTTTGCCGGCTACGGTTTCAAACCAGATTGGCTTGTAATCAATTGTCTGGATGATGAAACCGTTGTCTGGGTCAAGGAGGCGATGCCCTCCATAAAGCCCTGGGAAGGAGCCGAACTAAAAGTGGCGGATGAGGCAGAAGTGCCTAAAGCCAAAATCTTTATCGGCTACTTTCCGGGTTCGCTTGGGCGAATGAACGCATTCTGGGCCCAATTGAAGCTCATAACGCGGGAGTTCGCGGTGAACGATCGGAGGGTACTAAACAGGCGCCAGAGAGAGGAAAAAGTAGAGGTTACCATTGTCCAGGATCCACTTTCAGCTGAAACGGTCGAAAAGCTGGGCAACAAGGTATTTTATGGCCTAGGAAGTGCCCAACTGCGACCAAAGCTGAAAGGAAATCGGGCTTCAGAGACGGCTACCAAAGGCATGTACAACGGATCTTCAATATCAAAGGCAGCCAGGCAAAACAGAGCCAAAGCTGGGACGGTCGCCAAAAAACCGGCATAAGAGGGCAAATCTGGTGCCCGCAGACAAAAACCTTCTGCCCGAGGTCGGTTAAAGAAGTGGAAAAAAGAACGACCCAAAACTGGTGGCTACTTTGCATGCCACAAAAGGTTAAACAGGTCCGGAAGGGGAACGAAATGGACCCTTCAAACACGCTGAAAACTACGTGGAGGCAGCTGAAATGCCTCAAAATTAATCTCCACCGGGCAGTAGGGGCATCTTGGTGACTTGCGGCGCTGGTGGAGAAAGAGGTTATGGACCTAGTGTTCATTCAAGAGCCCTGCGCCATGCAGGGCCTCCGGAGCGGCTACGCTTATCAGTAAACACATTAACTTTCTCCCGATTACAGAACTTATACAGAGGGACATAGTGGCATTACAGGTAGAAGTGCCTTGTGTCCGAGGAAAGAGAACCATAGTCCTTGCTTCCCTTTACGTTCCTGGCGATTCCGCAGAAGCGGTAACGAACGAGCTCAACCAGGTCGTAGACTACTGCAAGAAGAAGAACGTTCAGAGGCTAATAGGCTGCGATGCAAAATGCTCATCATATTGTGTAGGGCAGCACGGACATCAAAAGAAAGAGGAAGTCACTGCTTGATTTTATTGCAACAAATAACTGTACAGTAGTGAACAGGGTAATGATCCCACTTTTGTAAATGCAATTCGGGGTGAGGTTTTAGATTTTACCCTTGCTAACTGCTTTACAGCAAACAGCATCTTAAACTGGAGGCTGCTCGAAGACGTCTCTCTATCAGATCATAGGTATATTCGGTTTCACCTGAACGGAGGCAAAAAAGCATCCTTCGCAGTGAGAAATTCTAAGAAAACCAACTGGTCGTGGTTTAGATTCGCCTTAGAGAAGAATTTAGAATGCACTTGTAAAAATATCATTAACTCTCACAAATTAGATTGTGAAATTAACAAACTACCTGAAAACATAAATACAGTTTTCGAGAATAGTTGCAATCCAGTGACCAAAAAACGGTCGAGAAATGTGCCCTGGTGGAGCAAGGAACTAGACGAACTTAGAACGAAGGTTCGCCGACTCTTTAATAAGGCTTAGTCCAATGGGAACTAGGTAACGTACAAAAGTGCCCTCACCACCTACAACAAAGAGTTGAGGAGTTCGAAGAAAGCATCATGGAGGAAGTTTTGCTAGGAAATCGAGCCGCTCCCATAACTTGCAAGACTTCAAAAATCGCTCACGAAAAACCACTCAAACGGCCTTTCAGCTTTAAAAAAACCGATGGGACATTAACGGATAGCCCCGAAGAAACGGGGCACCGACTGCTGGAAACCCGTTTCCCGGTGTGTTAGATGTGACGGAAGAGAAGAAAAGGCCTAGGAAACATATTTTTCAGTAGCGACCAGACGCAATCGAGCACTAGCCCGTTAAATTTTTGCCATAAATAAAATTAAATGGGCAATCTTCACCTTCAGGGCCCCTTTTAAATCCCTTAGGATAGAAAGTATACAGCCTTGCTTTTTGCAGCAAGCCATTCATACATTAGCGCCACATGTTCTTAAAATCTTGGGAGCAAGCCTACAACTAGGCGTTATGCCAAAAGATTAGGAAAGGGCAAGAGTAGCTTAGACTCGGGAGCAAACACACTTACTGCCAGGACAACAAAAGGATGTCCCCAGGGAGGTGTATTATCCTCTCTTTTTTGGATCTCAGTGATTGATGGCCTGCTACAGATTCTCTATGAGAACGAGCAGCACAAAAATCGACTCCTCATACTAAATATAGAACAAAACACGCCTTCTCTAATAGGGAAATTGAAAATCTCGTCGCAGAAAAACGAAGATTCAGGCGCGAATGGCAGCGGGTCCGTTCTCCGTTGGCCAAAAACAAGCTAAAAGAAGTAGAAAAAAAGCTAAGAGCAAGTTTAAATAGGGAGAAAGAATGTAAAACCCGCAACTTTGTCGAGAACCTTACGCCCACAGGCTCAAATCGTAGTTCCTTGTGGTTGGCAAGCCGCTCTTTGAAGACCCCAGTACAGAGTGAAACACCCGTTCGGTGTCTCAACAGTGGATGGGCGCGCTCAGATGAAGAGAAAGCTATGGTTTTTGCTTTGCACCTCAATAAGGTATTCCAACCGAATCCGAGCAATGCTGAGCATGTTCTCCCAACTTTGTCCGAAAACACTCGTAGAATTTCCATACAAATCAGTTCAAAGAGAAATTGTCGGTATCATAAAAAATGAACTTGTCTGCAAAAAAGCCCCGGGACATGATCTTGTCACTCCAAAAATGTTAAAAAATATACCATTCGTAGCAGTACAGTTTTTAACAGTCTTATTTAATGCAATTATTGAATTCAGCTACTTCCCAAAAGATTGGAAACGGTCGGTTATTAAAATGGTGCCTAAGCCAGGAAAAGATCCTACCCAAACATTCTCTTATAGACCAATTAGCCTCCTGCCTTGTCTCTCAAAGTTATTCGAAAAGTTACTCATAGCTAAATTAACACCTTATCTGCAAGAGCAGAACATTATCCCTCCACATCAATTCGGGTTTAGAAAACAACACGGTACTATTGAACAGGTAAATCGGATTACAAATGAAATAAGACTTGCCTATGAAAATCGGGAGTATTGCTCTGCAGTATTCCTTGATGTGCAACAAGCGTTCGATAAAGTTTGGCATGACGGACTGTTATACAAAATCAGAAGATTACTTCCTTTTAATTTTCACGCGATCTTTGAGTCATACTTAAAACATAGAACGTATCAAGTAAGACATAACTCATTTATTACAAAAACCTTTCAAATAAACGCGGGGAGTCCCCCAAGGGAGTGTTGTTGGGCCTTTTCTTTCCTTGTATACACAGCAGATATTCCAAATAACGATAGAATATTGATTTCAACATTTGCTGATGACACAGCGGTACTTAGTCGGCACAAGAACATAAGTATCGCAACTTCTCAACTCCAAGATCACTTGAGCGAAATCCAAAGCTGGTATCTAAATGGCGAATCAAAATTAATGAGCCTAAATGTCAACACATTAATTTCACGCTCAATAGAAAAGCTTCTCCAGACATTTTCCTTAATAATGTACTCATCCCACAATGTGAGGAAGTCACATATCTCGGTATTCATTTGGCGTAAGCATATTGAAGCCAAGAGAACCCAAATGAAGCTTAAAGCCAACAGCCTGCACTGGTTAATAAATAGCCGCTCTCCTCTAAAGCTTGAATATAAAATCCTTCTATACAACCAAGTTATAAAACCAATATGGACGTATGGTTTACAATTGTATGGAAATGCCAGCTCTTCGAATATAGAAATCCTGCAAAGAGCACAGTCCAAGATCCTAAGGACTATAACAGGAGCTCCTTGGTTTGTTTCGAATGAACGGATCCATAAAGAGCTCAACGTAGAACTGGTTAAAACAGAGTTCACCAATATCAAAGAGAAATACTTCAATAAATTGCGCAAACATGTAAATCCACTTGCCCGTGGATTATCCGAAAATTCGACTCTTCGAGGATTGAAAAGAAATGACCCCAAAAATTTAAACGTTCTACAACAGCAGGTGCAACCAATGCACCATCCAAAACTCAGCTTTCCTAGCTGATAGTTACTCGGGGGGTGCACTCCACACCCTTGCAATCCACGCACATTCATAAACTCAGCTTTCCTAGTTGATCGTCTACTCGGTGGGTGCACTCCATGCACCCTTGCAATCCACGCACATTCATAAACTCAGCTTTCCTAGCTGATCGTCTACTCGGTGGGTGCACTCCATGCACCCTTGCAATCCACGCACATTCATAAACTCAGCTTTCCTAGCTGATCGTCTACTCGGTGGGTGCACTCCATGCACCCTTGCAATCCACGCACAGCCAGCTGCTTAAAATTCTTCGCCACACCGTCAATATTTTACGTGTTTCTTCACACATCAGCAAAGCCCAGTTTTCGGTATCCGAGGCCCGCAATGAACTTATTACTAATTTGTAATATTGTCCAATTAGGTGTAAGATTTAAAAACTTATTGCTAGACTCCTATATTAGAGGAGTGATCCAATAAATAATAAAACGTTAAAAAAAAAAAAAAAAAAAAAAGAACGAGTTCGAAGTTCAAGGCTTTGCAATCGATCTGGTAATTGTAGTAAGAGGCAAATTTGATTTTACTATAACCAAGCGGATACAACTAGCCCTTGACATCACGTCTGAATGGTGTCAAGAAAAGGGACGTTCGATTAACATAGCCCAAACCACTGTATTACCCTTCACCAGAAGACGAAAGTTCAACCTTGGGGCTCTTAAACTCGCTGGACAGGAACTGAAGATTTCCGAAAATATGAAATATCTAGGGTTTTTTCCTTAACAAGACACTAAATTGGAACCAACATCTATCGTTTATCTCAAAGAAAACCATGAAGGCGATATTCGCGTGCCAAAGGCTGTACGGTAAAATTTTTGGGAGTACAACCTCTTGGAAATTTTAAGATAAATAATCTAAAAATAAACAGGCTTAAATTATACTGAGGGAATACAGGCTGCACAAAAGATCTTTTAGATCGTGGGCAATCACAGCCTTAGCAATAATAATAATAATAAAATCGTAAGTACCATTTTCAGATACTATCGAGAGTGAAGCCATTATTTTCATCACTATCAAGGGGTGGGGGGTTCCACCCAGATATGCTTGGGACGCGGTTTTTAAACATTTGCAAATGAAAATTTCGAAATTCGTGCGGAAGAGGGCCCAGTACTAAAAGTTTCGCATTTGCGGATCCGCATCCAAAAGATCCGCATTTGCAAATTTTTTGTGCTAGCGAAATAAAAGGTGGTTCAATCAGGTACTAAACTGGTACAAACCTCTGCAGTCAAAAAAAAAATTTCCCTTAACTTCGATGTCAGGTTAACAGGTCTCTCGGTTCCTCATGCTCGAAATAAGTTGAAACCGTTAAATCCGGCCTTGTCTTTTTTCGATATATTTTTCAGATATTTATAATTGTATGTTTTTACTTTTTACATTTTGACAGACACTCACGAAGAATAATAAGAAGAAAAAGATTTTGAAAATATCAAACGACGGAGTGGAGTAGCAGTGATGATAGTGGAGATACCGATTACTATAATATAAATGACAATGAATAAAATCATTAGCGGTATTCACTATCCAGTGCATGTGCATGTGCTTTTTGCAAACTTTATTTTGCATTTGCAAGAAACTGTGAGTGTTTTTTCGAAGCACACGGTGCATATTTTATCAAGCAGGAATAATGATGCTCATTGTTTTATAATTATCGATGTTGCAAGCATTCAGAACCTTAAAACGATGGCCAGTTTTAATCGGAGATAATTCTTAGATGTTGCCGAAAGCTTATTTTATGGTTTATTTACTCCGAAAATGTAGTCACTCTCAACATTATAATACAGCAAATATGTTTAAACTTTGAACAGTGATAATCGTCAAAGATCGATATTCATCCAGCATCCCTAAGACAGCTGGAAAGATGATTTTTTCAAAATAACACAAAATTTCGAAGACAAGTGCAAAAAAGCAAATTTTGGAAGGCTTGGTGGAAATTGCTACTGAAGCCTGAAACGAAAGATTTCAATGCGTTTTCTTGTTAATTGTTTCCTTGACAAAAAAAACCTCAAAATCGTCTGTCTCCTCCAACTAGCCCAAAAGTTTACGAATCTTCTTTGAAGACCATTTTTTATAAGCTTGTTTATCCGCTTGAATTTCTTTGCAGCGTCTTTTTCCATCGTAGTTCCATGAATAAATATCAGCTGTTTAATTTGCACATGCACGAAACTGCGTTTTGCACTAGGTTTAGGCGGAGCATTTGTGCAAAATCGAAACCATATAGTAATATAGGGGACACTTACAACAACAACCGAATTCCGTTGTGAACTAGTGATGCTATAATTTTTTGAGTATTCACTTCATTTTGTAACTAAACATACTTGCGATGAAATTTTTTAATGTTTTCTTTCTAATGTAAAACTTTTTTAGTTTTTTATGATAGTTTATGCAATTTTGTACCTTTTTCATTCAGAAGAGCTCCAAAAATATATAGTTTATGCATTCTATTTATCATGATATGTCATAAGTACTTGAGCCACTAGTTATGTATCGAGCAATTTTAGTTATGATATCACTGAATATTTCATATCAGCTGTTCTGTGGTGGAATTCAAACTTTTTGAGAATCGGTCATATTCGACGCATAAATTCTCTGCTTTAGCGTTCCTCAATAATATGAGCAAAATTTTATATAATTATTTTTATTTGTATAAAAATAACATATTTTGCTGTAAAAATTTAATGGGTTCTTATGAAAACCCTTTGATTAACACTTATATATATATGATTTTTAACAAAAATTTTAGTTCATGTTACAAGATTATAAAATATTTGTTAGACCGGAGCCGTAATTTTCAGGGGGCGTGCTACATTTATGATTTTTCCATAATAATGCATGCACAGGGGGCCTACTTCAATTCAACACACACGTTTTTTGCCAAGTGCCATCTATAGTTCTATATGATCGGAGCATATTCATACGTGTACATTTTGTTAGTGTAAAGAGCAAAAAAGCATAAATATTTTGCTCATGCTCAAATGCACGGAAATATGCACTGGACAGTGAATACCGCTAGTCAATTTTAGTTCTTAATTTTATATACGAGAAACGCAACTAAAATTTTTTGCTAGGGCTAGGGTTTAGAACTGTTGGAATTGTATGGCTATTGAGAAAACATCTTCTTATAGCTACGCAAGTGTCATGTATAAAATTCAGATTTTATACTATGACGTAAGTACAGTTACAATTTATTGCAGTATAAGGATGTCTGACTGTGGGTTACCACGACTAGAAGTGTCTGGCAATGAAGAACGAGATTTAAATTATTATTTCTAAGAAAACTACAAGAAAATTATGCTTTATAGTTTGACGTAATTAAGTCGGTATTTTAAACAACTTTGCTAATTGTTATCTGCCAAAGCCACGAACAGCCAAAATTCATAATAGCCCCATCGTTCCTACCTGTGTTGGAAGCAAGAAACCTGAGAAACCTTCAGCTTTTATAAAATAATTTAAGTCTGGCAGTCGCGGGCTCTTGCTCTATTTAGTTTCATTTTCAACACACAACTCTAATAAGTATAGTAAAGTGCGTCAGTACGCTCCACAGTCAGGGTAGTCAGTCAAATTCTCAGCTGTTTGATATATAATTTTTGAGGAACTGCGTGAGCACGATCTGTCATCTATTTCATATCGCTGTAGTCCGAATCCATAAATTTAAGACTTTGCTTCTTTGGTATTGCACAGATTTTTTCCGTTAAATTTTAATATGAATGAAATCAGCTGCTTTTCTATCGCCTTAAACAGGGTTGTTAACTTATTAAAAAAAAAACACTAAACCGACCTACTGAGGTAGTTTAAATATTTTCAAAAAATATTTTACAAATTTCATTGGTGCAAATTAACTTCAGATATTATTTTAATAATTTTTTTACATATACTTGGTAATATTGGCCTTAAAAGTGACATATAACACGGTGCGATACTGAAAATACACCCGGAAAGTAACATAGTGTAAGCTGTTTATATGGTCGAATTACGCATAAAAATATTTTTGTTGTTGTTGTTGTACCCTCCAAGTTTTTTTATTTACAAAAAACTTTTCCCAAGCTTTCCGCGGTAATCTTTGAATATCTCAGTCACTGTTTTAATGAATTTCAATATGTTATATGTGTTCGAAAGAAAATTGTCAGACCTTTTGAATGATATATAACAAATTATTATTTAAATAAATGAAGTGAATGTTTTTCTCGCATTAACCTATAAAAAGTGATTTTTTCTCAATTTTTTAACTTTAACCATTTCTTATTACATAATATTACAAGAAAAGGGAATAAAGTTAGGTAATATTCTTAAAAACCATTTTTTTACAAACAAATTTGTGTATTGATTTATTGAATTGGGCTAAAACTGCGGAAGCCACGCTACTTTTTCGTCACTAAAAATATGATTTTTGTATATGATTTATTTTTTTTCTCACATGTAAGACTTATTAAAAATGGTTAGCTGACCTTCGTCGTTTCAGAGAAGAATCGCTCGTGTCGCAATCTGAGTTGATCGAAACATTTCGTTACCCACAAATGGCCGATTTTCTCTTGAATCTGCCTAATTAAATTCTCCTCGAGTTCGGTCGGAACATAAAATAATGAATTCCCATCGCGACTCTTCCGATAGACAACCCCGTTATTCATACTAAAATTGTTGGATTTGGAATCACTTAGAATATTTTTTAATTTGGATATGGTTGGGTCTCGGTTCTGTGCGGCCATTAACTGGAAGTCGATATCCGCAGAATTGACAACTGACACGATCTGGCATCGGCTGAGGGCGTCAGCGTGCCCTATACGTGCACCGCTCCTGTGATGTACGGAATAATTATAATTTTCAAGTTCAAGAGCCCACCTAGCGATACGCGGATTAACATCTCTCTTATTCAGGGTGAGCGTAAGTGAATTGCAATCGGTTATGATTCTGAAGGGTATGCCTTCCAAATAAGTTCGGAAGTGGCGTAGGGCATATATTATTGCAAGAGTTTCCAGCTCGAAGCTGTGGTATCTCGATTCCTGAGGAGTTGTACATTTTGAAAAGTACGAGATTGGGTGAAATTTTCCATCGTCCTTCTTCTGAAGCACAACGGCCCCAAAACCAAGCGAACTGGCGTCGCAGTGTAGCTCGGTCTCGCACACTGGTTCGTAAAACGCTAATACCGGGGCGGAGGTTAGGACCTTGCGTAACTTATTAAATGCATTCAAACATTCATCATCAAATCGGAACGGAACATTTTTTTTTGTGAGGTTATGTAAAGGTCGTGCATTGGCTGAAAAGCCTGAAACAAAACGTCTAAAATAGGAACAAAGTCCTAAGAATTAATACAATTCCTTGAGATTCTTCGGAACTGGGTATTCCCAAATAGCCCGCCCATGGCTTTTACTTGGCGAAATTCCATTAGCCGATACATCATAACCTATGTATTCGATTTGCTGATATGCGAATTTACACTTTGATAATCTTATTTTTAGTCCATTACACGCGAGGCAACGCAATACGTCACCAACTAAGTCAATATGTTCGGAGTGATCGTTTGAAGCTATGACGATGTCATCGAAGTAGACCATTATTAGGCCAGCATCAGTTAATGGCTTGAGAATGCGGGAGATAAACCTCTGGAACACTGAGGGGGCATTCTTAAGCCCAAATGGCATCCGTAGGTATTCGTATTGGCCACTCGGAGTAACAAAAGATGTATATTTGACAGAATCTTCGCTCATTAGTACCTGATGGAAACCATGCTTTAAATCAATTATCGTATATATTGTTTTGTTGCCGAGGTATTCAATACAGTCTTCTATTAGTGGGATCGGAAAATTATCTCGAACAGTCAACTTATTAAGGGCCCTATAGTCTATACACATACGAGTCTCGCCATTTTTCTTTTTGACCAAAACAATTGGGGATGCGTATGGAGAATCACTTGGACGTATGATCTCGTGCTGTAAGAGATCCTTGATAATAGCATTATTTTCGACATTTTCTTGATAGGACAATCTTCTGGGAGAACAGAAGAAGGGTGTATCACTCGTAAGGCGTGTTGACATTTTAGTTTCTGGGGCTACAGCGGAACTCGATTCGAAATTAAGATACTCATAAGCAATAGTTTGGCGTAATCGATCGGCTAGTGCGAAAGGAAGCTGATTGTCAATGTCAATTTCGTCGTCGGCCACTGAGACGCGTGTGTTTTTAACTTGTTCGAGCGATTCGAACACAAGAGGTTTCAATAAATCATTGTAAGGTGACGAGTAAAATTCGGAAGCTAAACCCGCACGATCGGGTGAATGGAGTGCCTCGTCATTCCACTGGATCAACTCAGAAGTCAAGTCATAAGTGCAATCGTTTTCTACATTAGCCTGAGTGGCTTTTGAATTAACTTAATTTTTCGTTCTGCTCCCGGAACTTGCTACACTCGGATTTAAAAATAAGTTTATTTTAAATTTTTCCAGCGCATCGCGCCCCAATAGAAGCGGAAACGGAAGAGCGTCATCTGTTAAAACCAAAGCGGAGATTAGCTTTACTTGGTTCTTTAATCGGACCAAAATATTCAATTAACCGTACGATAGGATTTTTCCTTTTCCCAAACCGCGAAAACTTGTTTTCTGAAGCTCTTCAATGCGAACAAACTCCGGAAGCAGTGACCGAGAAACGAAGCTAACGAGGCTACCAGTATCCAAAAGGGATTTACAATTAACGCACTTCTTAGTACTTGACAAGAACACAACACTCACCATTTGTAGTGTATTAAGGGCCTCTGTTAGCTGAAGATCATCATCGCTGCCCTCGGTGGGGTCCGTTAAAACAGCTGCGGAAGCGACTTCTAATTTCTTTGGAGACTTCGGGCAATCTTGATACCTGTGGTTCGCATCACCACATCGGAAGCACGATCCAGGTTCGCGTCTCTTCTTAGGACAGGCATTCGATATGTGGCCATAGCCAGAACAATTGAAGCAGCGTAGACCACCTGCTGCTGACGGCGAAGCGGTGGCGGAGGCAGAAGTGGAGGCAGAGGCCGAAGCGGAAGCGGAAGATTGAGTGGTGCCAGCTGAAGTTGATGGGCGGCCGGTCTTAACTTGGATGCACTGAGACTTAAGTTTTGCATACCGAGCGAGCAGGCGTTTTAAATCTCGCAGCGTGATTGCGGCGAATAGTACGGCTATGTCGGAAGAGCGATCCTGAAGTCCACTAATAATGAATTCCACCAGGTCTCCTTCTTCGATATTAGAATGAGCCGCAATCTCCTGCATACACAGTACGTAATGAACGTAAGTTTCATCCTTGCGCTTAATGCGGCATTGTAACTGATCGTAAACCTCTTGCCGGCTCAACTGGCGGTCAAATTCTTCCAAAAGTGCCATGCGGAAATCGGCCCAGTGAGTGGCAGTTATGGTACGGAGAAATACCTTCGCCGTACCTTCCATTAGGCGACGAGCGCTGATCAGAAGCATATGGTCATCCCAGTTGAATGATCGCGCCATATCTTCGAAATCACTCAACCACTTACGTATAGAATAGGAGTCATCCCCCGTGAATGGGGCGATAGCGTGCGCAATGTCGTTGAAGTCGAACCTTACGGAAGCTCGTGCGTTGCCTTGTTGTTGTTCGAGCGCTTGTACTTCCGCCCGCCGTTGAAGCAATTTGAGTCGCTGCTGAAGACGCTCTACTTCGGCATCTATTTCGAGGTTAGGTTCGCCCCTCGCGTGTGGTTGCTCGGGGAATCCGACTAAGTCTTCGTCAGATGGATTGTTGTCGTCATTTCCATCTTCATTAACAGGAAGATTTGAAGCCTCGTACAAGGCTTACAGATCATCACGCGACAGATTCGTTGGAATTTCAATATTCGCTGATTGTAGTGCAGCGGTCAATTGTGCCTTAGTCAGGCGCCCCATCGTGTTTTGTCGTCTTTGTTTCAAAATGACAAATTCAGGTTGCCAAAATTAGTCGAGGTTGTGGCTAAGAGCTCACCCCACACCTGAGCTGTAGTGATGGGTTTTATTTTTTATTATAAATTTAATTTTCTTTCGCTCTCGCGAGTCTAGCGTCTTTTTGCGTTGTCGTTTAGCGAAAGAAGGAAGTTTCTTCCTTCCTGTTGTCAAAACTGACATTTGATCTATGTAATGAGTATAATAACTGACGAGTAATGAGTATACTAATTGACAGAATTGTAACTCCTCGTCTACATTGAGTGACGCGACTTGCTCTTAGTCTACATTACTACTACTTCACTACAGAATATTACCTAAATTTATTACTTTTTCTTGTAACATTATGTGATAAAAAAAATATATAGGTAAGAAATTGAGAAAAAAATCACTTTCTAGGTTTATGCGATAAAAACATGCTTCGTTTGTTTAAACAATAAATTGTTATACATCATTCAAAAGGTCTGACAATTCTGTTTCCAAAACATATAACATATTGAAAATCGTTAAAACGGTGACTGAGATATTCAAAGATTACCGCGGAAAGAATGTAAAAACAATTTTTTGTAAATAAAAAAAATTGGAGGGTACAACAACAACAACAACAACAAAATTTTTATGCTTAATTCGACCATATAAAGAGTCTACACTATCTTGCTGTTCGGGTGTATTTAATATTTTTTTTTTGTACCACCGTGTAATTTTTGTCATAGATGGGCATAATGCATTGAATTATTAATGCATTTGAACATTTCATTACCATTACAGGCTAAGTGGTAACGTAAATGTTTTCTTCATTACCATTAACATGTAATGGTAATGAATTCAAAAATTGCATTACCATTATCATGTAATGGTAATGAATTCAAAAATTGCATTATCACTAAAGTGTAATGGTAATTGGAAAAAGTCTTGCATTACCATTACAATTTAATGGTAATGGGAAAACATGTGTCATTACCATTAAATTGTAATGGTAATGGAAAATGTTAATGCTGATGAGTTAAAAATTGTGTTCCCATTAAATGTCTAATGGTAATGAAAAATTGTAATGCTTAAGAAAAAAAATTGGGTTCCCATTAAATTTCTAATGGTAATGAACAGTATTTACATTACCACTACAATTTGAAAAAAAAAACGCATCTAGGCAACATTTTTAAAGCGTAAAACTCTGCTTAGTTGTTCTCATTGCGACCGATTTATTATTTCAGCACTGTAATTGAAATCAAATGCTTGGAATTTCCAAATGAATTTTCATGCCTGAAATTGAACATGATTTTCTAGGTCTGAGTTCATTCATGAGTTTTCAGTCTAAAGCTCAGGCAATAATTAAGTTGTGCGTTTCCAATTACAATTTTTCATTACCATTTATCATAGACATTTAATGGGAACACAATTTTTAATTCATCAGCATTAACATTTTCCATTACCATTACAATTTAATGGTAATGCAACATGTTTTCCCATTACCATTAAAACGTAATGGTAATGCAAGACATTTTCCCATTACCATTAAACTTTAGTGATAATGCAATTTTTAATTCATTACCATTACATGTTAATGGTAATGCAACATGTTTTCCCCATTACCATTAAAACGTAATGGTAATGCAAGCTATTTTCCCATTACCATTAAACTTTAGTGATAATGCAATTTTTAATTCATTTCCATTACATGTTAATGGTAATGCAATTTTTGAATTCATTACCATTACATGATAATGGTAATGCAATTTTTGAATTCATTACCATTACATGTTAATGGTAATGAAAAAAGCATTTACATTACCACTTAGCCTGTAATGGTAATGACAATTTAGTGGTAATGGAGAATGCCCAAGTATGATTTTTGTAGCCTGCGCCCAAACCAGACTGTAAATCTTTATTTTGACGAAAGGTAAGTTGATAATAACAGAGAGGCATCAAGGATTAGCTTCGCGCTGTTTTTCTTAAGCACCGACTTTTTTTTTTTTTTTTTTCAAATATATTATTTCTCGCTTTTTAGTGAATGACTTTCAAAAAACAAACATGGGTAGACACAATGAACGGCGGGTGCTGTCTCACACATCTTTTCAGATAAAAGTTCACACGACTTGAAAGCCTTCTTCCTTTTGTGGGGTCGGTTCAAAAACCAATCAATTTAATTTAACCAGAAATTTCTATCGCTAAGAGTTAAGCTGCAATAATTTACTGAGGTTTTGGATTGAACAAAAGCACGACGCCCACTCAAAGTTGGTAAAAAAAGAAGGCTTAAGTTTACTTTACGGGCGTTTCTGGGATTTCGCCCATATTTGGTACATAGACGAACAATGACCTCCTGATACCAAATCTTCAATCAGAATTTTGGAGTCGTCTAGTTAAGAAGTTATAACCATTTGAAGTTTGTATGAGAAACGTATATAAACTCACTTATAGCACTGACAGACATAGGTATTTTACACCATGATGCACAGTGATAGATTTCGCATATTTAGGTGGAATTAATTCAAATTTCAAAAGTCAAAAAGTGGTGAATATTTTTTTTGAACTTGATAGCTTATTCCCCACTGTGATTAGCTGCGTTTTTCCTTTTTTTGTTTTCCTTATTGGTTGAGTTATAAGCTGTCAAACATAGCACGTGCTGGTATGAGCTAATTAAATAATTTTGCTGTGTTTTGAGTTTGAAGTTTCGAAAATAAATTAAAATATAAAGGGTTTGTTTTGAAGACATATTTGGATATATTCAAAGCTATTGGGTATGTATCTATATTGGAAAAGTGATTTTGTGTTAAAAATCGTAGTGGTTTAATAAAAAAAATTGGAGCTTTGTGAATGCATTTGGTAGTGAAAAGCTATATGTGTTTTTAAGTTTGCTTAGAGAAAAACTTATAGAGTCCCGTAGAGTCTGATAAAAATTCGTGTTTTGTGTGTTTGTACTATCGATTCTGATTCAGATAAACCAAAAACTGGCTGCTGGTTTTTGCTGGTTTGGCTTACTTTGACTTTCAGGTGAAATGCTTATTTCCAGGCGTGAGCTTTTTTCTGTTTGGCGCAGTGAAAAGAACTTTCGCATGAAATCTATGGCTGTAAAGAACCACCTTTTGAATAAAACTTTAAACAACGATTCTTCAAATAAAAATCTCTGTAGTGAATTAGAAGCAATTTCGAAACAGATTACATACGATTTCAATGTTAAATGAAGAAGTAGCAATAGAATATTGAAGGATTTTTACAATAAATATGGGAAATGGCTAGACGGAAGCATCGAAATATTCAAAGCTACTGGCGTATATATAATAGTAAATATTTATTCAAAATAACCAAAAAAAAACTAATAGGTCGAATTAACCCCTTCATGCCTAATGTTTCCTATGGGTGAAATTTTGGCATGAAAGGGTTAACAAACCGGTGTTTACTTATCTAAGATAGGATTATTTCGAAAAACAGTAATTTGCATTTCTAAATCGTCACCGGGAATTAATTCCAGCTAAATGTTCAAAATCTATCACTGTGTGATGGTGTGAAGTCTAGGTGACACACATAGGCATTTCTTAAAAGTCTACCTTAGCCAACATAGACTTTTTATAGACTTCACACTACATTGAAAGGGAGGATTTATTGTGGACTTCTTAGATTGATATGGCAACGCCGCACCAAATAAAACGAAATATCGACTGTTTTATCGGAAACCAGATGTTGAAATTTCTAGTTTCAAGTAATTTATGCGAAATACATGAAATTAATTCCATCGTATGGATTTATATAAGAAACAAACGATATTTTCATGGATTCTTTTGAGATAAAATCGAGGCTAAATGCTACCAAAATTTTTTAATTTTTTTTTGTTGTTGTTTTATTTTTCAATTATCAGTTGTTTTAAAGAAGTCCACAATAGAAATCCACAATCAATTGTTGTGAGTCACCCCAACATAGACTTCTTTCATTGTAGTGTGAAGTCTACAGACTTTACACCATATATTTGTCAACGCTATTAGCCAACATAGACATTTTATAGACTTCACACTACATTGAAAGGGAGGATTTATTGTGAACTTCTTAGATTGATATGGCAACGTTGCACAAAATTAAACGAAATATCGATTATTTTAACGGAAACCAGATATTTAAATTTCTAATTTCAAGTAATTTATGCGAAATGCAGGAAATTAATTCCATCGTATGGATTTATATAACAAACAAACGATATTTTCATGGATTCTTTTGAGATAAAATCGAGGCTAAATCAGTGCCGTAGCAATGCTGTTTTGCGTGAGGGGCAAAAATTATTTTTCCAATATGCGTGGGGGGGCAAAAATATTTTTTCAATTTTATTCATGGGCAAAAATCAAAAGGCGTGGGGGGGGAAACCCCCTCTTGCCCCTATGGTTGCTACGGCACTGGGCTAAATGCTACCAAAATGTTTTTATTGTTTTTGTTGTTGTTTTAATTTTCAATTATCAGCTGTTTTAAAGAAGTCCACAATAGAAATTCACAATCAATTGTAGTATGTCACCTCAACATAGACTTTTTCCATTGTAGTGTGAAGTCTATAGACTTTACACCATATATCTGTCAATGCTATTACAGCTACTACGTAGCGCTGCCAGACTTAATATTTTTAATCTTACTAGTAATTAGTAGATTTTTTAGCTTTTTGTATTTCAGATAAGGAAAACCAGAGAAAATGTCGCGTCCGTAACCACTATGTCGCACACTGGTCTGAAATATTATTCTAGCACGACAAAAATCCAAAAATTTTTTGTGAAAAAAACGGAAACATGTTTTTAAAAGGAAATTTGTTTCCCGAGATAACGAGGAAGCATTTTTTAACGATTGGTCAAGTAGATTTTGCATCATCGTGTTCAACGACTTCAAAAAAGTCAATTTGCTTAAAATCGATTTAAAATTTTTTTTTCTCGAACACATGCAAGTGGGCCACTCGCTTTGAAACCGTATATCCTTTTAGTTAGTTAGTTAGTTTTAGTATGATTTACTTGAAATTGAAAAATGAAAAAAATTACAATACATACTCTTGAAATGTTGTACATTCAGAAGCAAAAACGTTCCAAAATTTTTTTAAAACTATACCATCCCCTTAAATATTGGATACAATTCTAATTTAGTTTATTTTTGCTCCCATATATAATGTGTAAATTTGGAAATTATTAATGTTTTTTAATAATGGTTATTAGTCTATGATTTTTCGCAATTATGTGCTCAATAACTTGAGTACGTTATTCAGAATATTTTTTATAAACTTTTCCCAATTATTAAGACCAAAAGAAAGCTTAAAAGTCAAAAAAATATTTTTGTCGCACTACAAAAAAATTTCAGACCACTGTGTGTCGCGTCCGTAACCATTATGTTGGGTCCGTAACCATAATATACAGAAAAAATGTAGCGTCCGTAGCCATTATGTCGCATCCGTTACCATCAATTCTCGCAATTTTGGGGAACATTTTTCGCCTGCGGCGCTTTTTCCAATATGTAATAACCACAAAATTTGTTTGCACAATTCGCGCGATTTGTACAAACAAAATTTTCGCCTGCGGCGCTGTTTTCTATCTTCGCAATTGAAAACTCTTTTTTATTATCTCGATGGTCCAGAAAGGACCGATTTGCAAGTGGTGGTCCGCAAGTAGAAAAGGACCGATTTCTGGGCGTTTAAGGGGTGCCAGTGTCGTTATCTGCGTCATCCTCAACCTAACTGGCACTGGATTCAGATTCCTCAGATAACCGGTGCTGCTCCCTCACAGGCTAGTATCTTCTGCAGCGACCTTAAAAAATTCCACGAGAGGATCTGAATTTCTGGCTCTGCATTCTCGCAAAAACATCGGCTTCGCCAAATTACTCCGGAAAAATGATTTCCGCCGGAAGTGCAGTTTTAAAATTTGCATTCTTAAAATTGCAGATCATTCGCTTAACTAATACATTTCTATAATAATATCTACAATGTTAAAAATTGGGGGAAATTTAGGGGATTTTCGGCAATTTTTAAATCGCGATTACTCCTAAACTAGTTGCGACCCCCAAAAACTGATTGCGGATTTGGTTTTTGCGAATTTTTTTGCACATCCCGAAACCTCCGAAAATCAGAAACGGATACCTTTGATGTTAAGGGGCTATCTCCAGCTCGGCCAGAAAAGAAAAACTCCATAAAAAAATCAGGTATTTTCTGAAGTGTTTTTTTATATGAAGTTGTTAATTTCTGTTTCATTTCTGACAGAACTGGAGACAGGCCCTAATAATTAAATTACACATCCACTGACTACAACTATAATACCAATACCAAGTCCGAATCTTTTTGTATGAGTTTTTTAAGCAGAGTAAAAATAGAATATTGCACGTACCTGGCAATGGATATGCATTAACCCCTTATTGCGTTTTCGATTATATCGATTGCAATGAAATATCTAACACCTTCAGATGAATAAATAAGCCACGCGTTTATTTATAAACAAAACTCTTTTACAAGTTTCCATAAAATAAAAGCGTTTTTTTTAATCTTTACATCATATGAAATGATTTTCATCTTTGAATTGGGGTGGGAATTACACAGTTAATCGAACGCACCTTTACATGAAAGAACTGTATATAAAAAACATACTGCCAAAGTTTGATTCAATAGTATTATTGAAAATCATAGTCGCGTGCGTGCTGTACTTTCGCTTTTACTGTAATTTTGTGTGACTGAACTCGGAACTGCAGTTTTATTAGTTGTTGCTCGGAATGGTCCATAAACTTTCCGAGTAGAATTTGCTTACGCTACGTGCCTATACTTTCACTTTCACAGAACAAATGCGTATTGTTATTCTCCTTCGCTTTCCAGCTGTAAACAAAGTCTTCCCAATCAAAAGTATTGATTTTTCCTGACTCATGGAACAGCAGTTAACTTTACAAAGAAGGCATACGTTGCAGTTCACAAAACTCACATCAAGTACAATTCAAAATTTCATATTTCTCGTAAAATATATGCAACCATTTGTAGGTTGTCTCCAAGGTGTATTTAATAAGGTGATAGCAGTTCTACAACAAATACAACGCGACAAAAATAACAGAGAGGTTTTTGTTGTGGCGAGTACGTCCAAATGTCAAATTTGTTGTTGTGAATACAGAAATTTTAATATCAACCAGACCTGTTAAATAATGATTATTTAATTAATGATTAATTAATCAGATTAGTTTTTTCTTATGAGTGAAATAGTGATTATTTAATGATTATTTTTGTATGACCTATATTAATCAATGATTGCGATTACCAAATAATCATGAAATAATCAGGATTATTTCAGATTAATGAAAAAAATCAGAAAAAACCAAAAAATAATCAAAAAAATAATCCCGATTAATTTTAGATTATTTTTGAATATTTTTGATTTTTTTTTTTATTATATTTGATTTTTCCTGATAATTTTTGGGTTTTTTAAATTTTTTTTGATTATTTTTGATTTGTTCTGATTTTTTCATTAATTTTAATTATTTTCAATTTGTAATTGAATAACATCGTTTTTCCAAAGTTTCCCTATAGTCCGTGGGACTGGCACCGGACAAGTGAATTCACCGCCCACCTGTGGTTAGGACCACCCCTCGTAAAACCACCGGCAATACTTTCGAGAGGCGAATTTTACATTGCGATGTCATAGGCAAGGACATATGGGCCCCTCGCTGTACTACATTTAATTATATTCAATTTCTAATTGAATAACATAGTTTTTCGAAACTTTTCAAATAAGAAACACTAGCACTCGTCGTTTTTACATATAATTTCATAATAACGTATATGAAGAACAATTAACTACAAATTAGCATTCGCTTTCAGAATAACTAATTTTTCAAACGAAAAGCCTGTCAATGAATGTCTTCTTGGGCTGTTGATGATTCCCGCGAAAGAGAACAGCCGTTCTACAGGTGCCGGTCCCACGGACTATAGGGAAACTTTGGAAAAACGATGTTATTCAATTACAAATTGAAAATAATTAATATTAATGAAAAAATCAGAACAAATCAAAAATAATCAAAAAAAATCAAAAACCCAAAAATAGTCAGGAAAAATCAAAAAAAATCAAAACTATTCAAAAATAATCTAAAATTAATCGGGATTATTTTTTTGATTATTTTTTGATTTTTTCTGATTTTTTTCATTAATCTGAAATAGTCCTGATTATTTCACGATTATTTGGTAATCGCAATCATTAATAATCAAAAATTTCAAGAAGTTAAATTAATAATGATTATGGATTAAAAAAAGAACAATAATTCATGATTATTAATCTTAATCGGGATTTAACAGGTCTGATATCAACTAATGAATACAAAAACAAATTTTGAAAAAAAAAAATTTGTGACATTTAAATCAACAAAAAAAAAAGCGGAAAATAATAAAAGAAGAAGAAGACATATATGCTACTGCTACCACCTCATTTAATACACCTTGGTTGTCTCGAGAAATATTTTGCGTATACCCAGCAAACATTCTGAGTCCTAAAGGACTCACATATTAATCCTTGAAGTAGTTAGAGCCCTCATAATGAACTGCTTTAAGAGTCTTGAAGAGCGTGTTTCTCTTCTTGCGAAGACCGTCTTCTATTAGTACCAGAGTTTTTTCATATAAGAGACATATGTATATGACTCCTATCGCAATCATATCTGACTCTTTTTCCCCTCATATAAGAACCCTATATGACTCTTTCCGCACTCATATTTGACTCTTTTTTTCCGTTCCGTTTCCGCTCAAATAATGAATTTTATCTCACTCATATTTTTGAGTTTAAAAAGACTCAAAAATTTTGAGTGATATTTATAATCGTATCCCACCCAACATTTGGAAGACTGTTTTATGAGAAGATTCATTTACGACTCTTTTTCGAGCCCCCTTCATGATCAGAAAATGACTGATCACATGCACGATTAAAAAAAGACAAAAACGACTCTCCACTATGTTTCAAAAGCGAGTCGTATTCAAATTACAATAACAAAATATAGAGAAATCGCCAATTATTCACGTATGGGATTGAAATATGATCATTCAAATTGTTTCTATCTTATATTATATTTCACTCAAGATTTGACTCAAAATAGAATTGAAAGGAATTTAACTTTAAAGTTATAAACGAAAAATTTCCATGACTTTCGATTTGGAAAGCTTGGTGTCGACGGGCGATCACAGGACTAGAAAACGAGAATTCCTAGGTTCAAATCCCACATAAGGCAAGGAAAAACAAAACTGTTGAATCTATAATAATAATACATATAACATTTACACGGAAAAGCCCAAAAAATATGTGTTTTGATTTAATAATTTGTTTATTATTTTTTATTTTTGGAAAGCAATCTCCAAAATGATAGCAAATATGAGTCGTAGAAGACGCGAAAATCGTAACAAAAATGACTCGAAAATGATAACAAATATGACTCAAAAACCACTCGCAAATGATATCAAGTATGACTCCCTAAGAAGTGTCGTGGCTAGGGTGCCAATTTCTCCCGACAAAAGTATCATTTTTGATCAGAAAACGAACAGATATTTGATATTTTTAATCAGAAAGGCGACTCCAAAAAGACTCGCGTTTGATCAAAAATTTCAAAAAATGTTAGCTGGGATGCTGTAAAAATATTTATACACACACATTTCTCGATGTTTACGTATTTATAATTTTAAATATTTTTTCAATGTTCATATCTCTCTTTGAACCACGAAACTCTCGCTTTCTAGTCATGTGCTTACCCCTGACAACGTGTTAGTTAAAACTTATTTTCGAAATGTTTCTGACGGCGGCCTAAAAAATGGCCCCTATGAAAAACGGCACCAAACTAAATATGAAAAAAAAAGGCCCCGAAAATTGGGACCATTTTGCATTATGGAAAACGAAAAAAAAAAAAAAATGAAATTTGGCCCCAAAATAAAATGAAAAAATTCCCCAAAACAAAAAAGAGGTGTTTTGAACGAAAGAAAAATGGCCCCAAAGTAGAAAATAACGCGGCTGTTATGGAATTTAACAAAATTAAAAAAAGGCAAATTTTGGGGTAACTTTGCATAATGCATTATTGCCCCACTTTATAAAATGAAAAAAGGCTCCAAAATTGGGGTAATTTTGCATTATAAAAAATTAACCTAAATCAAAAAATTAAAAAAGGCCTCAAATGTAACATAAATTTTGAAAAATGCAAAATGACCCAAAAAAAAGGAAAATCGCCCTAAAATTCGTGCTGTTGTTTTCAATACATTTTTTGGGACCTTTTTGCAGTGAGCCCATTTTTCATGGAGCCTAAAAATATTGGTTTTTACGTATTTAAACTTGTGCTCATAGATTAGATAGGCCATAAGGACGAACAATATGGGAAAAATCTAGAACAATACCAAATGAAGAAATTTGTATTTATGGAGGCAAAAATTTTGTTTTAAGAAATCGGGGGATAGCAGGCAAACTTTTTTTTTAAAGACGCGCGCGCGATTTAAAAAAAAAAATGTGCCTGCTATCACCCGATTTCTTTAAAAAAAAAATTTTCGACTGCGGCGCAAAAACTTTAAACTTTGCTTATTACAAACTTATTTACCTCTTCCAAATATTCAATATAAATAGTTAAGACTTGCTTATAGCATCCGCGAGGAACAATTTTAAATGTGACGTCCATTAGATATTTCCTGTCTGTTAGGTTCTCTTTTATTATATCCATGGATTTCAAAGACGCAAATATACAATGGGACAAGCGATCTTTGAGGTTTTGGGAGATGCTATAAATGAGTTGCTGACCAAGTAGCTTAAACCGTTTTCATTGTTGGCAATAAAAGCGATTTAGTTTTTTGGTGTTTCGCTTCCCACCCAATGTTGTAGCTATCGACAAACATTCCCTTTTAATTGAATTTTTAACTTTAAGCTCGCTTAATGGCTCTTCTTCATCGCCAGCAAGGACACATTCACCGTTAGGCATAAGATTGACTCTTGCTTTGCATGTATTTCGCCAACACTCATATTTCATTACGCTCTTATAAATTGATTTTTTTTCTTAAAAATCATTTTTGTTTCCTTTAAACAGAGCAATTGGCTTTTAACCTTTTTTCCGACAATGAATTCGTAATCCATTTTTAAGGATTTTAATTTAGCAAAAAAAAAGCAAATCAGTACAGTACAGCATAGCTCACGGCCCACTTTTAGTCCTTATCATAAGACCATGCTTCGAAAATATCGCAAATATGATAAATGGCCCCAAATCTATACAAGGGAAAAACGGCCCCAAAATGTTTCAACTTTTTGGTGTAATTTGAAATATGAAAAATTTCCCCAAATCTAAATATGAAAATGAAAAAAGGCCCCGAAATTTGGGTAGTTTTGAATTACGAAAAATGACCCTAAATCAAAAAAATGCAAAAAGATTTGGGGTAATTCTGCATTATCAAAAATTACCCTAAATGGAAAAATGAAAAAAGGCCCTAAATGTAACATAATTTTCGAATAATGCAAAATGAACCCAAAAAATATGACAAAAAAGGCAAAAAAAAAAGTAAAATCGGCTTATAAATCGTGTTTTTGTTTTCAATACAACATTTTGTGGCCTTTTTGAATATTCATTTTGGGACCATTTGGCATTTGGGCCATTTTTCAGGGAGCCATGTCGGATTTTTATAGGACTTATAAATATGATCCTCCTATTTTCGACTTATTTCTGATTCATTTCAGACTCCGAAATATTAGCATCTTATTTTCAACATATATGTATATGACTACTATAGGACTCATAAATATGGGCCTCTCATTTTCAACATATTTTTTACGCATTTCGGAGCCTATTGAACCTTTTATTTTCTATATATATCAGACTCATTGCGGACTCATATTTCGGAGCACTCAGAAATACTTTGCTGGGTACTGTTAAAATAGTTCATTTTAACCATTTTTTTTTACGTAACCCATAGTCTTCCGGCAACTATTTTCTCCCGAATAATAATATTTGTATTTATTTTGCACGCCCAAAGCACGCCCAAACTGGGCCCAATTATAAAAAGAACGCGCCCTAATCGAACCCAAACCGGGCCCAAATAATGAATAGTCACGCGCCTAAATGATAGTTTTCACTTGACTGCGTTTTGATTCAGTTGCGAGTAATAACATCGGTCTGTGCTCTTTGAAATCGCCCTGAATGCGATTTAAAATGCAACAATTGTGAAAGGTTTGTGCATTCGTCGTGCTATCAAATAAACACGAATGTGCTTGAGATCTTAAAGAGTTGTGGCAATGTCGTCTTTAACTGTAATGAATGCTTAAAACTGGCACAAAATATTACTCAAAAGATTTCTAGCTTTGCTGATGATCTAAATAAGGTCAATTTACAATTTTCTAACTTTCTTGATGAGTGCGCGGAGCAAGGTATCTTTGCTACATCGGCGTTAAACCAAAAATCTCTCACAAAAGCTGTTATAAATTTCCGACTCTCTGGCTCTGTTAACGCTCGGTCTCCGAACAGCAATGCAATAGTAACACGATCTAAAACAAAGGCTATTGAACCACCGCGCCAAATTAATTCTACTGTAAAAAACAGTTCATCAAGCTCCAGTGCAGTAATGAATCGTTCAATTCCTGCCTCTCAGACTGCTGTTCGTAAGAATATGGTGACTCGCACAATTGTCTCTGAGCCGTCTCGCCTTAGAAATGCCTCTTGCTCTCAAGCTAGAGATTTAAATCAAATCGCTGTTTCATCTCCGAGCTTGTCTTGTTGTACTTTGCCTGCAAACGTCGATTTAAATGCTGATACTCTCTCTCTCGCTGTTGAAAACTCCGATCTTAGTTGGCTCAAATTTAAATTCTGAACTTAATGTAATAGCCCGAAAAAAGTGGCTGCATTTATCGTCATTCCAGCCCACTGTCACAGAGGATGATATTGCTTCGTATGGTGCTAAACATGCTGGTATTGATAAAGCTCTGTTACCTTGCTATAAACTTATAAAAACAGACACTGCTATTGCATCTATAAAAAGAGTAAACTTTAAACTTGGCGTACCTACAAAGAGTTTTTAATATACAGGGTGTTCCGTACTAACGTGCTTTTCTTTATAGGGTTGGTAGAGGGGGTCATTGTGAACAAAAAATCGTATGAGAAGGGGGGGTCTAAAATGTAACCCTGAGGAGTTATAGGGCCTTAAAGTTTTTAGGCAGTGAGTCGAGAAAAATAATTCTCTTTGTAATTTATGTCTTGTGACTATTTTATTTCACAAGTTCTTATTTGGAGTTACACGTGATTTGATTTTTGTATTTTTTTTTCTCAATAACTACTGTATGTTTATCAAATGTATGTACATTTGCTTAGGCACGCTACTATAAGTAAATACTTTATTGTTTTCAAATGTATGTACATTTGTTAAAGCACGCACGATATAATACTTTTCGTTATTGTCTTTAAATTTTTATGCTTTTAGTGTTTCTTTTTTCTTTTCACTTCGTCGCCATTGTGGTGTATTGAAGTAAGCACCACATTGCTGTCTGACGATCACATAGTAACTGACTTTATTTTGTATGAGTGTTTATACAGGTAAGTAATGTAAAGACTTATGAGGTGAGTACTGATGTGGTAAGTATACGTAAGTAAGAATGGTAGGTATAAATGTTGTGAGAGTTCATTATGCTGGGTTTACATCAAATATCTAATAATTATTATTATTATTATTATTATTATTATTTTTCTCCTTAATGGGTTAGTATAATACATTTTGGTAGCCTAAGCTAAATACAAAATGTATAATTCACTACTTCACTAATTAATATTTAAGAATTTTCTTGTAATATGACAGGAATCAATTACGACGCTCTTCTGCATGATGTCAATAACACTTTGTTTTAGTCCAAGTTTTCTTATATGCGATGACAAACTCTTTGGGATCACTCCTTCGGCGCTTATTATGATCGGGATTATTTCAATATCTTTTAGCTTCCAATTTATATGCACTTTTCGTTATACGTTCGTATCATATTGTTCGTTGATGGAACTGCAATATCTATTAAATATCCTTTTCGATTTCTTATGTCGTAAATAGTTATATCGGGCCTATTATGCAGTCGGGTATGGTCCGTATAAATCGTTCGATCATAATATATTTTTGCCTCATTGTTTTCCAGTACTACTTGGGGTATGTATCTATAGTAAGGTACGTCTTCCCCGCTGAATCCATATTTTTTACATATGCTCTTATGTAATATTTTAGCCACATTGTTGTGTCGTCGCATTTATTCTGTCTGGACCAGGCATGTACATCCTGAAAGGATATGCTCTTTTGTTTCAGATCGTTCGCCGCATCTTCGACATTTATCATCAGTTACTGAGGCATCCGCAATTATATGTTTACAATAATTTCTTGTTGGGATAACCTGGTCCTGGATCGCAATCATAAGTCCTTCGGTCTCAGCAAATATATTCCCATTCATTAGCCATTTGTTTGACATAATCTTATCAACATTTTCAGCATTAATGGATCTATAAAATCTTCCGTGTAGTGGTTTGATTGCCCATGTTCGTTCCCTCGTTTCCCGGCTATCCGCCTTCCTTTGGAATTCACCATTCAGGTTTAATGGAGTTAGATTTTTGTCCGCTTACATTATTACTCTTGTGAGTATATCGGTCTGTGCCTTTTCTCGGAAATATTCTCTTAAAGAAGATACTTGGTTATCATGTAGCGTTTGGAGATCAATCAGCCCCTTTCCTCCTTCCTTCCTTGACATTGTCATCCGTTCACAGCATGATTTCGGATGATGAAAATTATACTCCGTAAGCATTGTTCTTATTTTTCGTTGTAATGATTGTATGTCTGTTGTTGACCACTTAACAACGCCAAAGCTATACGTTAAAATTGGTATAGCAAACGTGTTTATAGCTTTTATTAAAAATTTTCCGGTAAGATTTGCCTTCGCTGTTTTATGAATTCGACTTTTAAACTCATTAATCAGTTTATCTTTTACTTTCTTTTGGTCTATTCTCTTATTTTGTGCCATTCCGAGGTATGTGTATAGTTCTTCTTCTTCCATATCCTTAATTGCTGGTTCTGTTTCATCATAGTTTTCCATTCTCTTTATTTTTCCTCCCACGACACTGATCTTCTTGCATTTGTTGAGACCAAATTTCATTCCGATATCTTTGCTGAATTTGTCAACAACTTTTATTAGTTGGTCCAGTGTATCTCGATTTGAAGCATATATTTTTAAGTCATCCATGTACATTAGATGATTTAATCTTTGTTCGTGATCGTCGCCCTTTATTTTGAATCCATACCTTGTATCTCTGAGTAAGTTACTAAGTGGATTTAGCGCCACACAGAACCACAAAGCAGACAGACAGTCGCCTTGGAATATTCCTCGTTGGATGTTAATTTCATTTGTTTTAATAGCTGTCAAAGGCTTTCATATAATCGATGAAGCACATATGTAAATTCCTATGTTTCTTTGCAGCTTGTTCCAATATTATTTGATCTATTGTAAGCTGTTCTTTGCAACCTTTTGCATGTTTTCGGCATCCTTTCTGCTCTTGATTGAGAATATTATTTTGTTTCAAATGATTATTTTTATTATTATTATTATTATTATTATTATTATTATTATTATTATTATTATTATTATTATTATTATTATTATTATTATTATTATTATTATTATTATTATTATTGTTAAGATTAGGGGCAAGAGATTGAGCTGACGTACCTGATCTTCCGCTGCAGATTGGAGGGGTTGCCGTGTGCGATGGTTTCTTGTTCGACGTTTACGCGACGCGGACTATTTGTTGATTTTTAATGTAAATTTAAATTGGATGCCTTCTTGGCGGTGATATAATAAAATGGAGAGTAATCGATTTACAAAAAATAAAAGAAATCTGCCTTCTAGGCGGTGTGGTCTTTTGCTTTCACTTTTGAATTCAATTAAGTGCACTGTATGCTTGGTTTGATTTTTATTATTTTTTTTTGTTTTTATAAATTCACTTTGAATTGGGTTTTGGTTCCCTTTTTTGTGTTTCTCGTTCTTTGATTCTGTTTATAATTTTATTTTTAAGTATTTTGACGATTTGATTTATTTTTGTTTAATTTTCATTCAATAGATTTCGTTTCGACTTTTTTTAAATTATTTTTTCGGAGGGCGATGGTGCGCGCACGGACGTTTTTGGCGAGATTACTTTTTCGAATTTTGTTTTTCGTTCGACGTTCGGACCAATAGTTTTAATAGAATTTGGGGTCGCGTGTTTCGTTGGCGCCGTCCACTAAACGAGTGCCTTTTTGTCGATCGAAAAGCAGCTTTCGCTCGAACTCGAACTTCAAAGAGGCAAAAGGAGAGAAAAAGGAAGCGATAATAGAAGAATTATTTCGCCGTGCTCTAAGGGCCCGGCTACGACGCGGCGGCGAAGAACGAACATACTGCCCGCCTTGCGCTACGCAACCATATTTTTTCTCCCTTATCTTTCCCTCTGCCGCAGAAATTCGTAGAATTCGCGCAGGGTTTCTCTCACTTGGTCGGCGCCGGTTGGAGCTGGAGCGGCGATGTTGTCGCTCCCGGGATTGGAGGCGTCCGATCCCGATAGATAATTGATCGAGGCGGCGTTTTCCTGGATCCCATTGCCGAAATCGGCGACACCGACCCAGCCTGTGCACTTGGGCGCGCACCACGTAGACCGACGATCTTTCCATGCTACGAGTCTTTGTAGATGTACTTTCCGGCTGCATTACGGCATAGTGAGGGTGATGGAACGAAAAGAAATGATTTTCTCGTATAATTGCAAAATCAGGACGTGGCCCCATATGATCGGAGGCGATGTATTCAGACAGAACAGAACTATAGGCGTCGCGCATAAATGGCAGCTTTGCGAGCCTTGTCTCCAGGCTCCTATACTGCATCAGCGCTCCAAATCGTGACGAGCCCAAGCGAAGAGCGGCTCTGAAAAATTTATCCTTAAATGGTAGGTGCACGACGTATCTACCATCCGAATTTCTAATAGTGGTTCGGGAATAAACTTCTTCAGTGTATGTGGCCTCTGGAAGAGGAGGAGGGGAGGTCGTAATTTCTTCCTGCTCCCGTAATGATTTGAGCGACTCGTGGAGTGACTCTTGGGGGTCTCCGGAGGAGACCTGCGTCGTAAACGCGCCGGTGGTTTCGCTGGCGATGGGCCCACTCAAATACCAACCGAAGACGGAATTTTGGGCAATTAGGCTTCCTCCGACATTCATCTTGACGCCCGGCCGCAGTAGTTTTGGCATGATATCAGACCCGATGACCATATCGATGCGGGCTGGATTCATAAAACGGGTATAGGCGAGCTCCAACGATGAGATCTCGTGGGGATCCAAATTGGAGACCCTTTTCGCTGGAAGCCAATTGGTCAATTTCGGCAACACCACGGCGTCGATTTCCTCCTCGAACGAAGAACGAGGCGATGCGAGCGTGATGATGCATTCCTTTTTCGCGATGTGGGTGCGTTGGCCACCCATGCCAGATACGTTGCAGATTTTGTGGATCGGTGGCAAATTCAACGACAGCTGCATTCGTTCGGTCAAAAATGTCCTCTGCGAACCTTGATCTAAAAGCGCCCGGACAACGAATCGTTCTCCATTATGTAAAATTTGTGCGAAGGCCGTTGGCAACAGCACCTGTGTTAGGCCGATGGAGACGTGCGTGTGTGCCTGTGACGTGGAGGGGATGCTCACGGAGCTCGAAGCCTCTGGTGGCGCATGGAAATGCGGCGGTTGGCTCGTCGGAGACGGGCCCATCTCTGGAGGAGATGTCAAAGAGGGGGTAGAAACTTTCGTGTCCGGTGTTGCAGCCGCGCTCGTAAACGGCAACAAAGTTTGATGTCGTTGTTGGCACTTCGTACAGTTAAAGTTGGTAGAACATTTTGATTCTTGATCACAAAGAGCGAGACAGTTGGGGCAACGCTGGGGTTGTACTTTGATAAAATTATTAGATGGAGGCGCGGGAGAGAACTGTGGAGGCTCGTGTGTGCTGGAGAGCGGTGGACGATTTCGAACGTGGATCTTTAGCATGTCCCTAAGTCGTGCTCGAGCTATTATTTTGAGATCACGACATTCGTTGTAGGTCACCTGAGCGCGCGCAGTAGCCTCGGCAGACCATTCCTCATGGAAGCGAGCAGCGCTGTAAGCGTTATGAACGCTTTCCCAATAAGAAATAATGTCTTCGTCTTCAACTTCTATGAGTGATTGCGTTTGTTTCAAGGGATCGGAGTGTCTAACCATGTCGCAGAAGCTCTTAAGTTGCTCCACGGCATCATTAAATTGAAAGTCGAAGGACATGTTGATAGCTTTGATGAAATGGTATCGCAAATCAGGTGCAGCGCTTCCGGAATAAAGATGAAAAATGTCGAATAATATCTCAGCACAATTAACGAATATAGTCGCCCACGCGTAAATTTAATTTCATTAAATGCAGAAATTTTCGGTGACAACACAAAATTAAATAGTGGCACAACCGTGGTCAGGTGCGGAAAAAACCGGTCGTAGGGTAAAAAGAGGCTTGACGTCGGATGAGCGCCGCAAAATCAGACGCAATCAAACGTAGGTATTGCTGCCTTGGTAGCGAATCGTTATTAATTCCTGTACTGCAATATAAATGTATGTTGAGGAGGAAAATCGTAGCAATATAATGGGACCGATGCCGACGGTAGCGCACTTCTAGTTCCAGCCTTTTATTTTCGCAACACCCCCACAAGATTCTTGCAACCCCAAATTTAATATTAAAATATCCAGATGAATTAATAAATTTATTAAAATCAAATTCCAATCTTTCAAAATATCAGTAAGATCAGCAATTCCAATTTAAGAAATTGCAATACGCCAAGAGACAAATTCAAATGAGTTTTTCTAATGTTTGCCCACTGTCGCAGAATTTCATGCACGCTGTCTAAGCCAATTTCTCATACGCACGGGCAGAGCACAGACTGCGCGTAAGCAGCGCACAAGCAGCAGAGGAAAAGTGAGACTTTCAATAGCGATCGACAGAACGACCGAACGACCGAACGACCGAACTTCAAAGCGACGCTTTCAGTTGCCTTGTCACTGCGGCGAAAAGCGTAAGAACGAGAACTTGTGCGTATGTGTGGTTGCAGGCGAACCGCGATTGCAATAGCTGTGGCAAGTTCGGCCGCACCAATTCCACTCGATCACGTTTGATGTTCGATGCGACACACTGCGTGGCAACTGACCAGCTCAACAATTGTCCCGTACGAAGTTTGACTAGAAGTACAGGCGCTATTTCAAAGCAAAGCAATGAAACAAAAAAAGGAAAAACAACCGCAAGGCCTTGATGCTGGCTGTGTTCGTTCGCAAAAAAGGGAACGAGAAAATCTAACGCTGCTGGCAGACCCGTTATATGGTTGTTGGTCTGCAGTATTCGTTGTGCACAAAAAACCACCACCAAAGGCGACACGGGTGTGCGAGCGAGATAGGTGATACGAATATGAAGAGAAAGGATGAGTCGAAACGGTGATGTGTGTCACGTGCCTGGATCGTGCTGCCCTTGACTTTTCTGAAGGGCAAATAGCGGTAAAGGGTGACACACACGTGGCCTACTTTCTCGATCCTTCCTTGCAAGGATTGGTCCTCCAGAACCTGTTTCCAGGCTCCTGGCACGGGATCGCCAAATGTTAAGATTAGGGGCAAGAGATTGAGCTGACGTACCTGATCTTCCGCTGCAGATTGGAGGGGTTGCCGTGTGCGATGGTTTCTTGTTCGACGTTTACGCGACGCGGACTATTTGTTGATTTTTAATGTAAATTTAAATTGGATGCCTTCTTGGCGGTGATATAATAAAATGGAGAGTAATCGATTTACAAAAAATAAAAGAAATCTGCCTTCTAGGCGGTGTGGTCTTTTGTTTTCACTTTTGAATTCAATTAAGTGCACTGTATGCTTGGTTTGATTTTTATTATTTTTTTTTTGTTTTTATAAATTCACTTTGAATTGGGTTTTGGTTCCCTTTTTTGTGTTTCTCGTTCTTTTATTCTGTTTATAATTTTATTTTTAAGTATTTTGACGATTTGATTTATTTTTGTTTAATTTTCATTCAATAGATTTCGTTTCGACTTTTTTTAAATTTTTTTTTCGGAGGGCGATGGTGCGCGCACGGACGTTTTTGGCGAGATTACTTTTTCGAATTTTGTTTTTCGTTCGACGTTCGGACCAATAGTTTTAATAGAATTTGGGGTCGCGTGTTTCGTTGGCGCCGTCCACTAAACGAGTGCCTTTTTGTCGATCGAAAAGCAGCTTTCGCTCGAACTCGAACTTCAAAGAGGCAAAAGGAGAGAAAAAGGAAGCGATAATAGAAGAATTATTTCGCCGTGCTCTAAGGGCCCGGCTACGACGCGGCGGCGAAGAACGAACAATTATTATTGAAGTGAAAACTTCTATAGGCGCGTTGAGCAGGGAGCAAATCTTTAAGTTCAAAATGCATTTGTATATGTTGTAACCGTCACGGTCGTCGTGTACGTATATCTCGGCTATATTAGTGTGCGTAGCTTTCAGTGAGAAGCATTCCTAAAAAGTTTTATGTGATTCGTCGACGTAACACCCCAGTCGGCAATTTGATATTCCATGAATATCTTCTTTTGGAAATTCATTGATGACAAAGGAAAAATATTACGTCTTAAAAATTCGTGAGTGGTTAAAAACAAATTCTACGATAGCTATCATTCATTTTTATGACATCGCAATTATAATTTTGAACGACAAATTCCGCATAGAAACTATTGCAAAAATAGTAATAGCTAAACATTGCATATTCCGACTGGGATTTGATTCAACTCGCTCTTGGTTTCTCACTTTGACTTCGGTTCTCTCAGTTCATTCGATCTTCTATCTCACTACAGCGCAAAGAGAGTATGCAAACGGTTGCCATTTAAAAAGATATAAAAGTGCCACAGCGATTCAAAAAGAGCCAATGGGAATTAAAAGGGTCCAACACTTATATTACATGTATATATGTATGTATATTGTAAAACAAAAATTTTGTGGGATTAGGTCCGCTAAATCTAAATTATTTTGAGTGTTTGCACCGAAAATTTTTTGCTTTGAATTGGTCACTGAGTAATTTTTGTCGTGGCGTAATAAAGCCAAAAAAGAGCCAAATACAATGAAAACGAGCCACACCGCCGACTGTAAAATATAGTGTCAGTTTTGCGTTAAAACGCCAACTGTGGCAGCCATGAGTCATATCTGCTCAATAATGCGTGTATGTATGTTCCCAGCAGAATATAGTGTCGGCGGTGAAGAAGTCCAAGCGTCTTTCATTGCGGACGCCTCGGTGATATGCTCAGCATGAGAGTGTCTGCGAGGTGGAGCGACATAGTCGTGCCAATATGTTTACATATAATTTTTAAATGCTCAGGATATCTCAATGCGCTATGCACTTTTCCTATGAACGTTTTTAGGGAACGTGTCCAAACTACGTGACCCTTTTAGGGGGGGAGGGGGGTCCTGAAAGTACTACACTTGGACAAATTGGTCACTTAAATTATTCTACGGATTGTCACCGAGGGGGGGGGGGGGGGGGGGAGGTTGGTAAAAAGTAGTAAAAAATGGTTCACGTAGTTTGGACACGTTCCCTTATGTACACATCGAATCAAAGCACCGAAATTGAACATGTGGTAGGCGGTTGTAGGCGCTAGGCATTGTTGGCCGCTGGGACGGTTCATCGCTTCTGTAAGCAGCACTTTGGCCGCTGGGTACTAATAGAAAACGAAAGCTCGACGTTGTGATTCTTAGTATTGTCACTGGGCATGCAACATATTGTATTGTACATATTAGGGGTATTCACAAAGGCGTGTTAAATACGTTGGAAAGTCGGAAAATCGGAAAATTGCGACTTCTTAAAAAATTTTTAGACTTTTTTTCCATCTTACACAACTTTTTAAACAGATAAAATTTTCCGATTTTCCGACTTTACTATTTTCCGACGCCTTTGTGAATACCCCTATTGTATCTCCGGTGTCCTCGGATAATGATAGAGACGACGATGAAAAATCAAATGAAACTAAAATATATAAAATATTTTCTGGCGAAAAAAACTCGTCTCATTTTTTCTAAAAACCCAATTCAAATATGAACAACTCATCGGTTTTTCTTTTTCTGGGTCTTGAAATGCTCTTACAAATCCACTCATTTACTTAAGATAGCCTAAACCTGAATACCGAATCTTCTTCGGAAATTATATGGGCTTGAAATCAAGTTTTTGTACAAAGTTGTTAAAAATTTCTTAAAATTTTTGCCTTTATCGCCCTATAGCTCCTAAGCTGTTGAACCGATTTCATCCATATGTATGAGGGATATGCTGTATATTTACTCTTCTTTTATATGAATTAAATTTTTTGAAACGGTCGAACGATAAAACTACGACTAAAAAATATTGACAAAAAATCCCAAAACCTTTCTTAGCGAATATTTAAAAAACGCGAGCTAACTTTCAAACTTAAAGCATATATTTTGCTTCAGCGAAACAAATAAGACAAAAAAAAAAGTTGGTTTCAAGTCAAAGGAAAATTTAGTGTTGAGCAGTGTAATTAATTGTTAAAACTTTGTGCAGCCAGCAATATATTTCAATAATAAAATAATAAAATACTTTACATTTAACATGCCTATAATTGTTTCTCTGAGTCTCATTAAATGTAAAAATCCAGATTGATTTTAATAATTTTAAATCAAATATTATGCATTTCAAACTTCAATACACATTCTATGTTTTCACTTCCAACGGCAGTTCCATAACTGCCAACTTTTTTTATTATTATTATTATTATTATTATTATTATTATTATTATTTTTATTTTTATTATTATTATAATTATTATTATTATTATTATTATTATTATTCTTATTATTATTATTAATGCTGATCAAGCGAAATAGTGAAACCACATACGCGGACATTATCAAAGGTATCCGTGGAAGCATAAGATTGGAAGAAGCCGATATACCGATTCGTTCGACACGGAAAACGAGAAATGGCGATGTCCTCATAGAAATATCAAAAGGCGGAAACAGTGAGCAGTTATGTGGAGCCATAAAAAAGACATTAGGAGACAGGGCAACCGTGGTTAGTCTCCGACAAAAATGTGTCTTGGAAATAAGAGACTTGGACAGCTTGACAACACCAGAAGAAGTTGTCGACGCGGTCAAAAAAGCAGTTGAAACAAATGCAGAAGAAATCACTGCACGCGTGACAAACGCAAATGCAAGGGAGCAATGCCGTGCATTCGTAACAGCGTCTATCGACACCGCAAATGCCATATGCAAGATGCAACGGATAAAAATTGGATATATGCGATGCCGATGTAGAATGGTGCGACATGAAGCTGCTAAACGCTGCTTCAGATGCTTCTCCATGGGTCACTTGAGAACTGAATGCAAGGGGCCTGACCGAACAAATGTCTGCATGAGATGTGGAGAAGAGGGACACAGAATGCGTGACTGCAAAAACTCTCCAAGCTGTTGCCTCTGCAAAGAACGAAAGCTGGAACCTGCAAGCCACACTGCAGGATCGAGGGCATGCATGGCAGTTAGGGAGAAAAGAACAATATGAAGTTAAAAATACTACAAGCTAATCTCCATAGAAGTCGGACAGCAGATGCGCTTCTTTTGCAACTTGTCGTCGAAAAAAAAATAGATGTCGTGGTAATAAGCAAACAATACACGCGTAAAGAAAACGGAACGTGGATAGAAGATGACACAAAAACCGCAGCGATATGGATACCATATAAAAACAATTTAACAGTCCTGAACTGCAACAAGGGCAACTGTTATGTTTACGTCCAAACCGGGGACGTGACTGTGATTAGCTGCTACTTTACCCCAAGCGACCCCATTGAGACTAACCAGAACAAGCTGAACGATATCGAAGACCAAGCGCGTGAATTTAAGGGCAACTTCGTTATAGCAGGCGATTTCAATGCGAGAGCACCTGAATGGGGATCTCGAAACGCTGACTCACGAGGGCGAAGGGTGATGGACATGGCAGCAAGACTTGGAATTGTAGTTATGAACTCACTCACGGCTACAACCTACAGAAGACCCGGCTGCGCAGAAACAATGCCAGATTTAACACTCGCAAGCGAAGACATTGCATGTAGAATACACTCTTGGAAAGTGCTTGAAGACTTCACCGCAAGTGACCATCAATATATGACGTACATAATATTTCCCCGAAATGAAAGAATGCAAGAAGCTAATGCAAAGTCTTCCAAAAAATGGAATTCAAAGCGACTGAACGAAGAACGGCTAATCTCTGAATTCGACAGGAGAATGTCGGGCACTGAACAAGAAACCAGTGCCAGGGAAATAGTGCGACAGGTAATGTACGCCATGGACAAGGCCTGCGACGCTTCCATGCCCAGATGTCGAAATCGAAACCGAAAAGCAGTATACTGGTGGAACGATGAAATCGCACAGGTCAGACAAAAATGCCTACGAAGCAGACGTAAACTCACCAGGGCGCGCCGGCGAGGCCCTGCATTAGCAGAGCTTGAACTCTACAAGACATCTAAAAAAGAACTTAGGCTGAGCATCGCTCGCAGCAAAAAACAAAAGTGGTTGGAACTCTGCATGGACGTAAACAACGACCCATGGGGTACGGGATACAAACTAGTCATGAAAAAACTAGGATCAAAAACAGCCGCTAGGAACATTGACACGGAAACGATGGAAAAAATTGTAAAAAAACTCTTCCCATCACACCCGATAAGACCCGAAGACATGAACATAAGGCCAATAGACGTCATTCCTTTCACAGAGGAGGAACTAAAAGAAGCAGCACGCAGCCTCAAAAACAATAAAGCCCCTGGACCAGACGGCATACCAGCTGAAGCACTGAAGAGCATAACGGAGCACAGAACAAAACTGCTTCTTAAGATGTTCAACACCTGTGTTAGGGAAGGAATTTTCCCGGAGGTGTTGAAAAAGCAACGCCTCGTTCTTATCGAGAAGCCAAAACCAAGTGCGTCCACTGAAGTGTCTTATAGACCACTTTGCATGCTCGACACCACAGGAAAACTCTACGAGAAGTTATTAAAAGCTCGATTGTTGGCAGCGATATCTTCAGCAGGAGACCTGAGCGAGAGGCAGTACGGTTTCAGGAAAGGCAAATGCACAATTGACGCAGTGCGTAAAGTACTAGAAGCAGCTAAAGCAGTGCAATCAGGAAATCATTATTCAAGGCCTGTCATACTTGTGGTCACGCTTGATGTCCAGAATGCATTCAACACTGCGCGCTGGGATAAAATCTTATCAGCACTCGAGAACAGGTTTCAAGTACCAGATTATTTGAGCAAGGTCATTCGCAGCTACCTACGAGACCGTATACTTGTGTATGAGACCAAGAATGGCATAAAGGAAGCTGTGATAACATCCGGTGCGGCTCAGGGATCAATCCTCGGCCCAGATCTCTGGAACGCCATGTATGACGGCATTCTTCGTATAGAAATGCCAGATGACACATTTTTGGTTGGTTATGCGGACGATGTAGCTGCAGTGATATCGGCAAGGAACACATCTGAAGCGCAACGTAGACTTAACCAAGTCATGATAAGGACCAAAGATTGGCTAAGCACACAAGGCTTACAACTTGCGACAGCAAAGACTGAACTCCTGCTAATTACCAGAAGACAAATCCCAATAGAGGTTGAGATGAGAGTGTGCGACACACTATTAAAAACAAAAAAGTCGTTGAAATACCTAGGAATAAAGCTTGATCCTAAGCTGACGTTCGGAGAGCAAATTCGGTACGCCACTGAGAGGGCTTCAAAGACCGCAACATCACTGAGCCGGCTGATGGCTAACGTGGGCGGACCTCTCCCTAGCAAACGGAAGCTGCTCATGGAGGTATGCCACTCCATTCTTCTATACGGATGCGAAATCTGGGCCGATGCTCTAAGTGAAGACATACGAAATCGTCCTATGTTGGCTGTCCAACGCACACTTGCGTTACGCATAACGAGTGCTTATCGCACAGTATCAATAGCAGCAGCACTGGTTATCGCCGGAGTCACGCCAATAGACCTGATGGCAAGAGAACGGAAAGAGCGGTATAAACTAAAACTATCAAACGAGCTACATGGACACGCACAACATCAGCTAAGAGTTCGGACGATCACAGCCTGGCAGGATAGGTGGCAAAACGAATGTACAGGCAGATGGACCGCTAAAGTTATACCACATATACGCCCATGGGTAGAAAAAAGGCACGGAGAAGTTAATTTCTACCTGACGCAATTCTTAACAGGCCACGGATACTTTCGATACTACCTCCATAAAATGGGTAAATGCAGAAACGCACACTTTATATATGGCGATTCAGAAGCCGATGACGCCGAACACACTTTCTTTCAGTGTAACAAATGGCAAGTACAACGAAATACACTATCAGATATGACGGGTCCACTGAGTGCGCAAAATATCATCGCTAAAATGACAGAATCCGACTCCAACTGGTCGCTGATCGCAAAGTTCGCCGAAACGATTTTAAGATTGAAAAAAAGAGATCTCAGGCAGGGAGACCCCATGGCACGGGTCACGGGCTTGACGGACCCGCCTTTCCCGAGTCGCGGTGCTAGCCGACTGCCCCAGTCGAATCATGCAGACTGGTAAATAAACGCATGAAGCGGGATCCGGCCGCGGGTTATTTGTAGAGAGCGTCACCTATGACGAAAATTTGGGCCCTGTCCCGAAGTATTGCCACAGCGTTTCCAGGGCAGGAACCCCAACGAGAAGAGAGGGGGACGTTTTTTAGTGGAATCACCACACACCCAGCAAAGACGTATTTCTGGCAGTCCGAAAGGATTTTTGACCTCCTCGCCGCATTAAAAAAAAAAAAAAAAAAAAAAAAAAATTTATAATTATTATTATTATTATTATTATTATCTATGATCTGGAACACAGCTAGGAAATGACGTCTTTGGGCTGGTAGATTCTGCATTCTGGCACCTGAATACACCAGTGTGACATCTTGTGGAAATGGCTGCTGGGTTAATGTAGCGTCTGCCCCCGTCCCGTTAAAATCTGACAAGTATTCAAGTACGTTCAAGGTTACGTCGTCATTAGGTTGACCGTACAGGCGCTAGTTGAGCATGCTCCTAGCTAAAACCGTCCGGCTCTGAACTCAGTCTCCCATAAGGAACTGAGTCAACCTTCTGAGGACCTCACTCATGGAAAGGCACCCTCGGGGACATATAGGTTACTGTACACACTAACGGAGATAGCGGCTTGAAATTGGGACCCAACAGAATGGACAAATTACAAAAAACAAAACCAACAGGAGTAAGCAGTAGAGTAGCAGAAGATGTGGTGGATATCGCAACGGAAGCAGCGAGTCCTTTCGCTAGGAGTGCAAGATTGGCCCGATCGCCAATCAGAAGTGTCAAACTTTCAGCCCAGACACCGAATTTGGCTTTTCTGGCTGATAGTATTATAGAGGTGGAAAATGAAACACCGGTGGTTGCGGCAAGTCAAGGCGAATGCCATGAAATCGCAACAGAGGATGCAGCAGCTACGCCGCAGATGGCGGTGGGTGAAGCCCAACCAGAGATTTGCACGATCTCGGTGGCTCCACGCGCTGTGCAAACGCATTGCTCGCCTCGGACGGAGTTTATCCGGAAGATGCGTAAAGAGGAGGAAACGGCGCTTCAAGAAGTGAAGAAAGTGCTGCGGCAAATGAAAGCCGCAATTAAGATCCAAAGAAACATCAAGAAAGATGTGCAACAAGGGGTCATAGAGATTGAAGAGATAATCGACCAGGCAGAGATGTATCGCAAGAACTGGCTGAAAGCTGAGAAAGCCAAACATGACAGCGAAGTAGAAGAGAGGCGACTCGCTGTGACCACCCAAGCGGATGCTCCAACGCCAACGACATCGAAAGCCGCCCCAATCACGAGCAAGAAGCGGTCTCTACCCAGTCCTTCCGATGCGGAGGCACCCAATGGCAAAAAGCTTTGCGACAAGCCCGGTGAGTGGGAAGAAGTCAAGCAGAAAAAGCAGAGAACGAGATCCCGCAAAAACAGCGTGCGCGAAGCAAGAGAAGAAAACGGTGAACAGGAAAAACCTGACGGGACAAAGCGGAAGACGAAAGCGCTGCGGATAAAGCCTACTAAGGAGAGAGGGCCAAAAAGCGAGGCTGTCCTTATAAAGCCTGCAAATGGCAAAACGTATGCGGACATTTTGAAGAGCCTTCGTGGAGGCGTCCAACCCGACCAAGCGGATGTAAAAATACGGACAGTCCGCAAGACAATGACGGGCGCTCTATTGCTCGAGCTTGAGAAGGGGGCAAAAGTAAGCCCCGAGTTCTGCGAGAAAATAAGAAACACCCTCAAAGACACAGCAGAGGTATCTGGGCTATCGCCGACTATCACAGTGGAAATACGTGACTTAGATGCACTGACGACGGTAGAGGAGGTCGGAGAGGCCGTTAAAAAAGTCTTGCAAGATGAGTGGGAACAGCCGAAAGTTACAGTAACTAGACCGAACAGACAAGAGATGGTCCGTGCGTATGTTACTCTACCCACAGCCGCAGCAGAAAATCTCCTTGGGGAAAATTCAATAACCATAGGCTGGATCAGGGCGAAGATGCGAACCCGAAATCCTGTAACAAAGCGCTGTTTCAGGTGCTTTGAGGTGGGGCACATACAAACTAACTGCAAGGGCCCAGACAGGAGGAACCTCTGCATTCGATGTGGTGAGGCCGGCCACAAACAGAAGGAGTGCAATAATAAGCCTAGGTGCTGTGTGTGCTGTGACGCGGGACTTAAATCTGTTAGCCACATCCCTGCCTCTGGCAAATGTGGATCGAGTAAAGCCCGCCAAAAATGAGAATTATACAAGCTAATATGCACAGGAGTAGGACAGCAGACGCCCTCTTACCACAATTGGTTCTTGAGAAGGATGCTGGCGCTGTCATTATCAGCGAGCAGTACCGTGCAATTGACGATGGTACTTTTTTACCAGACAGCACAGGAACGGCAGCCATTTGGCTACCACGCAACAGCGACTTGCATATCTTGGACAGGGGTGCCGGAAACGGCTTTGTATGGGCGCGCAGCCGTCACTACACGTTAGTGAGTTGCTACCTCACTCCGAGCGATAGCATCGACGAATTTCAGTCGAAGTTAAATGCTATAGAAGATCACGCGCTTCAGTTGGGCGGCAACCTCATCATCGCTGGCGATTTCAACTCGAAGGCCATTGAATGGGGCACAATGACTACAAATTCAAGAGGACGGCGAGTTTTGGACATGACAGCCAGGCTTGGACTTGTTATTGCAAACACGGGGAATGTTCCTACTTTCCAAAGGCCCGGATGCGAAGGCACGATTCCGGACATCACACTTGTGTCTGAGAGGAAAGCCGACAAACTAAAGAACTGGAGAGTGTTGGAGGATTACACGGCTAGCGACCACCAATACATATGCTTCAATTTTGAGTTTCGAGACAGGCGAAACCGAGTCACCTGCAGAAAATCGACGCGCAAATGGGCCGTAAAAAAGCTTAACCCTGAGGTTTTCCTACAGGTGTTGAATGAAGAGATGACAAGAAGCGCACATGAAACAGGAGAAGGAAACTTGGTAAAGGGCACCATGAGAAGCATATCAAAAGCTTGTGATGCTGCGATGCCCAGAGTTACACATAACTCCAGAAGGAAGGCCGCATACTGGTGGACAAAGGAAATTGCTGAACTCCGAAAAGCCTGTCTCTATGCACGGAGGAGAATGACGAGGGCAGAGCTGTAAATAAATCAATCATTTCAAGATTGATTCAAGAATCAATCACAGCCTGATTAGAAAAAAAAGACTTAATTCATTTTACTTGAAAATCATGAAGATTTAAATCTGATTTAATTCTTTGATGATTGCCTCAAGATGATTTATAAATCACTTTGCTGCAATCAATTGATTTATATTTTGAATTGTCAATCATTTGATTTAAATCAAAAAGGATTTAAATCAGTTGATTTAATTCAAAATGATTTCAATCATGTGATTTAAATCCAAAAAGATTTAAATCATTTGATTTAAATCAGAAAGATTTCAATCATTTGATTTAAATCCAAAAAAATTTAAATCATTTTTGAATGAAATCAGAAAGATTTCAATCATTTGATTTAAATACAAAAAAATTTAAATCAGTGTTGATTTAATTCAAAAATGATTTAAATCACTCTATGTAAATCAAACAAGTGAGACTGATGTGGTCAGGTAAGCCTGACACTACAAACCCGAATTAATGCACTTCATATTTTACTAAAACTATCTGTTTAGTGGTTATGCACTTTTTATATCTACTACCACTTATAATTAGTGGTAGTTAACCAATTAAACTTCACTACCACTAATAGTTAGAGTAAGTTGAACAAAACACTCCACTAGTAGTGAAACAGCAAACCCAAACCGCTAACATTTCAGTGAAAATCGAAGATATATTTGGCAACCACTAATTTTATATGACAACTATAAAAAATGATTCTAAGAGAATTCGTTAACCAAATCTGGGGAGAAGTTTGTGAGAGTGATATTGTACGTCAACAAGCATTACTTTTTAAGCCAGTTTCCGTTTTTGTTTTCGAACTCAATATTTTTCATTTACTTTATACAAAGAAGAAAGCGGCAGGAACTAACGCAGGCGGTCATTAAGGGGCTTTAAATCTCCTCTAAAATGCATGGAGACTCAGGAAAATAGGCAATCCTAAGGTCGTTCAGATTTCGTCTTGCCCTAGTTTTTCACTTGCAATGCCAATAAATAGAATATTTGATGCAACTTGCTCGGAATCCTCAGAAGAAGAACGAAAAGATGATGACAAAAGTGCACCGGGAATAAGGAACTTGATTTTTGACGGCATGTTCTATAAAATTGTTGAAAAGGTAAAATATGTCAAACACATTATAGATGTGGTTAAGTTGAAGAGGTGCTTAGGTCGATTTAAGCGAAAATTGAGTTATTAAGGCCCGATATTACAGTGCATACTTAAGGTCTCCTCAGCACTTAAGTAAAGCTTAAGTCTGTAAAGCATTTTAACAGTACAAATTTTAAGTGCTCCTTAAATAAGTTTTTAAATTAATTTAATGAAGGAATTTCACAAATTTCACGAATTTTAAAAAAGCATAAACAAAAAGTATAGGTTTTTTCAAATGTTGCCTGCCGAAAACAATTTTCGTGAGTTTTGGATAAAAATTGACTGTTAAAACCGCTTGACACTTAAGGTGTTCTTAAGTCTTCAAGATTCCTTAACTTAAGTATACACTGTAATATGGGGCCTTAGTTTCATTAGTAAATTAAGTTTACTTAACCCGTTGCAGTTCTTACGTCGAAAATCATTTAGTGTTTTCGAGCAACTTATGTATGTTAAAAAAAAAACTTATTTTATAGTGTAATATTTGTAATAAAATACAGCTAATTTAATTTTTATTGTAATTATTTTTATTTATTTTTCATTATTTGTTCATAATTGTTCACTTTTAAAAGAAGTAGTTTTTCAAAATGCTCGTCGGTCAGACAACCTCGCCTGGGTGCGTTCAAGAATGCTGCATGGGAAAAGAGTCTTTCAACTGCAGCCGAAGATGGCAATGGACAATTAAATTTGAAAAATGCTTTCCTCATGCATTTATAATTGTTGAGCAATTGGAAGCCTTTTGAATTGTCAGCAACATATGCAAATAGCTCCGGTTGCCATTGGAAAGAGCCAGTTTTGGATTGTCTTTCTGGGGTTTCTAAATACAAATTAATTGAAATCGTTATATGCTGAGTGATGAATGAAACTCTTTCAACGAACCTGAAATGTCAAAAAAGAAATATTTTGATGCCTCAGAATCATCGAGCTGATCTATCTCTTCCACCGGCTCATCTTTAAAAAATTTTGTGAGCGCCATCTTAGCCACTTCCATTGCTTCAGCTTCTTTGCACGTGTCAAACGCTGGGTTGATAGCCTTTATCCATTTCAGTTTAATGGAAGGGCAGAGAAGAGAAGCTACCACAGCCAATTCTGACCCCTTTTTCAAATTAACATATGTGTCGAATCGCTTATCCAGTGCTGATACCATTCGCTTTGCCATTTCAACAACGTAGTCTCTGGAACCATTTTGAATCATTACACGATATTTTGCCTTTATTGTTGCCAACGTTGGGAGCAAATATCCATAGAACATTCCGTTTTCTGATTGCAAAAAATCGATTGCTTCAGCTATTGGTTGCAGTAAAACAACGTACTCGTTCATATATTCAAAATCGAGGTCCAAAAAAGTCTCTATTTTGAGTTCATGGCAAAGTTTGTTGACATTTTTCTTGTGGAACAAAAGGTTTTTTATCGAATCAAATAGTGAATTCCATCGTGTGACAACAGGATATATTAATTGTGATCCCAAGAGAGAAATGATCTTTTCAGACGATTTGGGACGGTTTACTTTGTTCCACAAACCAGAGCATTTTTTCATTATCTGATGAGGTCAAATAAAAACATAAAAATTATTGAGGAGCAATAAATGATTGAAAATTACAGAAGTCTACAAATGGCATTGAACTTTTGGATCTGAGAAACTGAGAGTTGTTTTTTTACGACTTTAGAAAGTCAAAAAAAATGTTTCTTAAAAAACCGTTGGAATATTTGAGTTCAGTACGCCAAATTACACTTAAAACAACTCTCAGTTTCTCAGATCCAAAACCGTGTATACTTGTGTTATCATTACATTTTTATGCTTCTCATAGCCATGCAAATTTGAGCGTAAAATAGTATTAAAGTCTGTAGTGAAAGTATTAAAGTGTAGTGTGATTTGGCAAAAGATTGTCTAAGGACTGACTTGAAAGTTCTGCACTCTCTTCTAAAGCTTCCCATTCTTCTTCCAAGTCAGTGTGCCTTATTAAGTCTTGGGGATCGGCAATGCCAAATTCTTTAAAGGCTTTGACAAAATTAGAGCCATTATCCGTCGTTGTTGCCACAATATTGTCCAAAGTAAGCCCAAAATCGTCGTGTGCTTCCATTATTTTTCGGTGAATAGCATTATATGTGTGACTTCCAGTGAATCGTCTGCATGCCAACGCAACTGACTGCCTTTGAAAATTGTCATCGATCCAATGGCACGTATATCCGAACAAACTTCTATGCTTCGTTGACCAGATGTCACCCGTTGTGCAAAAAAAATTCCCGGCCTTAATCATGGTTTTGATCCTTTCCTTCATACACAAAAAGGTTTGGTCCAACAGTTTCATTGCGGTAGGTCGACTAAGCACGTTCAAAGATGGATTGGCATATCTTATAACTTCTTTAAAAGAATCCGATTCAACAATTGAGATGGGTAGCATATTTTTCACAGTGTGGTTTAAAACAAGTTTATTGAAATGGTCCTGGCTGGTAGTTTTTATTTGTTGACACTTTTTTCCCGCTTGGTATTCTTCATATTTATTTGGGTGCTTCGTGCGCAAATGTCGGATAAAATTGGATGTAACAGTTACGTAGCCGGTTAAAATAGCCTTGCAAGCCTTGCACTTTGCTGACACAGTTCCTTTCTCATTTTGTTTTTCATTTTTAGATGATTTTGGCTGTTTGAATAAAAAAAGGTAATTCGAACCATATCAAAAGCAACGACAGTTTACTTATGTATGTCAACTAACCGTTTCGACTATATCGAAGAACTCTCGAAACAATAATGGTACTGCTTCGACATAAGCTTGTGATGACGTGCTGGAAGAGTCCATCTGAGCTTGAAAATAATCGTTGCAATCTGATTCCCTATCGTACAGGCGCCGTTTTCGTTTTCTGATGTCGACGGTGAAATTGGGATCTGAGATTTCATCATCACACGAAAAATCGTCATTCTCCCCAAAAATGTTATTTTCCGACATTTTAAAAAATTTGTTAATAAAACGAAATTTTCATGAGAATTCTGACATTGTGTGTTAACAAATATTGGGGTCAATCTCAGCAGACATTGCTTTGAATTGTTCAGGATGAGCCGGTGGAAGAGTTTCATTCATCACTCAGCATATTACGATTTCAATTAATTTGTATTTAGAAACCCCAGAAAAACAATCCAAAACTGGCTCTTTCCAATGGCAACCGGAGCTATTTGCATATGTTGCTGACAATTCAAAAGGCTTCCAATTGCTCAACAATTATAAATGCATGAGGAAAGCATTTTTCAAATTTAATTGTCCATTGCCATCTTCGGCTGCAGTTGAAAGACTCTTTTCCCATGCAGCATTCTTGAACGCACCCAGGCGAGGTTGTCTGACCGACGAGCATTTTGAAAAACTACTTCTTTTAAAAGTGAACAATTATGAACAAATAATGAAAAATAAATAAAAATAATTACAATAAAAATTAAATTAGCTGTAATTTATTACAAATATTACACTATAAAATAAGTTTTTTTTTTAACATACATAAGTTGCTCGAAAACACTAAATGATTTTCGACGTAAGAACTGCAACGGGTTAAGTCAACTTAATTTACTAATGAAACTAAGGCCCGATATTACAGTGTATACTTAAGTTAAGGAATCTTGAAGACTTAAGAACACCTTAAGTGTCAAGCGGTTTAACAGTCAATTTTTATCCAAAACTCACGAAAATTGTTTTCGGCAGGCAACATTTGAAAAAACCTATACTTTTTGTTTATGCTTTTTTAAAATTCGTGAAATTTGTGAAATTCCTTCATTAAATTAATTTAAAAACATATTTAAGGAGCACTTAAAACTTGTACTGTTAAAATGCTTTACAGACTTAAGCTTTACTTAAGTGCTGAGGAGACCTTAAGTATGCACTGTAATATCGGGCCTTAATAACTCAATTTTCGCTTAAATCGACCTAAGCACCTCTTCAACTTAACCACATCTATAATGTGTTTGACATATTTTACCTTTTCAACAATTTTATAGAACATGCCATCAAAAATCAAGTTCCTTATTCCCGGTGCACTTTTGTCATCATCTTTTCGTTCTTCTTCTGAGGATTCCGAGCAAGTTGCATCAAATATTCTATTTATTGGCATTGCAAGTGAAAAACTAGGGCAAGACGAAATCTGAACGACCTTAGGATTGCCTATTTTCCTGAGTCTCCATGCATTTAAGAGGAGATTTAAAGCCCTTAATGACCGCCTGCGTTAGTTCCTGCCGCTTTCTTCTTTGTATAAAGTAAATGAAAAATATTAAGTTCGAAAACAAAAACGAAAACTGGCTTAAAAAGTAATGCTTGTTGACGTACAATATCACTCTCACAAACTTCTCCCCAGATTTGGTTAACGAATTCTCTTAGAATCATTTTTTATAGTTGTCATATAAAATTAGTGGTTGCCAAATATATCTTCGATTTTCACTGAAATGTTAGCGGTTTGGGTTTGCTGTTTCACTACTAGTGGAGTGTTTTGTTCAACTAACTCTAACTATTAGTGGTAGTGAAGTTTAATTGGTTAACTACCACTAATTATAAGTGGTAGTAGATATAAAAAGTGCATAACCACTAAACAGATAGTTTTAGTAAAATATGAAGTGCATTAATTGGGGTTTGTAGTGTCAGGCTTACCTGACCACATCAGTCTCACTTGTTTGATTTACATAGAGTGATTTAAATCATTTTTGAATTAAATCAACACTGATTTAAATTTTTTTGTATTTAAATCAAATGATTGAAATCTTTCTGATTTCATTCAAAAATGATTTAAATTTTTTTGGATTTAAATCAAATGATTGAAGTCTTTCTGATTTAAATCAAATGATTTAAATCTTTTTGGATTTAAATCACATGATTGAAATCATTTTGAATTAAATCAAATGATTTAAATCCTTTTTGATTTAAATCAAATGATTGGCAATTCAAAATATAAATCAATTGATTGCAGCAAAGTGATTTATAAATCATCTTGAGGCAATCATCAAAGAATTAAATCAGATTTAAATCTTCATGATTTTCGATTAAAATGATTGCAATCAAAAGATAAATAAATCAAAATGATTTAAATCCGAAATGATTTAAATTTTTTACAGCTCTGGACGAGGGCTAGGGCCCGTGGCGATGCTTCGACTGAAAGAGAAACGCATAAGGCATCCAGGAAATCCCTGAAGATTGCTATCAACCAGAGTAAGAGAAGGAAATGGGAAGAACTGCGCAATGACGTTAACAATGAACCTTGGGGTCTTGGCTACAAGATTGTAACGCGAATGCTCGGTGTCCTTTCGCTGACCCCCGAGCTCGAGGAGCAGGTAATGGACAACATTGTCAATTCCCTCTTTCCAGACCATGCAGTGCGTAGCGATTCGCACACACCTTTGGCTGGTACACCACCGATCTTTACGCAGGATGAACTCAGAGCTGCTGCGCGCTCCTTGAAGAACAATAAGGCGCCCGGACCAGACGGCATCCCATCAGAGGTGCTTATATTAATAGCAGACTCAAACCCACAGTACCTGCTAGATATGTTTAACTCGTGCTTAGTGGAGGGGATCTTCCCGGAAACATGGAAGAAACAGCAGCTGACGCTGATCAGCAAGGGAAAAGGTGATCCCGACACGCCCAACGCGTATCGCCCATTGTGTATGCTCGATACAATAGGAAAACTACTCGAGCGAATGATGAAGCCGCGTATATCGGCAGCCATTGACTGCGCCGGAGGACTGTCTAGTAGACAGCATGGCTTCCGACCTGGGAAATCCACTGTTGGTGCTATCGAGGAAGTTGTATCATCCGTGCAAGCTGCAGAACAGGGCAACGCCTTTTCAATACATGTGGTGCTTCTCGCGGCTCTGGACGTCAGGAATGCATTTAACAGCTTGCAGTGGGTTTACGTTATAAATGCACTTGAAAACCGGTTCAACGTGCCACCGTACCTGATGCGAATGATCCGTAGCTACCTCCGTGACCGGAAGCTGCTTTATTACAACAGCAAAAGCTGGCCAGAAGCGCAAGGTCATTACCTCTGGGGCGGCACAGGGCTCGGTACTCGGCCCAGATCTGTGGAATGCGAGCTACGATGAAATATTCTCTATTGAGATGCCGGAAGACACGCATTTGGTTGGCTTTGCCGATGACGTAGCTGCAGTCATTAAGGCGCGAGACATGCGCACAGCGCAGCTTAAGTTGAACCAGGTCATGAGACGCACGATTATTTGGATGGAATCCCATGGCCTTAAGTTGGCAACCGAGAAGACAGAACTCATAATTCTCACGAAGAAGCATATACCCCTGGAGATCGAGTTTCGAGTTTGCGAGTCGGTCCTTATGACGCAAAGGGCGGTGAGATATCTGGGTGTTTGGCTCGACCTGAGAATGACATTCTGGGCTCAGATAAACCATGCGGTTGAAAAGGCCTCGAAGACATCAGCCTCGCTTAGCAGACTGATGGCAAATATTGGTGGTCCAAGAGAGGGCAGGCGGAGGCTATTGATGACGGTCGTAAATGCAGTCCTGCTTTACGGATCTGAAGTATGGGCAAGCGCTTTGGAAATGAAGCAGAAGTGTAAAGCTCTGGCAGCGGTCCAGAGAACAGCCGCTCTCAGAGTAGCATCAGCTTACCGAACAGTTTCCGCGGAAGCGGTGCTGGTAATTAGCAGTTCGATTCCCATAGAACTAATGGCTATGGAGAGAAGACGTATTTGGAAAAACCGCCAGGACGGCCGCGACAGTGGACATGCAAGCGCCAGAGAGCACACAATGGAGCAATGGCAGAACTGATGGACAAACAATGTTAATGGTAGATGGACAGCTAGACTCATCCCTAAATTGCGCACGTGGGTAAAGAGAACATTCGGGGAGGTAAATTACTACCTCACCCAGCTGCTTTCAGGGCACGGGTATTTCCGCAAATACCTGCACCGTATTAGAATCTGCGAGGAGCAATCCTGTATATATGGTGATCAGCAGAAAGGCTCACGCTAGAGGCCCAGATTGGTGGCATGTGGACTCCAGGAAACGCCATAGCATTGATGCTGAAGAGTGAGGAAAATTGGTCTGCAGTGGCAAAACACGTCGAAAGAGTACTCCGTGTTAAAAAGAGGCGCCTGGACACAGGCACAACAGCAGCGCAATAAGATATTTTTAATATCTTTCAAACGGGATGAGCGTGGCCCGAAGTATTACCGCACTACCAGGTTGTTCCGGGCCGCGTTCTTTATCCTGGAAAAGGGGAAGGTTTTAGCAGGTCAGCGAGTCCGAGATCCACTCGGATCGCGAACCCTGCACTACTCATTGAGAGCTGTCTCTATGAGTGTGTGAAGACATTTCCTTACCCCAGCCTCAAAAAAAAAAAAAAAAAAAAAATTTCATTATTATTATTATTACAATTTTACCCGGGCGTTAACCAAGGGCAAAATTGTTTTTTAAATTTCTAGTTCAAGAATTCCCTGACGAGCGAGGCTGTTTTAATGAGTGTTACTTTTTGCATTTCGTTTAGAATATACTCTCTTAAGTTTAGTTTTTTTATATTTTCTACGGTTTTTTTTTTTTGGTATTGTTCCAGTTGCGGTAATCACTATGGGGATGATTGTTACTTTTTCCAAATCCTGTGTGTTTTTATATATTGTGAAAGGGGTTGATATTTAGAGATTTTGGTGTTGAATGTTTCATGGATATTACAGTCCAGGGGTATAGCGAAGTCTATGATTATGGCTGTTTTATTGGTTTTGTTAATGAGTAGAATATCTGGTCTGTTGGGGATGGATGTGTTGTAGGGTGTATTTGTAAGAATTGATCTGTCCCAGTAGATACTGAAATTACTATTGTCTATAACCGAGTTTGGGGTGTATGCGTAATATGGAGGGGGGTTATTGTCGAGGAGGCCATAATGCCTGGCTAAGTTCACGTAGAGGATCTTCCCCATGGCATCATGTCTTTCCTTATATTTAGTAGCAGCTAAGGATGTGCAGCCGTTGGTGATATGGGTAATTGTTTCTGGAGCTTGGTGGCATCGTCTACACTCATCAGTTACCACATTTCGGTCTTTTATTATAAACTTTGCATAATTTCTTGTGTGTATAACTCCATCTTGGATCGCCAGTACCATGCCCTCTGTTTCGGGAAATAATGTCCCAATTGTCAGCCATTTGTGTGTGTGTTCTTTATCAATTTCTTCACCACTGATCTCATTTATGTACTTTCCCTGGATTGCTTTTGTTTTCCACCTCTCTATCACACTTTCAATAGAGGGGACATTTCTTAAGCTATTATTTTTGAGATTAAGTGTGTAAGGTCGTCGTCTGCAACTATTAATTCACTATAGATTGGTGTTTCTTCTGCTCGGGTGATAAAGTATTCTTTTAATTTGTTTGTTTGCTTATGATGAAGTGTTGCTATGTTACTAATTCCTCTTCCACCTTTGTTTCGGGGTATACTTATTCTTTCTATTGTTGACTTTGGGTGGTGGTATCTGTATTTTGTTAGAATTGTTCGTAGTTTTATGTTTAAGTTATTTAAATCAGTGTCTGACCATTTAAGGATACCAAATGAATATGTTAACAGGGGGATAGCGTAGGTGTTAATAGCTTTTGTTAAGTTTTTACTGTTTAGGCCTGTCTTGCATATTTTATGTATCCGGTATTCAAATTCATTTGTTATTGCGGTTTTCTGGGTTTTGTGTTCTATTCTTAGTGTTTGTTGTACTCCTCAATATTTTTAGTATTCTCCCTCTCTTAATGGTTGAATTATTTCACCTTCTCGCGTTGTGTAATTTTCATTGATACTGTGTTTTCCCCTCGTTATATTTTGTGTTTTGCATTTCTCCACACCAAATCTCATATTGATGTCAGATGAGAACATTTCAACTACTTCGAGAAGCTTATGAAGTTTTTGTTTGGTATTTGCGTATACTTTTATGTCGTCCATATAAAGACTGTGTGAGATTATGCTATTTGCGCTAGATGTTTTGAGTTTGTATCCGTACTGACACTCATTTAAAAGACGTGAGAGGAGATTAAGGGCTAAGCAGAACATAAGTGGGCTTAGGGAGTCCCCTTGATATATTCCTCTCCTGATCTCGATGTGATCTGATACTGTGCTCGCTCTGGCTGAGAACATGTTAAGTTTAGTCTTCCAGAATGACATGAGGTGTTCAATGCAGCTAATGATGAATTGGTTTACTTTATATATCGACAATATCTTTAGTAGCCATGTGTGAGGGACACTGTCAAAAGCCTTCTGGTAGTCAATGTAGGCTGCATACATGTTTCGTTGCTGTTTCACAGCTTGGCCTGTTATTATGCTGTCGATTATCAGCTGTTGCTCCGCAAGTATTTGGTTATCGTTGAGGTGTTGGTCTATTAACTTGGAAAGGCAAGAAGTGAATATTTTATACCCAGTATTTAGGCATGTGATCGGTCGGATTATTTGCGGGTTGTTTAAAAAACCGTTGAAGTGACTTAGGATAACTGGGTGTAATGTGGTTAGGTATTTATAGTAGAAGTTATGAATTTGGTCTGGGCCAGGCTGTTTTCAGTTTTGGAGATTGGCTATGGCTTTTTGGAATGTTTGTAAGTTAATATGGCTTGTTTCCATTGAATTTATAGTGCTTGCACTTTGGTTCTCGGTGGTTGTCCACGAAGCATTGCTCTTAAATCCTACACTTTTATTCCATATTGCGCTCCAGAATTCTTTCGCTGCTGTTATACTGACTTCTGAATTAATATAGTTGTTGTTGGTTGTAGAGTTATTTGGGACAATTGTATTTTTTTATGCTGTTATAAAAGTTGCGTTCGTTAGTTGTGAATTTGATGTTATGTATTCTGCGTTTGTAGCTTTTTTTGAATTTTCCTAGTTTGTCTGTAAATTTTGCAAGTCTTTGTTTGATTGTATCGTATATTGCTTCAATTGTTGTATTCAGGTTGTCGAATCTTGTGTGGATCTCGTATCTTCTTTTTATTGCATTAATTTAATATTTTTACCTTCTACTAAGTCTTGCATTTCTAAAACTATGAAGTACTCCCATATCTCGCCTTATGTCTATTTTTCTTTCAAGCCTACGTTGACATTGTGGGATTTTATCCTTACGACGGGTTTGCTGATTGTTATTTAACTGGACATTAGGACTATTGCTGTTTGTTCGGTGTTGATAGTTACAGTTGATTTATTGTATTGTCGTGATTGTATATATCATATGTATATATGTATATATCATAATATAAGATATCTATAAGCTTGGGAAATGTTGTAATGCTTGACAATTCATTTGGTACCAAGTTTTCATTTAATGTTTTTACTACTTCAAAAGTTTTTCTATTTGGTTTAATTCTCGGTAAATATGGTCTATTTTCACTGAGTATTCCACCAAATATAATTTTTGCTTCATTATATATGTTGCTAACTGTTGTTAAAAGGTTAAGGGTGTTCTCACTTTGGGCATGGTTATGGTTATTATGTTGCTGTTCTTCTGTGATTGGGTGGAGATGGTTTTCATTATGTTCTTGATCTTCTGTGTCATGGGTATTATTTATTTGGTTCTCTGTATTCGCGTTTGCGTTTTCTTCATTTATTGTTAAACGTATTTGGTCTCTTATAGATGGGGGTACTTTATTTGTTCTTGCAATTAAAGCTCGTCTGTCTGCTACATTTTGGGAATTAACTCGATTTTGTAGCTCTGGGTATTCTTCTATAAGGAAGTTGTACATCCGCTGCATATAACCTATTTCTGGGTCGCGAATCGCTTTGTAGTACGCTCTTAGGACCGACACGTTCATTTCGTGCGTCCATTGGATTCTTCGCCTTTGCACCCCTGCCTGAGTGGTCCCAGTCGCAGCGGGTTGGGAAGCACTTTCAGGAGGTGGGCTTGAGTTGATGTTTGTCCTTTGTGTTACTGTTGAATGTATGGTTCAATTTTGTTCAATGTTATCCGAGGCTCGCTCTTGTTCTTCCATTTTTTAATTGTTAAGGTTTTGTTTACCGTCTTCCAACCCTTTCGAAAAAGACTTTATAAGCTTGCAGCCGCTACTAACCTGTAGATCAGACGCTGACCTGGGAGCCGCTTCAGGATTTTCGTTATGGGGGCGGCGTTTTTCTTCGAAGCCAACCCCCGCTCTTTGTCCGGGACTACTTATTTGGTTTCCACCTTATTCGTAGCTAACCATCATATCTGACGGCAATTTTTTCTCAGTTTTTTATATTTCTATTTTATTGACTTTTACTCTATTGTTTATTTGTTTGCTATTGCTTACTAGGGTCCGCGGGGTCGTAACACCCGTCATTACTCAAAGCAATGCCCCTGCGGAATTTTTTTTTATATATTTTTTTTATTTCGGGTTAAGGAAACTTCTGACAATACTACTTGTTTTCAATACTACTGCCTTCTGGATGTCGTAGTGAGTAGTTTTGCTTAGACCAATTTCTTCTAGATTTCTAAGAAATGTTTTATGCAGAATTCCTGTTGCTGATATCACAAATGGTATTGTTTTCACAGTATTTTGCCCCCATATTCTTTTTACCTCTTCACATAGGGGTAAATATTTCTCAATTTTTTCGATACACTTCCTGTGTATGTTAGAGTCACTTGGTACCGAGATTTCAAGAAAATATGTGTTCTTGTATATTTTGTCTACAATCGTTATATCCGGCCGATTGTTTACTATTTCTCTGTCTGTGAGTATTGTTCTGTTCCACTATACAAGGTGGTTTTCATCTTCAATTATACTTTCAGGAACGTACTTATAGTATTGTTCGGCTATATTAGTTTTAAATATTGTTTGTATAAGTTATCGGTGTATAATTTTAGCTACTAGATCGTGTCTCTGTGTGTATTGAGTTCCTGTTATAATTGGGCAACCATTTGTTATATGTTCGATTGTCTCTTTACAGATGTTACATTTTCTAGAAAGGTCTGATGTTATGCTTGGGTCCTTAATTATGTACTTCAGATAGTTCTTTGTACATATTACTTGGTCCTGAATGGCCACGATGAAACCTTCTGTTTTCGGTTGTAGGATTCCCTTCCTAAGCCAGGAATTCGAATTGCGTGCATCTATATTCGTGTCTTGCAGAATTTTTGGGTGCTTCCCATGCAGTTGTTTTTGCATCCACTCTGTTTTCTTCTGTTGGTTTGTTGCGCAGATATATTATATGTTATGTTATTGTCGGATAGATTCAATGGTGTGAAATTTTTATCTGCTGTAATTATTGCCCTGTGTATCGATGTATGCTGTGTATAAAAATAGTTTCTGAGATTGTCTTTCTGCTTGCTGTGTAACTGTTTAATATCCAATAGACCTCTTCCACCTTCTCCGCGAGGTATGGTCAATCTTTCTTTGCATGCATTTGGGTGATGCTTTCGGTACTGCGTCATTTGCGTTCGTGTCCATATTTCAATGTTGTCTAAATCTGTTCTAGACCAGTTAATTAACCCAAATGAGTAAGTTAATATGGGAATCGGGTACGTATTTATGGCTTTAATGAGATTTTTCGAATTAAGATATGTTTTAAGAATTGCTATCATGCGTTTTCTATACTCTCGTGTCAGTTGTCTTTTTATTGTTGTATGGTCTATTCGTGTACTTTGTTGGAAGCCCAAGTACTTATACGTTTCTCCTTCTGCTAGATTTGTTAGAACTTCCCTGTTTAATTCGTAGTTTTCTTGATCTACCCATTTTCCATTTTCTAAATGTTGTGTCTTACATTTTGCGATCCCGAATTCCATTCTAATATCTCGTTTTATTTTCTCCACAGTGTTAATTGGGCTCTTCAGTTGTTCTTTAGATCCTGCGTATATCTTTATGTCATCCATGTATAGAAGGTGACTGATTCTATGGAGTTCTCTCCTACTGTTTCTTATTGTAAACCCATGCTCCGTACTGTTAAGGGCATTCGATAATGGGTTGAAGGATATATAGAACCATAGCGCACTCATAGAGTCTCCCTGAAAGATTCCCCTTCTAATTGATATAGATTCTGATTTTATATTTTCTGTTTTCGTTCCTAAAAGGATCGATGTTTTCCATTGTTTCATGGTGTCTCTTAGGAATATTTGTATCTGTGGGTGTATCTTGTAAATTTGTAGCACTTGTATCAGCCATGAGTGTGGAACCATGTCAAAGGCTTTTTTGTAGTCTATATAACACGTATGTAAATTTCTTTGTTGTTTTGTTGCTTGCTTCATAATAACTGTGTCTATAACAAGCTGTTCTTTACATCCCCTACTGCGTTTTCTACACCCCTTTTGCTCTTCTGTTAGGATGTTATTGTTGACCATGTGATTGTAGATTTTGTTGGATATGACTGAGGATATTATTTTGTATAGTGTTGGCAGGCATGTGATGGGTCTATAGTTAGCTGGGTTTTTCGTTTCTGCATTCTTCGGTTTTATGAATGTTATTCCTTCCATTAGGAATGCTGGCATTAATTCTGTGTTGTTAAATGCATCGTTAATATGAGCTGTGAGTTTACTGTGTGTTGATGTGAACGTTTTGTACCAAAAATTTTGAATTCTATCAGGGCCTGGACATTTCCAATTATGTGTATTCCTTATAACTTCTGACAAATTTTCCACTAATATTAAGTAATCTTCTTGTTGATGTATGCCTATATACTTCTCTCTTCTTGGATCCACGGGCTATTACTTTCGTGTTCTATTGCGTTTGCCCAGATGCCTTTCCATAACTTGGTTATTTCATCTTTTGAAGGTGGTTGAATTTCAATTTCATCTTGTGATATTTGTTTGTAGAATAGTTTCTCACTTTTACTAAATGTATTGTTATCCTGTCTCCTTTGGAGCGCTTCATTATATCTTCGAAGTCTTGCAACGTATACTTTAAGTTTCTGTTTGCAAATATCTGTTATTTCTGCAATGTTTCCGGGGATTGACTGTCTTATCTGCGTTACATGTTTTAGGATATTCTTACTTCTGTTTCCTCTATTGTACTGTGTGAGTCTACCCAGGTGTCTTCTTAGCATGTTTATTTTGTTTTCTAGCCTCATTTGCCATTTTGGTTTATTTTTCCCAGTTTTTGTTTTATCTATCTCTGTATTAATTGTCTTCTGCCCATTGCGTTCTACTATTGTTAAAGCTGATATATTTATAATTGTGTGTAGTTCATTGAGATTGTTTGTAGTTTCACTGTATTGAGGAATTATTTCATCATTTAGAATTTTAATAAGTTCTATGGTTTCTGGTTTGATGATTAGTATGGGTATCTGTGGTCTTCTTAATGCAGGTATACCTTCCCATCTTACTATATTTTCTTCGCAAGCTTCCCTAATGTTTGTTACAGTACTGTCTTGCTGGGTTATACCAGGTCTATGGTACTCTGTTTGTGTTGAAGCTGATTGCAGCTCTGATAGTTTTTTGCTTTTGAAGATACTGCGTTTTTGTCCAATAATTTGTTGTACTGTTATTCTGTTTATGAATCGTGGATATTTCTGAAGAAAGAGTTGGTGTAGTTTGTTTCCGTAACCTAATTTCTTTTGCTCTAAATTGGTGCTTATGGAGTAGCAACGTACAACTTCTATATTCATCTCGTGTTTCCATGTTATCCGTTGCCGTGGCAGGCCTCTCCTAGTGGTTGCCGATTAATCCAACGGTTGACTCGGGAACGCGGGGTTGTCGATTCCCGACACTTCAGTTTAGAAGTGCCCTGCGGTTTGGTTTAAAGTTTTCCTTCTTTGTTTTGCCTTACGTAGGGCAGCATTTCAGAGGGGTTTTTTCATGTTGTTGCCTCCTACTTCCTGGGACGCATGAGGTGTTTGTCTGCCATCCAGGGCGCTTCTAAGTTTTGGTCCGCGGGTGGTATTTTATTTTCCACCTACCCCATGCTCATTGCACGGAGCGTTCCCCGATCCGCCACCTGGGGACACGCCCGATGGGGGACCTTTTAACCCCACACGGGTGTGCCTGACTCTCGAGTATGATGTCAAAGCCAAACAAATTCAATTTTTGTTACTTTTCTATAAACCACAATCCCAACCCCCGCTCCGCCCCCTCAAAAAAATTTTCTGGAGAACGCATATGTCCCCGAATGAATACACGAGTATCTGACAGCCCTGTATGTCTGTATGTTTGGCACGAAATTTCCTTAGAAAATAACCGAGAGCAACATACATATAAGTATACAATGTATGTTAAAAAAAAACTTATTTTATAGTGTAATATTTGTAATAAAATACAGCTAATTTAATTTTTATTGTAATTATTTTTATTTATTTTTCATTATTTGTTCATAATTGTTCACTTTTAAAAGAAGTAGTTTTTCAAAATGCTCGTCGGTCAGACAACCTCGCCTGGGTGCGTTCAAGAATGCTGCATGGGAAAAGAGTCTTTCAACTGCAGCCGAAGATGGCAATGGACAATTAAATTTGAAAAATGCTTTCCTCATGCATTTATAATTGTTGAGCAATTGGAAGCCTTTTGAATTGTCAGCAACATATGCAAATAGCTCCGGTTGCCATTGGAAAGAGCCAGTTTTGGATTGTCTTTCTGGGGTTTCTAAATACAAATTAATTGAAATCGTTATATGCTGAGTGATGAATGAAACTCTTTCAACGAACCTGAAATGTCAAAAAAGAAATATTTTGATGCCTCAGAATCATCGAGCTGATCTATCTCTTCCACCGGCTCATCTTTAAAAAATTTTGTGAGCGCCATCTTAGCCACTTCCATTGCTTCAGCTTCTTTGCACGTGTCAAACGCTGGGTTGATAGCCTTTATCCATTTCAGTTTAATGGAAGGGCAGAGAAGAGAAGCTACCACAGCCAATTCTGACCCCTTTTTCAAATTAACATATGTGTCGAATCGCTTATCCAGTGCTGATACCATTCGCTTTGCCATTTCAACAACGTAGTCTCTGGAACCATTTTGAATCATTACACGATATTTTGCCTTTATTGTTGCCAACGTTGGGAGCAAATATCCATAGAACATTCCGTTTTCTGATTGCAAAAAATCGATTGCTTCAGCTATTGGTTGCAGTAAAACAACGTACTCGTTCATATATTCAAAATCGAGGTCCAAAAAAGTCTCTATTTTGAGTTCATGGCAAAGTTTGTTGACATTTTTCTTGTGGAACAAAAGGTTTTTTATCGAATCAAATAGTGAATTCCATCGTGTGACAACAGGATATATTAATTGTGATCCCAAGAGAGAAATGATCTTTTCAGACGATTTGGGACGGTTTACTTTGTTCCACAAACCAGAGCATTTTTTCATTATCTGATGAGGTCAAATAAAAACATAAAAATTATTGAGGAGCAATAAATGATTGAAAATTACAGAAGTCTACAAATGGCATTGAACTTTTGGATCTGAGAAACTGAGAGTTGTTTTTTTTACGACTTTAGAAAGTCAAAAAAATGTTTCTTAAAAAACCGTTGGAATATTTGAGTTCAGTACGCCAAATTACACTTAAAACAACTCTCAGTTTCTCAGATCCAAAACCGTGTATACTTGTGTTATCATTACATTTTTATGCTTCTCATAGCCATGCAAATTTGAGCGTAAAATAGTATTAAAGTCTGTAGTGAAAGTATTAAAGTGTAGTGTGATTTGGCAAAAGATTGTCTAAGGACTGACTTGAAAGTTCTGCACTCTCTTCTAAAGCTTCCCATTCTTCTTCCAAGTCAGTGTGCCTTATTAAGTCTTGGGGATCGGCAATGCCAAATTCTTTAAAGGCTTTGACAAAATTAGAGCCATTATCCGTCGTTGTTGCCACAATATTGTCCAAAGTAAGCCCAAAATCGTCGTGTGCTTCCATTATTTTTCGGTGAATAGCATTATATGTGTGACTTCCAGTGAATCGTCTGCATGCCAACGCAACTGACTGCCTTTGAAAATTGTCATCGATCCAATGGCACGTATATCCGAACAAACTTCTATGCTTCGTTGACCAGATGTCACCCGTTGTGCAAAAAAAATTCCCGGCCTTAATCATGGTTTTGATCCTTTCCTTCATACACAAAAAGGTTTGGTCCAACAGTTTCATTGCGGTAGGTCGACTAAGCACGTTCAAAGATGGATTGGCATATCTTATAACTTCTTTAAAAGAATCCGATTCAACAATTGAGATGGGTAGCATATTTTTCACAGTGTGGTTTAAAACAAGTTTATTGAAATGGTCCTGGCTGGTAGTTTTTATTTGTTGACACTTTTTTCCCGCTTGGTATTCTTCATATTTATTTGGGTGCTTCGTGCGCAAATGTCGGATAAAATTGGATGTAACAGTTACGTAGCCGGTTAAAATAGCCTTGCAAGCCTTGCACTTTGCTGACACAGTTCCTTTCTCATTTTGTTTTTCATTTTTAGATGATTTTGGCTGTTTGAATAAAAAAAGGTAATTCGAACCATATCAAAAGCAACGACAGTTTACTTATGTATGTCAACTAACCGTTTCGACTATATCGAAGAACTCTCGAAACAATAATGGTACTGCTTCGACATAAGCTTGTGATGACGTGCTGGAAGAGTCCATCTGAGCTTGAAAATAATCGTTGCAATCTGATTCCCTATCGTACAGGCGCCGTTTTCGTTTTCTGATGTCGACGGTGAAATTGGGATCTGAGATTTCATCATCACACGAAAAATCGTCATTCTCCCCAAAAATGTTATTTTCCGACATTTTAAAAAATTTGTTAATAAAACGAAATTTTCATGAGAATTCTGACATTGTGTGTTAACAAATATTGGGGTCAATCTCAGCAGACATTGCTTTGAATTGTTCAGGATGAGCCGGTGGAAGAGTTTCATTCATCACTCAGCATATAACGATTTCAATTAATTTGTATTTAGAAACCCCAGAAAAACAATCCAAAACTGGCTCTTTCCAATGGCAACCGGAGCTATTTGCATATGTTGCTGACAATTCAAAAGGCTTCCAATTGCTCAACAATTATAAATGCATGAGGAAAGCATTTTTCAAATTTAATTGTCCATTGCCATCTTCGGCTGCAGTTGAAAGACTCTTTTCCCATGCAGCATTCTTGAACGCACCCAGGCGAGGTTGTCTGACCGACGAGCATTTTGAAAAACTACTTCTTTTAAAAGTGAACAATTATGAACAAATAATGAAAAATAAATAAAAATAATTACAATAAAAATTAAATTAGCTGTAATTTATTACAAATATTACACTATAAAATAAGTTTTTTTTTAACATACATAAGTTGCTCGAAAACACTAAATGATTTTCGACGTAAGAACTGCAACGGGTTAAGTAAACTTAATTTACTAATGAAACTAAGGCCCGATATTACAGTGTATACTTAAGTTAAGGAATCTTGAAGACTTAAGAACACCTTAAGTGTCAAGCGGTTTAACAGTCAATTTTTATCCAAAACTCACGAAAATTGTTTTCGGCAGGCAACATTTGAAAAAACCTATACTTTTTGTTTATGCTTTTTTAAAATTCGTGAAATTTGTGAAATTCCTTCATTAAATTAATTTAAAAACATATTTAAGGAGCACTTAAAACTTGTACTGTTAAAATGCTTTACAGACTTAAGCTTTACTTAAGTGCTGAGGAGACCTTAAGTATGCACTGTAATATCGGGCCTTAATAACTCAATTTTCGCTTAAATCGACCTAAGCACCTCTTCAACTTAACCACATCTATAATGTGTTTGACATATTTTACCTTTTCAACAATTTTATAGAACATGCCATCAAAAATCAAGTTCCTTATTCCCGGTGCACTTTTGTCATCATCTTTTCGTTCTTCTTCTGAGGATTCCGAGCAAGTTGCATCAAATATTCTATTTATTGGCATTGCAAGTGAAAAACTAGGGCAAGACGAAATCTGAACGACCTTAGGATTGCCTATTTTCCTGAGTCTCCATGCATTTAAGAGGAGATTTAAAGCCCTTAATGACCGCCTGCGTTAGTTCCTGCCGCTTTCTTCTTTGTATAAAGTAAATGAAAAATATTAAGTTCGAAAACAAAAACGAAAACTGGCTTAAAAAGTAATGCTTGTTGACGTACAATATCACTCTCACAAACTTCTCCCCAGATTTGGTTAACGAATTCTCTTAGAATCATTTTTTATAGTTGTCATATAAAATTAGTGGTTGCCAAATATATCTTCGATTTTCACTGAAATGTTAGCGGTTTGGGTTTGCTGTTTCACTACTAGTGGAGTGTTTTGTTCAACTAACTCTAACTATTAGTGGTAGTGAAGTTTAATTGGTTAACTACCACTAATTATAAGTGGTAGTAGATATAAAAAGTGCATAACCACTAAACAGATAGTTTTAGTAAAATATGAAGTGCATTAATTGGGGTTTGTAGTGTCAGGCTTACCTGACCACATCAGTCTCACTTGTTTGATTTACATAGAGTGATTTAAATCATTTTTGAATTAAATCAACACTGATTTAAATTTTTTTGTATTTAAATCAAATGATTGAAATCTTTCTGATTTCATTCAAAAATGATTTAAATTTTTTTGGATTTAAATCAAATGATTGAAGTCTTTCTGATTTAAATCAAATGATTTAAATCTTTTTGGATTTAAATCACATGATTGAAATCATTTTGAATTAAATCAAATGATTTAAATCCTTTTTGATTTAAATCAAATGATTGGCAATTCAAAATATAAATCAATTGATTGCAGCAAAGTGATTTATAAATCATCTTGAGGCAATCATCAAAGAATTAAATCAGATTTAAATCTTCATGATTTTCGATTAAAATGATTGCAATCAAAAGATAAATAAATCAAAATGATTTAAATCCGAAATGATTTAAATTTTTTACAGCTCTGGACGAGGGCTAGGGCCCGTGGCGATGCTTCGACTGAAAGAGAAACGCATAAGGCATCCAGGAAATCCCTGAAGATTGCTATCAACCAGAGTAAGAGAAGGAAATGGGAAGAACTGCGCAATGACGTTAACAATGAACCTTGGGGTCTTGGCTACAAGATTGTAACGCGAATGCTCGGTGTCCTTTCGCTGACCCCCGAGCTCGAGGAGCAGGTAATGGACAACATTGTCAATTCCCTCTTTCCAGACCATGCAGTGCGTAGCGATTCGCACACACCTTTGGCTGGTACACCACCGATCTTTACGCAGGATGAACTCAGAGCTGCTGCGCGCTCCTTGAAGAACAATAAGGCGCCCGGACCAGACGGCATCCCATCAGAGGTGCTTATATTAATAGCAGACTCAAACCCACAGTACCTGCTAGATATGTTTAACTCGTGCTTAGTGGAGGGGATCTTCCCGGAAACATGGAAGAAACAGCAGCTGACGCTGATCAGCAAGGGAAAAGGTGATCCCGACACGCCCAACGCGTATCGCCCATTGTGTATGCTCGATACAATAGGAAAACTACTCGAGCGAATGATGAAGCCGCGTATATCGGCAGCCATTGACTGCGCCGGAGGACTGTCTAGTAGACAGCATGGCTTCCGACCTGGGAAATCCACTGTTGGTGCTATCGAGGAAGTTGTATCATCCGTGCAAGCTGCAGAACAGGGCAACGCCTTTTCAATACATGTGGTGCTTCTCGCGGCTCTGGACGTCAGGAATGCATTTAACAGCTTGCAGTGGGTTTACGTTATAAATGCACTTGAAAACCGGTTCAACGTGCCACCGTACCTGATGCGAATGATCCGTAGCTACCTCCGTGACCGGAAGCTGCTTTATTACAACAGCAAAAGCTGGCCAGAAGCGCAAGGTCATTACCTCTGGGGCGGCACAGGGCTCGGTACTCGGCCCAGATCTGTGGAATGCGAGCTACGATGAAATATTCTCTATTGAGATGCCGGAAGACACGCATTTGGTTGGCTTTGCCGATGACGTAGCTGCAGTCATTAAGGCGCGAGACATGCGCACAGCGCAGCTTAAGTTGAACCAGGTCATGAGACGCACGATTATTTGGATGGAATCCCATGGCCTTAAGTTGGCAACCGAGAAGACAGAACTCATAATTCTCACGAAGAAGCATATACCCCTGGAGATCGAGTTTCGAGTTTGCGAGTCGGTCCTTATGACGCAAAGGGCGGTGAGATATCTGGGTGTTTGGCTCGACCTGAGAATGACATTCTGGGCTCAGATAAACCATGCGGTTGAAAAGGCCTCGAAGACATCAGCCTCGCTTAGCAGACTGATGGCAAATATTGGTGGTCCAAGAGAGGGCAGGCGGAGGCTATTGATGACGGTCGTAAATGCAGTCCTGCTTTACGGATCTGAAGTATGGGCAAGCGCTTTGGAAATGAAGCAGAAGTGTAAAGCTCTGGCAGCGGTCCAGAGAACAGCCGCTCTCAGAGTAGCATCAGCTTACCGAACAGTTTCCGCGGAAGCGGTGCTGGTAATTAGCAGTTCGATTCCCATAGAACTAATGGCTATGGAGAGAAGACGTATTTGGAAAAACCGCCAGGACGGCCGCGACAGTGGACATGCAAGCGCCAGAGAGCACACAATGGAGCAATGGCAGAACTGATGGACAAACAATGTTAATGGTAGATGGACAGCTAGACTCATCCCTAAATTGCGCACGTGGGTAAAGAGAACATTCGGGGAGGTAAATTACTACCTCACCCAGCTGCTTTCAGGGCACGGGTATTTCCGCAAATACCTGCACCGTATTAGAATCTGCGAGGAGCAATCCTGTATATATGGTGATCAGCAGAAAGGCTCACGCTAGAGGCCCAGATTGGTGGCATGTGGACTCCAGGAAACGCCATAGCATTGATGCTGAAGAGTGAGGAAAATTGGTCTGCAGTGGCAAAACACGTCGAAAGAGTACTCCGTGTTAAAAAGAGGCGCCTGGACACAGGCACAACAGCAGCGCAATAAGATATTTTTAATATCTTTCAAACGGGATGAGCGTGGCCCGAAGTATTACCGCACTACCAGGTTGTTCCGGGCCGCGTTCTTTATCCTGGAAAAGGGGAAGGTTTTAGCAGGTCAGCGAGTCCGAGATCCACTCGGATCGCGAACCCTGCACTACTCATTGAGAGCTGTCTCTATGAGTGTGTGAAGACATTTCCTTACCCCAGCCTCAAAAAAAAAAAAAAAAAAAAAATTTCATTATTATTATTATTACAATTTTACCCGGGCGTTAACCAAGGGCAAAATTGTTTTTTAAATTTCTAGTTCAAGAATTCCCTGACGAGCGAGGCTGTTTTAATGAGTGTTACTTTTTGCATTTCGTTTAGAATATACTCTCTTAAGTTTAGTTTTTTTATATTTTCTACGGTTTTTTTTTTTTGGTATTGTTCCAGTTGCGGTAATCACTATGGGGATGATTGTTACTTTTTCCAAATCCTGTGTGTTTTTATATATTGTGAAAGGGGTTGATATTTAGAGATTTTGGTGTTGAATGTTTCATGGATATTACAGTCCAGGGGTATAGCGAAGTCTATGATTATGGCTGTTTTATTGGTTTTGTTAATGAGTAGAATATCTGGTCTGTAGGGGATGGATGTGTTGTAGGGTGTATTTGTAAGAATGGATCTGTCCCAGTAGATACTAAAATTACTATTGTCTATAACCGAGTTTGGGGTGTATGCGTAATATGGAGGGGGGTTATTGTCGAGGAGGCCATAATGCCTGGCTAAGTTCACGTAGAGGATCTTCCCCATGGCATCATGTCTTTCCTTATATTTAGTAGCAGCTAAGGATGTGCAGCCGTTGGTGATATGGGTTATTGTTTCTGGAGCTTGGTGGCATCGTCTACACTCATCAGTTACCACATTTCGGTCTTTTATTATAAACTTTGCATAATTTCTTGTGTGTATAACTCCATCTTGGATCGCCAGTACCATGCCCTCTGTTTCGGGAAATAATGTCCCAATTGTCAGCCATTTGTGTGTGTGTTCTTTATCAATTTCTTCACCACTGATCTCATTTATGTACTTTAACTAGGGCAAGACGAAATCTGAACGACCTTAGGATTGCCTATTTTCCTGAGTCTCCATGCATTTAAGAGGAGATTTAAAGCCCTTAATGACCGCCTGCGTTAGTTCCTGCCGCTTTCTTCTTTGTATAAAGTAAATGAAAAATATTAAGTTCGAAAACAAAAACGAAAACTGGCTTAAAAAGTAATGCTTGTTGACGTACAATATCACTCTCACAAACTTCTCCCCAGATTTGGTTAACGAATTCTCTTAGAATCATTTTTTATAGTTGTCATATAAAATTAGTGGTTGCCAAATATATCTTCGATTTTCACTGAAATGTTAGCGGTTTGGGTTTGCTGTTTCACTACTAGTGGAGTGTTTTGTTCAACTAACTCTAACTATTAGTGGTAGTGAAGTTTAATTGGTTAACTACCACTAATTATAAGTGGTAGTAGATATAAAAAGTGCATAACCACTAAACAGATAGTTTTAGTAAAATATGAAGTGCATTAATTGGGGTTTGTAGTGTCAGGCTTACCTGACCACATCAGTCTCACTTGTTTGATTTACATAGAGTGATTTAAATCATTTTTGAATTAAATCAACACTGATTTAAATTTTTTTGTATTTAAATCAAATGATTGAAATCTTTCTGATTTCATTCAAAAATGATTTAAATTTTTTTGGATTTAAATCAAATGATTGAAATCTTTCTGATTTAAATCAAATGATTTAAATCTTTTTGGATTTAAATCACATGATTGAAATCATTTTGAATTAAATCAAATAATTTAAATCCTTTTTGATTTAAATCAAATGATTGACAATTCAAAATATAAATCAATTGATTGCAGCAAAGTGATTTATAAATCATCTTGAGGCAATCATCAAAGAATTAAATCAGATTTAAATCTTCATGATTTTCGATTAAAATGATTGCAATCAAAAGATAAATAAATCAAAATGATTTAAATCCGAAATGATTTAAATTTTTTACAGCTCTGGACGAGGGCTAGGGCCCGTGGCGATGCTTCGACTGAAAGAGAAACGCATAAGGCATCCAGGAAATCCCTGAAGATTGCTATCAACCAGAGTAAGAGAAGGAAATGGGAAGAACTGCGCAATGACGTTAACAACGAACCTTGGGGTCTTGGCTACAAGATTGTAACGCGAAAGCTCGGTGTCCTTTCGCCGACCCCCGAGCTCGAGGAGCAGGTAATGGACAACATTGTCAATTCCCTCTTTCCAGACCATGCAGTGCGTAGCGATTCGCACACACCTTTGGCTGGTACACCACCGATCTTTACGCAGGATGAACTCAGAGCTGCTGCGCGCTCCTTGAAGAACAATAAGGCGCCCGGACCAGACGGCATCCCATCAGAGGTGCTTATATTAATAGCAGACTCAAACCCACAGTACCTGCTAGATATGTTTAACTCGTGCTTAGTGGAGGGGATCTTCCCGGAAACATGGAAGAAACAGCAGCTGACGCTGATCAGCAAGGGAAAAGGTGATCCCGACACGCCCAACGCGTATCGCTCGATACAATAGGAAAACTACTCGAGCGAATGATGAAGCCGCGTATATCGGCAGCCATTGACTGCGCCGGAGGACTGTCTAGTAGACAGCATGGCTTCCGACCTGGGAAATCCACTGTTGGTGCTATCGAGGAAGTTGTATCATCCGTGCAAGCTGCAGAACAGGGCAACGCCTTTTCAATACATGTGGTGCTTCTCGCGGCTCTGGACGTCAGGAATGCATTTAACAGCTTGCAGTGGGTTTACGTTATAAATGCACTTGAAAACCGGTTCAACGTGCCACCGTACCTGATGCGAATGATCCGTAGCTACCTCCGTGACCGGAAGCTGCTTTATTACAACAGCAAAAGCTGGCCAGAAGCGCAAGGTCATTACCTCTGGGGCGGCACAGGGCTCGGTACTCGGCCCAGATCTGTGGAATGCGAGCTACGATGAAATATTCTCTATTGAGATGCCGGAAGACACGCATTTGGTTGGCTTTGCCGATGACGTAGCTGCAGTCATTAAGGCGCGAGACATGCGCACAGCGCATCTTAAGTTGAACCAGGTCATGAGACGCACGATTATTTGGATGGAATCCCATGGCCTTAAGTTGGCAACCGAGAAGACAGAACTCATAATTCTCACGAAGAAGCATATACCCCTGGAGATCGAGTTTCGAGTTTGCGAGTCGGTCCTTATGACGCAAAGGGCGGTGAGATATCTGGGTGTTTGGCTCGACCTGAGAATGACATTCTGGGCTCAGATAAACCATGCGGTTGAAAAGGCCTCGAAGACATCAGCCTCGCTTAGCAGACTGATGGCAAATATTGGTGGTCCAAGAGAGGGCAGGCGGAGGCTATTGATGACGGTCGTAAATGCAGTCCTGCTTTACGGATCTGAAGTATGGGCAAGCGCTTTGGAAATGAAGCAGAAGTGTAAAGCTCTGGCAGCGGTCCAGAGAACAGCCGCTCTCAGAGTAGCATCAGCTTACCGAACAGTTTCCGCGGAAGCGGTGCTGGTAATTAGCAGTTCGATTCCCATAGAACTAATGGCTATGGAGAGAAGACGTATTTGGAAAAACCGCCAGGACGGCCGCGACAGTGGACATGCAAGCGCCAGAGAGCACACAATGGAGCAATGGCAGAACTGATGGACAAACAATGTTAATGGTAGATGGACAGCTAGACTCATCCCTAAATTGCGCACGTGGGTAAAGAGAACATTCGGGGAGGTAAATTACTACCTCACCCAGCTGCTTTCAGGGCACGGGTATTTCCGCAAATACCTGCACCGTATTAGAATCTGCGAGGAGCAATCCTGTATATATGGTGATCAGCAGAAAGGCTCACGCTAGAGGCCCAGATTGGTGGCATGTGGACTCCAGGAAACGCCATAGCATTGATGCTGAAGAGTGAGGAAAATTGGTCTGCAGTGGCAAAACACGTCGAAAGAGTACTCCGTGTTAAAAAGAGGGCCGGACACAGGCACAACAGCAGCGCAATAAGATATTTTTAATATCTTTCAAACGGGATGAGCGTGGCCCGAAGTATTACCGCACTACCAGGTTGTTCCGGGCCGCGTTCTTTATCCTGGAAAAGGGGAAGGTTTTAGCAGGTCAGCGAGTCCGAGATCCACTCGGATCGCGAACCCTGCACTACTCATTGAGAGCTGTCTCTATGAGTGTGTGAAGACATTTCCTTACCCCAGCCTCAAAAAAAAAAAAAAAATTTCATTATTATTATTTATTACAATTTTACCCGGGCGTTAACCAAGGGCAAAATTGTTTTTTAAATTTCTAGTTCAAGAATTCCCTGACGAGCGAGGCTGTTTTAATGAGTGTTACTTTTTGCATTTCGTTTAGAATATACTCTCTTAAGTTTAGTTTTTTTATATTTTCTACGGTTTTTTTTTTTTTGGTATTGTTCCAGTTGCGGTAATCACTATGGGGATGATTGTTACTTTTTCCAAATCCTGTGTGTTTTTATATATTGTGAAAGGGGTTGATATTTAGAGATTTTGGTGTTGAATGTTTCATGGATATTACAGTCCAGGGGTATAGCGAAGTCTATGATTATGGCTGTTTTATTGGTTTTGTTAATGAGTGGAATATCTGGTCTGTAGGGGATGGATGTGTTGTGGGTGTATTTGTAAGAATGGATCTGTCCCAGTAGATACTAAAATTACTATTGTCTATAACCGAGTTTGGGGTGTATGCGTAATATGGAGGGGGGTTATTGTCGAGGAGGCCATAATGCCTGGCTAAGTTCACGTAGAGGATCTTCCCCATGGCATCATGTCTTTCCTTATATTTAGTAGCAGCTAAGGATGTGCAGCCGTTGGTGATATGGGTTATTGTTTCTGGAGCTTGGTGGCATCGTCTACACTCATCAGTTACCACATTTCGGTCTTTTATTATAAACTTTGCATAATTTCTTGTGTGTATAACTCCATCTTGGATCGCCAGTACCATGCCCTCTGTTTCGGGAAATAATGTCCCAATTGTCAGCCATTTGTGTGTGTGTTCTTTATCAATTTCTTCACCACTGATCTCATTTATGTACTTTCCCTGGATTGCTTTTGTTTTCCACCTCTCTATCACACTTTCAATAGAGGGGACATTTCTTAAGCTATTATTTTTGAGATTAAGTGTGTAAGGTCGTCGTCTGCAACTAATAATTCACTATAGATTGGTGTTTCTTCTGCTCGGGGGATAAAGTATTCTTTTAATTTGTTTGTTTGCTTATGATGAAGTGTTGCTATGTTACTAATTCCTCTTCCACCTTTGTTTCGGGGTATACTTATTCTTTCTATTGTTGACTTTGGGTGGTGGTATCTGTATTTTGTTAGAATTGTTCGTAGTTTTATGTTTAAGTTATTTAAATCAGTGTCTGACCATTTAAGGATACCAAATGAATATGTTAACAGGGGGATAGCGTAGGTGTTAATAGCTTTTGTTAAGTTTTTACTGTTTAGGCCTGTCTTGCATTTTTATGTATCCGGTATTCAAATTCATTTGTTATTGCGGTTTTCTGGGTTTTGTGTTCTATTCTTAGTGTTTGTTGTACTCCTCAATATTTTGAGTATTCTCCCTCTCTTAATGGTTGAATTATTTCACCTTCTCGCGTTGTGTAATTTTCATTGATACTGTGTTTTCCCCTCGTTATATTTTGTGTTTTGCATTTCTCCACACCAAATCTCATATTGATGTCAGATGAGAACATTTCAACTACTTCGAGAAGCTTATGAAGTTTTTGTTTGGTATTTGCGTATACTTTTATGTCGTCCATATAAAGACTGTGTGAGATTATGCTATTTGCGCTAGATGTTTTGAGTTTGTATCCGTACTGACACTCATTTAAAAGACGTGAGAGGAGATTAAGGGCTAAGCAGAACATAAGTGGGCTTAGGGAGTCCCCTTGATATATTCCTCTCCTGATCTCGATGTGATCTGATACTGTGCTCGCTCTGGCTGAGAACATGTTAAGTTTAGTCTTCCAGAATGACATGAGGTGTTCAATGCAGCTAATGATGAATTGGTTTACTTTATATATCGACAATATCTTTAGTAGCCATGTGTGAGGGACACTGTCAAAAGCCTTCTGGTAGTCAATGTAGGCTGCATACATGTTTCGTTGCTGTTTCACAGCTTGGCCTGTTATTATGCTGTCGATTATCAGCTGTTGCTCCGCAAGTATTTGGTTATCGTTGAGGTGTTGGTCTATTAACTTGGAAAGGCAAGAAGTGAATATTTTATACCCAGTATTTAGGCATGTGATCGGTCGGATTATTTGCGGGTTGTTTAAAAAACCGTTGAAGTGACTTAGGATAACTGGGTGTAATGTGGTTAGGTATTTATAGTAGAAGTTATGAATTTGGTCTGGGCCAGGCTGTTTTCAGTTTTGGAGATTGGCTATGGCTTTTTGGAATGTTTGTAAGTTAATATGGCTTGTTTCCATTGAATTTATAGTGCTTGCACTTTGGTTCTCGGTGGTTGTCCACGAAGCATTGCTCTTAAATCCTACACTTTTATTCCATATTGCGCTCCAGAATTCTTTCGCTGCTGTTATACTGACTTCTGAATTAATATAGTTGTTGTTGGTTGTAGAGTTATTTGGGACAATTGTATTTTTTTATGCTGTTATAAAAGTTGCGTTCGTTAGTTGTGAATTTGATGTTATGTATTCTGCGTTTGTAGCTTTTTTTGAATTTTCCTAGTTTGTCTGTAAATTTTGCAAGTCTTTGTTTGATTGTATCGTATATTGCTTCAATTGTTGTATTCAGGTTGTCGAATCTTGTGTGGATCTCGTATCTTCTTTTTATTACATTAATTTAATATTTTTACCTTCTACTAAGTCTTGCATTTCTAAAACTATGAAGTACTCCCATATCTCGCCTTATGTCTATTTTTCTTTCAAGCCTACGTTGACATTGTGGGATTTTATCCTTACGACGGGTTTGCTGATTGTTATTTAACTGGACATTAGGACTATTGCTGTTTGTTCGGTGTTGATAGTTACAGTTGATTTATTGTATTGTCGTGATTGTATATATCATATGTATATATGTATATATCATAATATAAGATATCTATAAGCTTGGGAAATGTTGTAATGCTTGACAATTCATTTGGTAGCAAGTTTTCATTTAATGTTTTTACTACTTCAAAAGTTTTTCTATTTGGTTTAATTCTCGGTAAATATGGTCTATTTTCACTGAGTATTCCACCAAATATAATTTTTGCTTCATTATATATGTTGCTAACTGTTGTTAAAAGTTCTCACTTTGGGCATGGTTATGGTTATTATGTTGCTGTTCTTCTGTGATTGGGTGGAGATGGTTTTCATTATGTTCTTGATCTTCTGTGTCATGGGTATTATTTATTTGGTTCTCTGTATTCGCGTTTGCGTTTTCTTCATTTATTGTTAAACGTATTTGGTCTCTTATAGATGGGGGTACTTTATTTGTTCTTGCAATTAAAGCTCGTCTGTCTGCTACATTTTGGGAATTAACTCGATTTTGTAGCTCTGGGTATTCTTCTATAAGGAAGTTGTACATCCGCTGCATATAACCTATTTCTGGGTCGCGAATCGCTTTGTAGTACGCTCTTAGGACCGACACGTTCATTTCGTGCGTCCATTGGATTCTTCGCCTTTGCACCCCTGCCTGAGTGGTCCCAGTCGCAGCGGGTTGGGAAGCACTTTCAGGAGGTGGGCTTGAGTTGATGTTTGTCCTTTGTGTTACTGTTGAATGTATGGTTCAATTTTGTTCAATGTTATCCGAGGCTCGCTCTTGTTCTTCCATTTTTTAATTGTTAAGGTTTTGTTTACCGTCTTCCAACCCTTTCGAAAAAGACTTTATAAGCTTGCAGCCGCTACTAACCTGTAGATCAGACGCTGACCTGGGAGCCGCTTCAGGATTTTCGTTATGGGGGCGGCGTTTTTCTTCGAAGCCAACCCCCGCTCTTTGTCCGGGACTACTTATTTGGTTTCCACCTTATTCGTAGCTAACCATCATATCTGACGGCAATTTTTTCTCAGTTTTTTATATTTCTATTTTATTGACTTTTACTCTATTGTTTATTTGTTTGCTATTGCTTACTAGGGTCCGCGGGGTCGTAACACCCGTCATTACTCAAAGCAATGCCCCTGCGGAATTTTTTTTTATATATTTTTTTTATTTCGGGTTAAGGAAACTTCTGACAATACTACTTGTTTTCAATACTACTGCCTTCTGGATGTCGTAGTGAGTAGTTTTGCTTAGACCAATTTCTTCTAGATTTCTAAGAAATGTTTTATGCAGAATTCCTGTTGCTGATATCACAAATGGTATTGTTTTCACAGTATTTTGCCCCCATATTCTTTTTACCTCTTCACATAGGGGTAAATATTTCTCAATTTTTTCGATACACTTCCTGTGTATGTTAGAGTCACTTGGTACCGAGATTTCAAGAAAATATGTGTTCTTGTATATTTTGTCTACAATCGTTATATCCGGCCGATTGTTTACTATTTCTCTGTCTGTGAGTATTGTTCTGTTCCACTATACAAGGTGGTTTTCATCTTCAATTATACTTTCAGGAACGTACTTATAGTATTGTTCGGCTATATTAGTTTTAAATATTGTTTGTATAAGTTATCGGTGTATAATTTTAGCTACTAGATCGTGTCTCTGTGTGTATTGAGTTCCTGTTATAATTGGGCAACCATTTGTTATATGTTCGATTGTCTCTTTACAGATGTTACATTTTCTAGAAAGGTCTGATGTTATGCTTGGGTCCTTAATTATGTACTTCAGATAGTTCTTTGTACATATTACTTGGTCCTGAATGGCCACGATGAAACCTTCTGTTTTCGGTTGTAGGATTCCCTTCCTAAGCCAGGAATTCGAATTGCGTGCATCTATATTCGTGTCTTGCAGAATTTTTGGGTGCTTCCCATGCAGTTGTTTTTGCATCCACTCTGTTTTCTTCTGTTGGTTTGTTGCGCAGATATATTATATGTTATGTTATTGTCGGATAGATTCAATGGTGTGAAATTTTTATCTGCTGTAATTATTGCCCTGTGTATCGATGTATGCTGTGTATAAAAATAGTTTCTGAGATTGTCTTTCTGCTTGCTGTGTAACTGTTTAATATCCAATAGACCTCTTCCACCTTCTCCGCGAGGTATGGTCAATCTTTCTTTGCATGCATTTGGGTGATGCTTTCGGTACTGCGTCATTTGCGTTCGTGTCCATATTTCAATGTTGTCTAAATCTGTTCTAGACCAGTTAATTACCCCAAATGAGTAAGTTAATATGGGAATCGGGTACGTATTTATGGCTTTAATGAGATTTTTCGAATTAAGATATGTTTTAAGAATTGCTATCATGCGTTTTCTATACTCTCGTGTCAGTTGTCTTTTTATTGTTGTATGGTCTATTCGTGTACTTTGTTGGAAGCCCAAGTACTTATACGTTTCTCCTTCTGCTAGATTTGTTAGAACTTCCCTGTTTAATTCGTAGTTTTCTTGATCTACCCATTTTCCATTTTCTAAATGTTGTGTCTTACATTTTGCGATCCCGAATTCCATTCTAATATCTCGTTTTATTTTCTCCACAGTGTTAATTGGGCTCTTCAGTTGTTCTTTAGATCCTGCGTATATCTTTATGTCATCCATGTATAGAAGGTGACTGATTCTATGGAGTTCTCTCCTACTGTTTCTTATTGTAAACCCATGCTCCGTACTGTTAAGGGCATTCGATAATGGGTTGAAGGATATATAGAACCATAGCGCACTCATAGAGTCTCCCTGAAAGATTCCCCTTCTAATTGATATAGATTCTGATTTTATATTTTCTGTTTTCGTTCCTAAAAGGATCGATGTTTTCCATTGTTTCATGGTGTCTCTTAGGAATATTTGTATCTGTGGGTGTATCTTGTAAATTTGTAGCACTTGTATCAGCCATGAGTTTGGAACCATGTCAAAGGCTTTTTTGTAGTCTATATAACACGTATGTAAATTTCTTTGTTGTTTTGTTGCTTGCTTCATAATAACTGTGTCTATAACAAGCTGTTCTTTACATCCCCTACTGCGTTTTCTACACCCCTTTTGCTCTTCTGTTAGGATGTTATTGTTGACCATGTGATTGTAGATTTTGTTGGATATGACTGAGGATATTATTTTGTATAGTGTTGGCAGGCATGTGATGGGTCTATAGTTAGCTGGGTTTTTCGTTTCTGCATTCTTCGGTTTTATGAATGTTATTCCTTCCATTAGGAATGCTGGCATTAATTCTGTGTTGTTAAATGCATCGTTAATATGAGCTGTGAGTTTACTGTGTGTTGATGTGAACGTTTTGTACCAAAAATTTTGAATTCTATCAGGGCCTGGACATTTCCAATTATGTGTATTCCTTATAACTTCTGACAAATTTTCCACTAATATTAAGTAATCTTCTTGTTGATGTATGCCTATATACTTCTCTCTTCTTGGATCCACGGGCTATTACTTTCGTGTTCTATTGCGTTTGCCCAGATGCCTTTCCATAACTTGGTTATTTCATCTTTTGAAGGTGGTTGAATTTCAATTTCATCTTGTGATATTTGTTTGTAGAATAGTTTCTCACTTTTACTAAATGTATTGTTATCCTGTCTCCTTTGGAGCGCTTCCTTATATCTTCGAAGTCTTGCAACGTATACTTTTAGTTTCTGTTTGCAAATATCTGTTATTTCTGCAATGTTTCCGGGGATTGACTGTCTTATCTGCGTTACATGTTTTAGGATATTCTTACTTCTGTTTCCTCTATTGTACTGTGTGAGTCTACCCAGGTGTCTTCTTAGCATGTTTATTTTGTTTTCTAGCCTCATTTGCCATTTTGGTTTATTTTTCCCAGTTTTTGTTTTATCTATCTCTGTATTAATTGTCTTCTGCCCATTGCGTTCTACTATTGTTAAAGCTGATATATTTATGATTGTGTGTAGTTCATTGAGATTGTTTGTAGTTTCACTGTATTGAGGAATTATTTCATCATTTAGAATTTTAATAAGTTCTATGGTTTCTGGTTTGATGATTAGTATGGGTATCTGTGGTCTTCTTAATGCAGGTATACCTTCCCATCTTACTATATTTTCTTCGCAAGCTTCCCTAATGTTTGTTACAGTACTGTCTTGCTGGGTTATACCAGGTCTATGGTACTCTGTTTGTGTTGAAGCTGATTGCAGCTCTGATAGTTTTTTGCTTTTGAAGATACTGCGTTTTTGTCCAATAATTTGTTGTACTGTTATTCTGTTTATGAATCGTGGATATTTCTGAAGAAAGAGTTGGTGTAGTTTGTTTCCGTAACCTAATTTCTTTTGCTCTAAATTGGTGCTTATGGAGTAGCAACGTATAACTTCTATATTCATCTCATGTTTCCATGTTATCCGTTGCCGTGGCAGGCCTCTCCTAGTGGTTGCCGATTAATCCAACGGTTGACTCGGGAACGCGGGGTTGTCGATTCCCGACACTTCAGTTTAGAAGTGCCCTGCGGTTTGGTTTAAAGTTTTCCTTCTTTGTTTTGCCTTACGTAGGGCAGCATTTCAGAGGGGTTTTTTCATGTTGTTGCCTCCTACTTCCTGGGACGCATGAGGTGTTTGTCTGCCATCCAGGGCGCTTCTAAGTTTTGGTCCGCGGGTGGTATTTTATTTTCCACCTACCCCATGCTCATTGCACGGAGCGTTCCCCGATCCGCCACCTGGGGACACGCCCGATGGGGGACCTTTTAACCCCACACGGGTGTGCCTGACTCTCGAGTATGATGTCAAAGCCAAACAAATTCAATTTTTGTTACTTTTCTATAAACCACAATCCCAACCCCCGCTCCGCCCCCTCAAAAAAATTTTCTGGAGAACGCATATGTCCCCGAATGAATACACGAGTATCTGACAGCCCTGTATGTCTGTATGTTTGGCACGAAATTTCCTTAGAAAATAACCGAGAGCAACATACATATAAGTATACAATGTATGAACTACATACGTAAGCATAGCTTGTTATTGGTAATTTTGTCTATGCTGGCGTTTGTACGTTTTCATCACAGCTCGCACCGTACAGCTACCCTGCAGTCAGTGGAGCCACCAAAACACTAGCGATTACGCCCGTCTGCTATCCAAAACGCTGTCGACTTTACTGTGTTTGTATCATTGACGGGGACGGGTCGTCCTTTTATGTGCCATCTTTAACCAGTCATTTCGCTAGCGAAAAGGGGCAGAAAAATAGCCAAGCACAAGCGACTGAGGAAAAAGAAAAATTTAATTTTTTGTTTTGACTTTTTTATTTTTTTATTTTATTAATTATTATATTATAATTTTTTTAAATCTGTTTTTGATTTTAAATCTTTTTTTGTCTTACTCCTCTTAAATTTTCTCGCCTCCACCGAGCCTCGAACCGCTGACCACCAGATCGCTGGGCAAACGCCTTAACCATTACGCTGAACGAACGAATTTAATTTCTTGGTCAAAATGCTCACTTGAGTTTAGCGTTGCTCAGTTTTTTGAAAACGTATTTAACGATATTTTTCACTCCAAAAATTTCTTACTTGAAAATGAACCATTTAAAAAAAAAATTATAATAATAAAACCTTAAAAATTTAGTGGAAAATGTTAGTCTTCCAAAATAACTATGAACAAGAAAAAAACTTCGATTTATAAAAAAAGTAAAAAAAATTAAGTAAAAATTCTTGCCGCTAGCAGGGATTGAACCCAGAACCTCGCGGCTATCGAGTCACAGTTTGAAACTCTGAGCTATCGAACTCTTGTCGGACAATTGATCAGAATGTGAAGTTAAGGCCAACAACAGTAAAAACAATCATACGCAGCGAATAGAAAAATGTGAACTGAGGCCTCTCTACTCTTTCAGGTTCATGTGGTAGGTGAAATGGCTAGTCATCAAGGACTGGCACTTTGGCATGTCACAAATATCGGGGACGACCTACTGACTACAGGGTACCAATTAACTATACAATCTATCGTACGATTTGCACTTATCTATATATATACATATATATATATATATATATATAAAGTGGCAAAAATGATGTTACCTAACTAAATTTTTCCTACTAGGCCGATCTTTACGAAATTGTTAGGGGATCTTGGGATTGGTGCAGAGAGTGCATATAAGAAATCTGTTTGCTGTCTGATGACTAGAACCGGAGTAATGCCCGAAATGTTGAACCTTTCCTTTTGGCAAAAGTGCATTTTTTCTACTGGGCCGATATTCATGAAATTTTTAGGGGATCTTCTGATTTGTTCAGAGAGTGCATGTATGTTAAGAAAGCTTTTCGCTGTCCGATGACTAGAACCGGAGTAATGCCTGAAATTTTGAATCTTTTGGCAAAAATGCATTTTTTCTACTGGGCCGATCTTCATGCAATTTTTCGGGGATCTTCGGATTGGTTCAGAGTATACATACAAGAAATCTGTTCGCTGTGCGATGACCATAATTCGTGAAATTCCCAAAGTTTTGATTTTCACTTTTTCGATTTGTATATTTCACAGCCAAATATTATATATTGCTTAATTAGGGGGGAAGATCGGCCATGACCACAATGCTCAGCATTAGAACTAGACGCAGTAACGCGCGGATGGGGCAGCTAGAACCGGAGTTATGCCCGAAAATGTGAACATCTTATTTTGGCCATTTAAATCTCCTTATTAGCACAAAAACCACAACAACAAATACACGTTTTTCACGTTTTTTCCCGACATCTTGGAAACTGACCACTTTCTCCTGAATTTTATTTTTTTCTGATATCTGGAAAACTACTAGGACTGAAGAAATAATGTTATCTCCCTATTATACAAAAAAGTTTTTTTTTCGCGTGTACTTTTATTTTTGTGTGGCGGATCCAATATGGCTGACTTTTTTCAAAAATTTAAAAAGGGTGATTGGGACAGAGGGAGAGAGGGTGATGGGGATAGGGAGAGAGGTAGAGAGTATAAGGCTTGATTTGCGTATCCAAACGAAATAGTTCTCATTTTTTGCATTCGATTTAACAATAATATTGTGGTGCGACTGCTTTTCATTTGAATAACTCAAATATGCCACGAAGACGTGTTCAAGTAACAATTGGTCGACGCACACGACGATGAACAACGCGCGGAAATTTATTTATTTATTTATTTATTTATATCAATCAATTGATAAGAGAAGTGCGGTCACCATCTGGAGCTGATAACCAGCGGCAAGTAAGCTATCGTCAAGATCGTGTACCACGTCGGCGTTTGAATGCTATGGAATATGTTGCCTTAAATGACGACTGTAATTCTGATTACCGTGAATATGAGCGTATTAGATCGATGAATAACATATCGAGCCATAACCGCCAAATTGACGTGACATTTTTTCCGAAATTGACTTTTTGATGAAAATATGTTCTAATTCCTGATATGCTCAATATTAACGGAGATATTGCACTATAAGTTTTATAGTTTGTATGCCAGGCAATGCAAACAAGTTCAAAAAAAACCCTCTCCTGTAAAATTTGTTTTTTGTCACTTACGTCAATTTGGCGGTTAGGGCTCGATATGCCCCCACTGTTAAGCTTTAAAATTTCAAGGAGAAACGCCTGGCATGTGCTGTTCAAGTAGCAAAGTGGCACTGCCTGCATTAGAACCACCACCTTAACCATTGCATTCCTTGCTCAATGAACAATCAAGCACTTCAAAGAATTTTCGCAAGCACATTCAATCATACAACGCATGCTTTCAAATGACATCTTTCGGTGCTACAAAGATACTTAGAGATGCATTTATGCCCACGTTTAAGGTGATTAATTCACAAACAGATTTAGATGCTGCAAACGATTTCCCTCACGATAAAATATTTCAAGTTTCTTACTTCTTTTTATATCGCATACACATTACAAATTCAAGGTCAAATATACCATAGAGCAGGTTCATTATTGCCTTCTGGTGATACAAACCATCAGTTCTTTCAGGTCTATTTCATTGGCAATGAAACCGCAGAACTTGAACAAAGATGTGCAATTGGATCGAACTTTAGAAGATAAATCGTTCTGGATTTGCAAAGATTTCTGCATGAGCACAATTAATTAGTTACACTTTTCAAGATAGCTCTTGATCGTATGCCATCGGATGACCATAAAATCGTGATAAGAGCTGACAAATCGCCTGTTGGACAGCATGTCAGGCGATTCAACGCACCTACAATTGATGAAGTAGCAATTGTGATTGCAGGCCGTCGACCGCCCGATCACGGGAGGATGGTGGTGAAACAACAAACATGAAACTGCAAAACCTAAACACTGATATTGACAAGGGAGTGACATGGCAGTGTTTAAAGTAGCAGATGGCTACAGAGAACCTTCAAAACTAAAAATGAATATATCCTTCATTGTTCATAATGATCCTTATGAGGAAATTTAACACCAGAAATATACATATATAAATGTACATAAAAAATTTTTATTTTGATTTTAAGAAAGAAATCTACCCAGATAAGACCAATGAAAGGATTCAGAAGGAAAGAACTTATCCGTGTCCTCAAGAAGAGAAAAATAAGGTAGAAGTGAGGCTTCAAAAATAAAACAGGAAATATTGTTTTTGTTTATCATGATCCTCAGGACGCAATTACAGATGAAGATTTCAAAAATTATTATGGAGTATAGGCCGAAGAGTTTTTTAAAGACTTTGATTTATTAAAATAAAATAACTTCATGATTTTCAAATGGACACATGTTTTTCAAATTTTTATGGGATCAAAGAAAAATTTGTCGAAATAAAAAAATGCTCCTTTAAGCCTGCAAAGCAATAGGGCAGTATCAGTGGCAGTATTCAGGTAATATTTAAATTAGCTGAATACTACCCCAGATAAAAAGGTATGGACATAATTTGCAAAATGCGCAAACATTTTTATATCATTACTTGGATTTTGTATTTAGGATTTTGTATGGTATAGTGCCCTCCTACGGTTAACATTTAGAGCCAATTTCACCAAGCATACTTAAGTAAAAGTCGTCGTTTAAGTACAGATTTTCATTTTCATCAACCTAAATGGCAAGTCGAACTTAAGTGATCCATATCGGGCACTTAAGTAGAGTTTATGCAACTCTGTGTTGTCGTAATGGAAACAGCTGATTTAAAAAGAAAACTATTTATGTATATGGAAACTTGTTTTATTTATCATGTCCTTAGCTCTTGCGTTAACTTTATCAGTTTGTTTGCACTCAATTATATACTTCTTGCTTTGAACGCACGCAAGAAGTAAATCTATATCTTCTTCTGAAAATTTTTTAGTGCGGGACTCCATGTCTTATTTATTTATGTTTTAAATCAGCTGATTACGACGGTGTTGCACTAAAAATAAAAGGTGCTGCCGTACTTCCGCGTAACAAAATTTTTTATTTGATGAAACGGGCTGAAACTTAAATGCGTACTTAAGTGCCAATCGGTACTTAAACTTAAATGCCTTTGGTGAAATTGGCTCTTAGACCATAATTCTCGAAATTAGCAAAGTCTTATATGTTTCATTATTTAAAATATTCGTATTTAAATAAAAATTATAGACTAATCCACAGCAACGCGCGGCCAGCTAGTTGTACTATAAATCGTTCCGTTAGTGGACTTGAAGTATAAGTGCCTAGCTAGTGGACTGCTTGTTTGACGAAGTTTAAAATGATTTGATTTTTTCGCTTATAGTACGACGGATTGCTACGTTATGGGAGGATTTTGACAATTTTTTTTTGGTTTTTAACCTTTCTCCTATTTCTTGAACCGGTCATCAAGCTTTTTCTTTAAAATAACTTATGAAAAAAAATTCCTGCATACAAAATTAATATTTGATCCACAATGTGAGGGCGCTGTCTGAAAGTTAGTGGCGAGGCATACTATCTGCAATACAATCGCAATCGTACAATAGATTTTATAGTTGATTGACAGCATAAAAATTTCGCGATCTTCCCAGAGTGAAATATTTACTTGAAAAATCTCGAATGGGGAAAATACCCAATCGGAAAATTTCGAGTAGGTACAACTACCCCAAGTAAATGGCGTTCTGCCGTGCCTGCACATACAATTTTAATTTTTGTAGCTTTCCATTAAGAAGTAGTAAAATGTACGACTCGGATATATTTATTCTCCTTTTAATGTAATTTATTCCAAAACGGAAGGATATTCTTATGAATTGCTGTTATATTCCTATGATTGAAAAAACAGCGCTACCGGGTCATTAAAAACAACAAAATATGTGAAAAAGTGATATCGTCTGGCATATTTATTGCAATAAGTCACACAACTCACGATTAATTTTCATTAGCTAGCTAATCGCGAGTAAGATATATTCTCACAGTTTTTACGATTAATGCTCTACTCGCGATTTTCTTAATCGCGAGTAGGGCGTATGTATAATAGTCCGTAAAAAAAATACTTGTACAAAATTTTTAAAAATGGAGAAAACCCAATTTCATTTATCGGTGCTTGGTTAACTTTTAGCAGGATTTGCCAATATATCTGCGAAACTCATTTAATGATTCTGTGATTTTGTGTATAATAAAAGAGCAAAACAAAACAACCAAATTTCTCAAAATCTAAGCAAAACTTTTTGTGATGTTCGATATTTTTGACCGAAAAATAGCAGGCAAAATTTAACTTTCATAATTTGTCTGAAAGAATAAAAGGTAGAATATAAAAGATATACTTTGCCTTTAACTCAAATTGATTAAAAAAATAAAAAGTATCCCGGATTTGAGCAGAATAGGTAACAAGGATCGCAAAAAGAACTTCATTTTCGACCTCCGACTTTTTTTTCTATCTGCCTTTTTACCTCAAGAAATTTTTTGATTAATTGATAATTGTTATTTTCGATCCCTGAAAAAAGCAGTATAACATGTTTTGCGAAAAATTCCATTTGAATGCATGAGAAAAAAAGAGAAGCATTGATTATTCCCGAACATATAAAAAATAACCGTCTCTTTTTATTACTTTTTTCCTGTGTCTGACACGGCAATTTTGTGGTGAACGATACGTTCGCGCTGCTATACACGAGCGTTTTTTAAAGCGCGTTTCTTCACTTGCGTGTCGAGTTCGTTGGACGGCGGGGTAGAGCTGCCCTTGCCTGTTTGCCTACCTCGCTTACATCTCGACACCGGCATCCCACAAACTCGACACGCGAGTGAAGAAACACGGTGTGCTTGAAAAATTTTAAATGGAATTTTGGAAGACGTAAAAATTTTTTGATGCACACTATAGTTTTCTTTATTTTGATGAATTGTGGTAAGTTTTAAAAAAATCTGTGGAGCCGTTTTTTTTTTTTTGAGATTTTCAAAATTTTGTATGAAAAATTTTAAATTATGCCAGATTTCACCATTAGATTTTCAAAATAATACCAATGAAAGATAATTTAATTATAAATAAAAAATAATTAAATTATATAAAAATTTCAGATTTCACGCATGATTGCAGTCAGTTATGATGCACAGTGAGGGGCTGGAAGCAATATCTTGCTAAGAGGGGGAGGTATGCAAGGGGAGGTGAGCGCTATATACTTATAGTAATTCCGTTAATACATTTGCTTTTTATTATTCAAAGAAATTAGTGGTATTCAAGCAACAGTGAAAATCGCAGTGTGCAATATTTGCACTGCTTTTTTTGTACGCAATTTGACAAGTGCAAATATTGCACACTGAGATTGCACTGTTGCTTGAATACCACTATTATCTTTCATTGGTATTATTTTGAAAAACTAATGGTGAAATCTGGCATAATTTAAAATTTTTCATACAAAATTTTGAAAATCTCAAAAAAAAAAAAAACGGCTCCACAGATTTTTTTAAAACTTACCAGAATTCATCAAAATAAAGAAAACTATAGTGTGAATCAAAAAATTTGTACGTCTTCCGAAATTCCATTTAAAATTTTTCAAGCACACCGTGGAAACGCGCGAGTTACATATCCAGCATCCCAACACCAACCAACACAACAACACTAAACACTTCAGCACCAGTACCAGCTAGCACTTACAAACTCAACAACAACAACACTTAGTACTTCAGCACCAATAAATACCACAACAACAACACTGGAACGAAGAAATGTAAGCAAACCACATCATCATGGGGAACCGTCAACGTAAACAATAACAGCTTCAACAATGTTAACAATTAATAAAATTCTTATATTTCTCTTCCAAAACCCACTTTAAGTCAGATTCCTAAAATCAGCATATATTAATAGCCTAAATACTTGACTCACTTCAAATTCATTACATTGCTTTTTTTCCATTTCAAGTTCTTTCCAACTTTGTTGTTTTTTGTAAACTGTGAGTTCGAGGGAATTGTGTCATTAAATTATATTGTAAACTTTCATGGAAAAGCTATAAAGGAGCAGTCTCACAAGAAGAATGCTCAGAATAAAATTTGTAACGCCTTGAAGTCAGTTGTTTTTCCTTTTCTGTGCGGAGTCCGAGAGTTAACTCGCGTTAAAAAACGCCTCGTGTATAATAGGCAGCGTTCCCACCTCTGACCAACAAAACCGTAGTAAACAACCATAAAAAACGGAGTGAAAGTGTAAATACCAGAGTAGGTTAAATATAAGAGTTTGCATCACATTAAGGGGGTCGAAAATAAAATTTTCACACACATATTAGTGTTCCTCATGCAGGAAACTCTGCGAAATGGAAATGCACTGTCAATATTTGCATGGAAGAAATTTTACGGAGCGTGACAAATTTTCTTCGTTAGATATTTAGCATAATAAGTTGGGGCGGGCATACACGGTAAATCGCATTTGCCAAGCTAGGACTTATGGTTTAAATGGTTTTAAACCTTAATTTGAATAAGAAAGAAATAGTAGGACGATAGATAAATTTTAATTTATGGAAAAACCAATCAATTTTGCTAAGTGTTTTCGAAGGGCCACTCATGCAGCGTCGGAATATTTGCGATCGCAATATTCACGAAGGCTATTTGCGAACCTGCATGAGGACCGCTATTGATTCCAGTCTCTTTATTTAAATAAAAACTCGTTTGAAAAAGTGTCACATTTTATCTCTTTATATCAACGGAATAATCAAACAGATTAAATGCTAGAGTTGAAAGATTGGGTTTGAAAACAGAGTAGATTCAGATAAAAAAGTACTGACGGAGTAGATTTAAAATTTTTGAAAAAACGATTAAATCTCTCCGATCGGAGCAAAGTGGGAACGCAGATAATAGCTCTTCCTCAATAAAATTACTTGTGGCTTACCCGATAACTTTATAAAAATATCGATATTTAATTGACGTTCCTAGTTCAGAAAAATAAATAAAAGTGAATACATAGTTGTCAAAAAAGCAAGCAAATAAAGTTAATATCGCAGTTTCATTATTCAATTGGAAGTTTGGATTCAAAATGGGAAGATTTGAATGGCATGGTGATTGGTGTTATTTGATTAAATTTAGGAAGGTAGTTTACGTTCAACAAAATGAGATGCAAATTTTAGGATTTTAAAAAGTTAAAATGGTTTTGTGATTTTTTTAGTTTTAAGGTATTGTTAAGTAAGGAATTTTTTTAAACATAAAGGGAATAAAATTCAATTGATTGTAATATTTGTTTGTTAGTAAAATAAGTATGTTGGAAAATCTTAGCCATATCGGAAATTAAGGCTTAAATTTTTTCCAAGTAGCTTATGGGGATTGTGGAATTCGTGCTGAAAATTAAATTGCGATGTCATAGGAAATGTAAGGATTTAATTGTACGTCGTTTTCGGTCCGCTATCGCGGAATTTATAGCTGACCGATGGTTGAAATATTCATGGATAGCGGCGCGAGAGAAATGACACGAAATGAATTCTTAGAAGCGCTCGCGTATTTTCGGTCCGCTATCGCGGAAAGCTTCGGTTGAAAATGGTCGAAATAGTCATGAATAGCAAGCGTATTTTCGGTCCGCTATCGCGGAAATGATAGCTTACATAGCTTACATATGGTAAGGCATAGTAAACGACCTCTTCGTTTGAAAATGCACAAGAAATTCATATATGAATTCTACAATGAAAATAGATATTTTCGATACAAGTGTCGAAATGAAGCTTTTTTTTGCACGAGTGGTAAATGTTGTAAAACGAGGCGCAGCCGAGGTTTACAATATCACGAGTGCGAAAAAAGCTGAGTTTCGACACGAGTGCCGAACAATATTTTATGCAATAAGATTTCAAACTAGATTTTAACCTAAATTTAAGAAAACGTTTTTTTTTTTTGTGAAGAAAATTTTTATTTTTATTTGACAGATTCATATAATAATATAATAGGCCTATTATGATGTCGAATTGCATAAAAAGATTTTTGAATTCATTGTAAAAATATTCCTGTTTGGAGGATTTATAAATCGGAAAAAAATTTTGTTTTACATTCAAAATCAGTTCGTTTTATTCAGGGACCATAACTGTTATAAATTATATTTTAAAAATTACAATTTAAGTATTATTTTAAGAGTTTTATTATTTTAATCAGAAAATAACAATTATTTTTTGAGTTTTATTTTTTACTCAGAAGATAAAACTTATTCTTAGAGTTTTATTTTTCGATCAAGAAATAAAAATTAATTTTCGAGTTATATTTTTTACTCAGAAGAAAAAACTTATTTTTAGATTTTTAATTTTTACTCAGTAAATAAAAATTATTTTTCGAATTTTATTTTTTGCTCTGAAGATAAAAATTTATCTTAGATTTTTATTTATTACTCAAAAAATAAAAATTGGTTTTTGAGTTTTTTTTTTACTCAGAAAAATAAAACTCTTGCATAAGTATGTTATATTACCATTTTCTTCAAGATAACCCTGAAATAGGATAAAGTGATGAAGGTGGATGATGATGAACACGAGGAAATGAAAAAGGCCAGATGTGAAATCGGCAACCACAATTCAAATCCAAAAAATATTTGCATAATACTTGTGTTTGCACAATGTTGTGAGTAAAACAAAAAACTTGAAAAATAATTTTTATTTTCTGAGTAAAAAATAAAACTCCAAAAATAATTTTTATCATCCGAGCAAAAAAATAAAACTCTAAAAGCAATTTTTATTTACTGAGTTAAAACTAAAACTCTTAGAATAAGTTTTATCTTCTGAGTAAAAAATAAAACTCGAAAAATAATTGTTATTTCCTGATCAAAAAATAAAACTTGAGAATTAATTTTTGTTTGTTGATCAAAAAATAAAACTCTAAGAATAACACTTAAATACTAATTTTTAAAATATAAATTATTTTATATCGATTTTTAAAATTCAAAATTCAAAAATAATTATTATTTTGGGTCCCTGGTTTTATTAAATAAAAAAAAAAAAAGGTAATTAAATATAAATAAATAAATAAAAATAAAGAGGTTAAATAACCCAATGATTTAAAATATTTGAAATATTTTAATGATATCATACGCTATTTGAACACAATTTTATGTGTTTTTTTAACTGTCGCACTTCAAATGACAAACTTTATTATTCCACTTTTTCTTCTATGCAATTCCACGAAAATGTACAGTTTCTTATGCTCAGGAATAGTAAGGCAAAAATTCGGCGATAGCGGACCGAGGAGTTCTTCAGAACTTCATAAATTTTCTTCTGAACCATAAAACACAAAAAATGAAAAAAACAATGGATGAGATTTGCAAAACTTTTCGGTCCGCTATTGCCGAATATTTGCCTTACTATTCCTGATATTTTTCGACATTAACAGGTTGGCTGATAAGTCCCCGGTCTAACAAAGAAAAAACAATTTTTTTGTCAAAATTCGTTTTTATTATTCAACATAGTTCCATTGCAGCCAAATTTTTTCCCTGCGAGCATCCTTTTGAGGTCTGAGAACAAGAAAAAGTCGCTGGGGGCCAGATCTGGAGAATACGGTGGGTGGGGAAGCAATTCGAAGCCTAATTCATGAATTTTTGCCATCGTTCTCAATGACTTGTGGCACGGTGCGTTGTCTTGGTGGAACAACACTTTTTTCTTCTTCATATGGGGCCGTTTTGCCGCGATTTCGACCTTCAAACGCTCCAATAACGACATATAATAGTCACTGTTGATGGTTTTTCCCTTCTGAAGATAATCGATAAAAATTATTCCATGCCCATCCCAAAAAACAGAGGCCATTACTTTGCCAGCGGACTTTTGAGTCTTTCCACGCTTCGGAGACGGTTCACCGATCGCTGTCCACTAAGCCGACTGTCGATTGGACTCAGGAGTGTAGTGATAGAGCCATGTTTCATCCATTGTCACATATCGACGCAAAAACTCGGGTGTATTGCGAGCTAACAGCTGCAAACACCGCTCAGAATCATCAACACGTTGTTGTTTTTGGTCAAATGTGAGCTCGCGCGGCACCCATTTTGCACAGAGCTTTTTCATATCCAAATATTGATGAATGATATGACCAACACTTTCCTTTGATATCTTTAAGGCCTCTGCTATCTCGATCAACTTCATTTTACGGTCATTCAAAATCATTTTGTGAATTTTTTTGATGTTTTCGTCGGTAACCACCTCTTTCGGGCGTCCACTGCGTTCACCGTCCTCCGTGCTCATTTCACCACGCTTGAATTTTGCATACCAATCAATTATTGTTGATTTTCCTGGGGCAGAGTCCGGAAACTCATTATCAAGCCAAGTTTTTGCTTCCACTGTATTTTTTCCCTTCAGAAAACAGTTTATCAAAACACGAAATTCCTTTTTTTCCATTTTTTTTCACAATAACAAAAGTTGCTTCACAAAAGACGCTCTATCTCACAAACTAATTGACTTACAGACGTCAAATTTTGACACGAAACATTTGAAGGTTGCCACTATATAAAAATAATATGCATTTAATACTAGCGACGCCATCTATGTGTCAGACCGGGGACTTATCAGCCAACCTGTTACATATCTTACTTATTTCATCGACGAATTCTTACAACAATAAATTCATGCAAGACCCAATTGCCGACTGGGATATAGTACATGGACTGCTACTAGACAAGCATATTGCGTGTCATGATGACGTCACATTACGACATTCTGGCTGGCAAGTATTACAGTATGAGAAACGAGCTAATAAGCAATTCAACAAAGCTAATAGGCAATTCACCAAAGGCAACAAAAACCACACGGCATACCAGGCAATCCACCACGATGCCTCTTTGGGCATTGTTGTCGTCTCTAGAAATTGGGCACGTACAAGCGTTTAGTTTTTTTAAGGGATTTTTTTTTTCATTTTTAAACAGAGAAAATCAGATATTATAAAGATTTTTTTAAGAATGATTATACCATTTTAAACTGTAGAATTTCTTTTAACATTTTTTTTTCTTTTTAGTAATAGAAAAACTCACGTACTACAAAAAACTGATTTCCGAGTTTTGGGTCTTGTTTAATTTAGACGCTAGTGTGGCATCCATGGACAACAGATGGTGCCAAATGGAACGAGTCAATAGTGCAAATCGATGGTGAAAATAGTAACCGACTACAATTTGAACGTTTAGCTTTTAGAAATGAGACTTTCTGTCTGTCTGATTTTCAAAGGTATCCCTTCGTTGTAGGGTTTTTTATAATATTTATAAATGCTGCCCTAAAACCAAAATTTTTTGAAATACATAGTGGAATTATTTATTTGGACTTAGTTAAGGGCATAAAATGTAGATTCCAAATATAGAAAAGTGGCCGCACCAAAAAGCGTTATTCGAAAATTGAATTTTACACCCAAAATTCAGATGGCCCTTGAAACAAAGACGGCGTAAATACTTATTTTTTAATCGTTGACATCCTCTACAAAAGTTGATTTAATCGGCCGATTTTTAGGGGTACCTCCAGCGTTAGAGTCTGCCTCAAAAATCATCTGAATTGTGTAAAGTCACAAGCTTTCGACACATTTTTGTGAAATGAGGAATTTGAGCTTTGTTTTAGCCTCCGATTAAAAAATATATAGCTGTTTATTTGTGTAGGGTATACTATAGTCTGGTTCGCTTTACTATAAAATCCTTACTTTTTTCATTTTAAAAGCCTATACTGAGATATGCAGTAAGTAAAGCTCCCATAAGAAATACGTGCAAAAAAAATTGAAAAGTACTTCGAAGTAAATACTTTACTTTCGCTTATACTGAGATGTCAAGTAATCATTGCGCAGGGTTGCATGCGACTTGCCTGCTTTACTTCGCCATAGAAATGAACATGTTCATTTTTTATGCGAAGTAAATGCCAGGACAGCTGATTGCGGCACATTTTTCAAATGAAATACTGACACCGACTTCGAAGGTGTTAAATTGTTGGCATACTTTGAAGAATTCAAGGAGCGTGAATATAGTTGTCTCTCTCACACTTTACGACGTTGTAGCGAATTGGCTCCTAATGTGCAAGTAGTTACTGCATATCTCAGTATAGGCTTTAAAACATGAATTTTTAAAATATTAGGTGTAGTAAAAAGAAATCCATTATTTTTCCAATAGATGGCGTTATTTATCTGCATCTCGCGTTGTATAAGTCCGATCGTGTTCCGCTAGGGGGCATTAGAAAGATGACAGTTCCTACTAAAAAAGCTTTTTTCACACTTTTTTGATTGATTGATTCAGTTTTGTTTGAGAGCTTGTCAAAGATGGACATCAGCAAAGAGAAAATTCGCTACATTTTACAGTTTTTCTTCGATAAGGGAGAAAACGCAAGCCAGGCGGCTGAAAATGTGAATAGCGTTTATGGACCTGATACTGTAACAGCCAATCATGCGCAATTTTGGTTTCGTCGATTCCGTTCCGGTAACTTCGATGTCAAGGATGCACCACGCAGTGGAAGGCCAATTGTCGAAAATGTTGATAAAATCATGGAAATTATCGAGTCCGACCGTCATGTTAGCACTGTTTCGATTGCAAAAGAGCTAAAGATTGCACAAAAAACCGTTTGGAACCATTTGAATAAGGCTGGATACACAAAGAAGCTCGATGTATGGGTGCCACACGAGTTAACGCAAAAAAACCTCATAGACCGAATTTCCATCTGCGAATCGCTGCTGAACCGCAACAAAATCGACCCATTTCTGAATCGGTTGGTGACTGGTGATGAAAAGTGGGTCACTTACGACAACGTCAAGCGAAAACGGTCGAGGTCGAAACACGGTGAACCGGCGGAAACGGTGGCCAAGCCAGGATTGACGGCCAGGAAGGTTTTGCTGTGTGTTTGGTGGGATTGGCAGGGAATTATCTACTATGATCTGCTCCCATACGGCAAAACTCTTAACTCGGAACTCTACTGTCAACAATTGGACCGTCTGAAGGAAGCAATCGCCCATAAGCGGCCAGCTTTGGCCAATAGGAGAGGAATTGTGTTCCATCAGGACAACGCCAGGCCACACACATCGATAGTGACTCGCCAGAAGCTCCGGGAGTTTGGTTGGGAGGTTCTTCTGCATCCACCTTATAGTCCGGACCTGGCACCAAGTGATTACCATCTGTTCATGTCCATGGCGAACAATTTTGCTGGTGAAACATTCGCTTCAAGAGAGGCTTCTGAAATTCGACTGTCTCAATTTTTTGCTAATAGGAACGAGGGCTTCTATGAGAGAGGCATAATGAAATTACCTTTAAAATGGCAACAAGTTATCGAACAAAACGGCGCATATTTGACCTAAATCGGGTCATTCTAACTATCTTAAATAAAGGCCTCAATTTAATGGATTTCTTTTTACTACACCTAATATATAAATTCCTTTTATGTCGAATTATCTTGCTTTTTATTTGGTTTTATTATGTTTTAAGAACTCTTTTGAGTACTCGGTTCAGTATCGATAAAAGCTTTGCGCTTAGAGTATTTGTGCATCGCTGACGAAGTCGTTCAATTTAAACGCAATATTGAATACTGATTTGCGGGGGTCGCAGATACTCAAATGTACTCTAAAATGAAGGAGCATCTCTACTTTGTTGTTTGCAACTTCAATTTTACTTAAAAAGGGTCAAAATATAAAGCTACGACATGTTTAAAAATCGCAAATTCTTCGACTTATTTTTGACAGTCAGCTGATTTTTACTCAACTTCACCACACCATTTGGAGCCAAATAGCATTTTGACAGGCTTTCTCATACTGTAATACTTGCTGGCTGGCTAGGCACGAATAGTGATGTGAGAAATTGTGAGGTACTTGCACCGATAAGGCCGGGTAAGGTAAAGAAGAGTAGTTTTCTGAAAGCGAATGGAATGTTGACAATAACAACGCATCATGAGGAGAAAAAACATTCAAAAATTGATCGTTATGTGCGGCATTTGCACAAAAAAATTTTTATTTTCCGCCATCAATAAATGTCCTTTGTTTTTATTGTTATTTCTATTTATTTCATATAAGGACTTTTTATCAATTCGCTTCTGAATTGTGGATGTAGGAGTGAGTATATTTTCAACCCCCGCCCACTTTATGCCACGCCCACTGTTACAATTTTCAAGAAATACATTAAGGGACTTGAAATAAGCTCAAATTACAAATTTCATCGAAATGTCTCAAAAAATGCATATTTCAAAACAATTTGTATAATTTAGAACAGACCCTAGTACTAGAGGTACCTCTTAAAATGCCCCGATCAAGCCCATCCTCGAACTTAATATTACTCATGTCGCCCTGGACCTCCACACCGAATTGCGTCAAGATAGCTCAACTCCTTCGATAAAAAAACTGTATACAGACAGACAGACAGACGGACATGGCTAAATCAAATCTCCTAGTGACTGATTATTTCTTTATGAATTTTGCATGGTCTAGGGGAGAGTGGCTCAAATCCAACCCGTTTCTAAAAATGACCCAATCTATATTTTGCGAACGAAAAGCCCTCTGACAACTTTTTTTGTACGCATGCCAACTTTAATGCTATGGATTTTTAAAATAATATTTTCAATTTTCTAAATAGAAGTTAAAATAAATAAAGTAAATATTTTTTAAAAAATATTCTCATTTTTTTAAATCGAAGTTAAAATAAGAAAATCTTATATATAACAAATTTATATTCAAAAGTTGTAACTTTTACTTTTGAAGAAAAAATCTATAAAATACTCTGCTAAAGATTTCATTCATGATATTTGTGGTGAATTATTGATTATGTCAAGTGGTCTTAATTGAAACATTAATTCAAATTATTGAAAACGACTAGGGTCATATTAAGTACACCCATTTTCAACCATGCGAAATTGGGCACTATAATGTTTGCTAAAATAATTCACATTGAATAAACTCTTGAGGAAAATTTTACATTGTGAAACTTAAGGTAACAATGTTTTCTAGTCACTGGTATATTAAAATTATATATATTGAATATCGGTGCATTGAATATATCGCAAAACTTCATAAGAGGTGTGAATAAGACCACTCTCCCCTATCTCGATTGATTCTGTACGTTACACTCAGATGAACAAACCTCTTCGGATATAACAAAAAGTACCCACTCGCGCTGATACTGCGCTGCTACTTTTCTCTGTCACTATATCGAGATGTGACGTATCATGTTGACACGCTTGCTTTTGCTGAGAAGCATACGAGTAGTAGCAGTCCATGTACTATATGGTCTAAGGATAAAATGCTCATTTGATGTATCGTGTGTAGCAAAATCATTTGCATTCTTTAATCGAAGGATGAACATGTGCGCGGATAAAAACGAGAAGGAAGAAGAAAAAGAATTTATTCTTGAATTTATAAAGTTATGATGAGTGAAAATTGGCCTCTTTTTATGCAATTCCTTCATCCAAAGTCGTTTCTTTTTTAAATTTTTCTTTTTTTGCTTTTGTTGCTCTGCCACTACAAGAGCGACTCCAATTGGCACGTCGTCCGAAATATCCATTGTGAACTTGCCTCTACAATAGAATGGAATGAATGACTGATTGAAGCAATATGATGTTAAATGTATGGGCAAGAGTACATCAACACGGACACGGGTGATTGATCAATCAGATTGAATGTTTATGTGGCCTATAAAATCACGAAGCAGTAGTTAATGTTACTTCAGAGCATTCGGTTAGAATCTGTTCGAATCGTCGTATTTTGCTTGTTTTGTATTCGAATCCTATTATGGCATAAAATCAAAATGAAATTGGTCGACTTGAATATCGACTGCCATATTTTTTTATAAAAAGACTTCGGTAATAAAAATTTCAATAAATAATCGAAAATAGTCGAAATTTTCAAAATGCTGAGAATGCGGATCAGAGGATATTCATTGATGTGAATTCGTGCCGCATTTTTAGAATTTTGTCAAAATGCTAAATGCGGGTATTGCAGTCGAAAACCGGTTGTAAATATGAAAATAATTTCAATGCTAGCACAACAAAAAGGGAGAAGCTAAAACTGTTTGGCAGCATTGGTATAAACAAAATTCTTACTTACGTTCCAAAAAGAATAACTTGGCTTGGGAAATTTCCAGCAAATTAAATTATGATTAATGAATTTAATTTTTTTAAGAAAAAATTTGAGAATTTCATCCATAGCAGCTTCTAGTGGATTTTGTTCCGGAATCTTAGTGCTGATAATCAATTAAAAGAAGTTAAAGTTTTTGTTTTTCAAAGCAAGATGAACGGTAACCCACATTACGTACTTTATTTTGCGCTTAAAAGAAGTGATTCAGAATTTTTGGATCGCGATTAAAAATCTTATGAAATTGAAAAGGCGATTCAGAATTTCTGGATCTCGATCCAAAATCTTACTCTCAAAACCTTATTATCAAAAAAAGACTATTCAGTAACAAGAAACCAAAATCGTGTGATAAAAAACCAAAAACTTTTAAAAGCAAGTTATTTAACGGAAAACGAATGAAGCTGCTTTTACGAAAATACTACGTTGATATTTTTTTTAATGGTTACAATGAAATATATTTGAGAAAAATCATCTTCCTCATATAACTCTTATTTCAATTTATATTGTCACACCCGTTACTTTTTTCTGTCACACCCGTTACTTTTGTAAATTGTTATAAAACACATACGAATACAGATACATTGTAAGTAAATACCTATTCATAGTCAGAATACTCCTTAGAATTGTAGGTTAAACATTATTTTTATATGTTTCCTGGAAAATGTTACAGAATCGATTAATTAACACAAATAATATAAAAACCCCCATTTTCTAACGTCACACCCGTTACCTCCTTTTGAAGGTTTTTAAGGCATTAAAAGCCATTTTTACCGGATTCTTTGAAATGGTAGAAATACTTTAAAAATGGACGCTTCAAAAAATGCAACAGTGCTATCGAAGGTTTGATGGTTTTAGAGAAATGTAAAGAATTCGCATAAATCTGTCACACCCGTTACTATGGAAATGTCCTGTATATAAATTGTTTTTGTTACATCTAATTATAAAAAAAAACGAAACAAGAATTTGGTCTCTTAAATTGTCAGATTAACAATACGCCTCAATGTAATTGTCAGAATATCATTCAGGGCGACGAAGACATCAAGTTGATCCCTCTGCATAAAAATCTGACGCGCTCGAGTATCTCAAGGCTACCGTTTTTTTTTTTACATTTTCAAAAATCATTCCTGAGCTTTGTCCACCTCCAAAACGTCAGTAATTGAAAAAGTACACTTTTAGGAGTCCACTTTACATTCGCTGTGAATATCTGACATAAGGAACATAAAGCGCGTTTACTGTATCAATGTCTGACGCGCTTGAGTAGTGCAATGTATCCATTTTTTTTTTTTACATTTTTGATTATTCTTACACGCTCTCATCCCCATTAAAATGGAAAACTTTACATAGACTTGTTTTGTTTAAGAACCTAATCTTCACAATCTAATATATTTCCATGGCGCTTTAGTAACTGCAAATTTAGCATCTCGGGCACCCTTTATATAATAGGTTGTTTTAGGAAATAACTTTTAACCTGAGCTAGTCAATCTCACATTGCCAAGAAAAAGCCAGAAATTTGAATAGTTTTTTTTTCAGGTTATTCTCTTGAAGTGCAATATTTTTGTTGAAACCAGACGGTTCGAAGACAAAATAACTATCTAAAGACTGTCCCAGAAATAACTGTCCTTTTGTTTTTTTTTTATTGCAAAAAAAGCAATGATGTTTTTTAAAAAATTCTTTCAGTTTATTATTAAGTGAACATTACAAAATAAATAAAAATTTTAATTACACTGAAAAAAATACACTTTAAAAAAATTATACACTTTTTTATTAAGGTCCTCCATTAGGTTTTTTACCGACCTTTCGTTCACCTTAGTGTATGCCCGACGCCATTTATGTCGAAATATTTCGATGTTCTTCGCAGTTTGTTTGGTCTTATTAAGGTTCCTTTTCATTAAAGCCCAATACTTTCGATTGGCTTGGTACCAAACCATTGTTCTCTGGGCGTAGTGAGATGTTGCTAGGTCAGGCCAAAATAGTACTGAACCTTGGTGTTGACGTATAAAAGGCAGCAAACGCCGGTCCAGACACTCTCTGATGTAAAATTCGGTGTTGATTGTGCAATCCGTCACAAATTCCTTACTTCGAAGGCCACATTTGCAAATGGCCTGCCACACCATGTATTTCTTTGGAAATTTGGTATGTTTTCGGTGGTAAATTTAGAGAATGCTCCACCCCTTCTAACCGCAGTATAATATCCGTGTCCAGGTAACAGGTAAGGATACAGTTTTCGAGCCCTCCTCTTGGCTTCGGCGTCCTTCTGACCTATCAGGTACTTTTTGTACTTTATAGCTCCTTAGGTTGTAAAATTTTTTAATCCGTTGAACACTTGACTTCGATGTTCGCGCTTTTGCTGCCATATCACGAACCGAAGTGCCTGGATTCTGAGAAAACAGCCGCTTAACGTTCTGGGCCACCGCTTGGTTCGCTGGACTACTTTTTCTCCCTGATCCTGGTGTTTTTGATAAAGGGTTAAGCTGTCTGTATCGTTTTATGGTCCTACCGACAGTTTTTTCGCACACGCCAACTTCCTTAGCGATCTTATTGTACGTGGTGTTTGGATTTTCCAGGTGTTTGTAAATAATTGCTTTCCGCTTTTCTTCTTGTTGAGACGACATCTTTTCAGTAGCTCTTTTATTTTACGAATGAGTTTTTTTTAATGTGCAATATTTATACTTTATTTAGGTACCAAATATGTTGCTATAGAGTTAACACTTTTTTATGAATAGCCTAAAAACAAAAGGAATGTTATTTCTGGGACAGTCCTTAAATAAGAAAAAATATTAAGTCTTACTTATTTTAGACCATTATTAATTTCAGTGCCCATCAGCCTTTGCATAGTTAGTGTGTATCGTTGTTCCTTTTTACAATTACCGGTTTGTTTCAGTAAAAAAAAAAAATCAAAACTCTATCAACCTCTAAAGAAAAAAGTTTTACGATTTTCCTTCTGCATCAAGATTGGAGATCTCATTAATTTGTAAAATATTTTAAGCGTTCGTTTGTTTAAAATATTACAAGGATTAATGGTTATTAAACTAAAACCGTTGCCCATTATGCCTTTAAATATGTAACGGTTGTTTGTCGAAATGAATTTTTAATTGTTAATTTTGAATTATACTCACAACGTTTTGATTTCATTGAAATATCTTGAAAAATGCACAATTTTTGTCATTAAGGGTCCCACATTCACTTATTTTGTTCAATGTCCTTATGAAAACCGCCCTCTTCCCACGTTGGCTTTTGAAATTTTTGGAAATTTAATCGGAGGCTTAAACATAAGTTCAAATTCTAAAATTTTGGGGCAGATTTGCGATTTTTGTGACAGACCCCAATACGGAGGATCATTCTTTCGGAGCAATAAGATTTTGATTATTTCATTCAATTTCAATCAATTTTATTTCAATTATGTCATCAAATTAGCATCAATTTATCATGACTGTTGGGACACATATAAAGAAGAAGTAAAATGCTACCACCAACAGGAACTTCGGCATAATCCTAGTTGCTGGCCGTTTCTGGGCCGTCTTGGTCTTGGTTGAAACTCGGTATGTATATGTATAATGGCCTCCTGATTCCAAATCTGTAATCCGTTTTTGGATTCGATTCGAATTCGTTTAATGCGATTCACGCTCTACGAATTCGATTCGAACTCGTTATCGTTTTTGTGCTTATTAGGTCCTACTTATTTTTCTTCTTTTCCCTTATGTGTTTCGAGTTCAAAACGAGTTCACTAAACTACTTTCTAGGATTTCGTTTTTCTCAAATTCGTAACGAATTTGTGGCGATATAATCTTCGTTTTTGTATTTATTGGGCTAAAAATGTTTCGTCCCGATATCTTCGCGAGGCCAAAATCACGATATCGAGAAATTGGATTTTCGCGAACTCGTCTCGATATCTTCGCGAGTCCAAAATCTCGATATCGAGAAATTGGATTTTCGCGAACTCGTCTCGATATCTTCGCTAGGCCAAAATCACAATATCGAGATTTTGATTTTTCTCGAATTCGTCTCGATATCTTCGCGAGGCCAAAATAACGATATCGAGAAATTTGATTTTCGCGAACTCGTCTCGATATCTTCGCGAGGCCAAAATCCCGGTACGAAACTTTAATTCTCGAAGGTAGTTTTGTTAATTTGTTTCCAAATCGGAAGGCATTCGAGGTAAATATAGAATCAAGCTAAACTTATAAACGAAAAAAAGTCATTCATTTCAATTCGGCGAAGACGGCGTAATGGGTAAGCAGACTAGAAACATGATTAGAAATCAAGAGGTTCGGTGTTCAAATCCCACAGCCGGTGGATTCAAAAGCGTGGTTACCAGCAATAGAACCGTTTTTTTTTTTTTTTTTTAACCGAAAATAGTATTATAATAAGACTATTATTTGAATTTTACATTAAATATAAAAATTAATGATTTTTTTGCTAATCGTCCGTTAACGATTTGAGAGCGATGAAAATCTCGATTCGCTAGCGATTCGAGTTAAGGCTCGTTAACGATTCGAGAACGATGAAAATCTCGATTCGCTAATGATAAGTGACTCTCTCACGATATCGAAATCGTCTCGATATCGTCTCGAATTATCGTCGCGAAACATTTTTAAGAGAAAACGATATTGCCTCGATATCGTTACGATATCGTTGTGTTTATTGGGAAGTTCTAAAAGTGTGGGTGTGTTAGTAAAATGTTTTGAGTGTATGGGAACTTGAAAGGCAAAAATTGAACGTGTGGCTGCCGTGTAACATAAACGAATTTCGAAAAAAGGATTGCAGATTTGGAATCAGGGAGTAATTTTCTATAGATTGGGACCAAAAACCGCCAGCAACTAAATTTGTTCCGGAACTTCATGCTTTTATGTCAAAATCATAAATTGATTTTTTATTTATTTTGCTTTATTTCGATTTATTTTATTTATTTCTGTCTTTTTTCTGCCTACTGAGGCTCTGAACTTTTTCTGCCTACTGAGGCTCTGCATTTTTTCTGCCTACCGAGCGAGGCTCTGAATTTTTTCTGCCTATTGAGGTTCTGCAATTTTTTCTGCCTACTAAGGTTCTGCTTTTTTTCTGCCTCAGAGCTCAAAAACTGTCTGCCTAAATAACAAAAAATGTTATCAGTCTAACTTAAGGTCTCGACGTGCGATGGTTCATAACATGCGATCGAAAGTATTAGTAGTAGTAGTTTGTTTATTTAGCAAAGTTATTGCTCTTTTTCGCAAATAATTACAATTTATCCTTCATTATAATTAATAGTTTTCTTTTACAAAGCTTACAATTTTGTGTTTGAATCTTAACATATTTGCCTCATATTTTATATAATTAGGGAGATTATTAAACAAGTTCAGCCCCTTGTATAGCAAACTGTTTCGTGGTGCAGTCGTTCTAAAATCATTATTATTTCTTAAGTTGTATGGCTGAACGCCCGAGACATATTGCAATTGCGAGCTTAAATATATAGATACCAAATTATATTTGATTTTAAAAACAAACATTAATACATTCATCCATATTCTTTGCTTAACCGACAACCATTTTAGACATTCAAGCATAAATCTCGCTGATAGCCGATTGCCACACATAAGAACTGCACGCATTCCCTTGTTTTGCAATCTTTGAAGTCTGTCAATATTTTATCCCCCGCTTAGGAAAATTATTGTTGAGCAATACTCGAAATGCGGCTTTATAAGGACATTATATATGTTTATAGCACTCGCCAGATTTAACTTACTTCTAATTCTCTTAAAAAATCCTATTTTTGTGCAATTTTCTTACATATATAATCAGTGTGCTTGTCGAACTTAAGATTTCGGTCAATTATCACTCCTTGGTATTTTATCTCTGTTACTTTTTCCACTACATCATTATCTTTTAGTATATTTCTATCTGTTTCACCATTTATAACCATAGATTTAGTTTTCCTTGCATTCAAGCTTAGTTTGTTCATTTTAAAGTATGCACCAATTCTTCGCAAGTCGTCGTTAATCCGCATTATACACTCCTCCGGGGAAGTACCGCACACGTATACTAGCGTGTCATCCGCAAACAGACACACCTCCGAATGTCTAACCACTTTTTCAATATCGTTCATATATATGATGAATAACAGTGTTCCCAGTATTGCACCCTGAGGAACACCCAAATTTACTTCTCTTTCCCTTGATATCTCATTACCAATCCTTGTTCGCTGCTTCCTTCCTGCCAGATATGTGGCAAACCATCTCAACGCCACGCCCCTTATGCCGTATTTTTAAAGTTTCATCAGCAGAATTTCTCTGTCGATTGTTTCAAACGCGCGTTGAAGGTCTACGAAAACTGCTACTATACACTTTTTTGCCACCACTTCCCCCCTCCATTGAGATAACACCAGATTCAGCATTGATTCGCAGCTGTGGTTACTCCTAAACCCTGATTGTCGATCAGATAGCAAGCTTCGTGTCTCCAAATACTCACTTAGCTGCTTGTGTACGATTTTCTCCAAAATTTTGCTTTCCAATCTCAACGTGTTTATCCGTCTAAAGTTTTCTGGATTTTCGGCGTTTTTAATTTTTCCAATTGGGACAACTCTAGATTCCTTCCAACAATTCGGAAACGTACCACATTCTAAGGATGAGTTTATTACCTTTAAGAAAGCCGAACCAATAATATCGAATGCTTCCATTAACATACGCGCCGTTAGTCCTTTCCAGTCCTTTTTATTATTCATTGCTTTAATAATTAATTTTAGTTCATTCAAGTCTATCGCTCTGAACACAAACTCGTTTCCGCTATCTTCAATCAAATCTTCATATCTCTAATTTTGTATGTTGTTATGTATTTCTACGATGCTTTCGACAAAAAAATCGTTCATGCAATTCACTATATTATTTGGTTCTATCACAGCCGTTCCATTTATTATAAGTTTATCTATCTCTTGTCGCTCCTGCCCCAGAATTAACTTTTTAATATTCAGCCACATTGTTTTTTGGTCTCGCGATCTTTCAACTGTTTTTCTAAATATATTGGTTTCTTTTTATTTTTTCCTTCTTTTTTGCTATTATTTCTTACATTGTTCTTATTCTGAACTAGGTATGGCCTTTGAATTTTGATATTTACTATGGCATTCCGGTCTATTGGCCATGACCGGGCCGCTATAAGTTTCCCTGGCCACTATCTACTTGCTGTTGCGGATAACAAAATCTCGCTATACGCCCAAACTGAGAGCATTTGTAGCACTGTATATCAGTGCGGTTATTCTCAGGAAAATTATTTATCAAACTTTTACAAAATTTGTCACTTTCTTGACCTTTCGTTTGACATATATTGCAAAATAGATTTCTAAGCCTGCCAAAACATTTAATTTCTAAATGACCTTCTTTCCCACAATACGTGCAGTTTAATCGGTCAAATCTTGGCTCTGTACTATTCTCACTGCAATTTGCATTCTGCTCATGGCCATATTCAAGGCAAATAATGCAAAAAGGGGTATTTCCCCTCTGCTGGCAAATATCTCGTGTATGGCCTGCCACATTACAAAAAGAGTAAATAATTGTTTGCGGAATGTTAAAAACTTGATTTAACTTTCTATTTTCTGCATAAAGGTTTTCGGAGTCTTCTGCTATTTTAATCAAAAATGAGAGAGGCTTATCTCCATGGCCTTCTAGACGGAGTTGCATACACTGATCCTTTACTCCGAAGATGAACTTATTTTTAGCCAGCTTTTGGTACTCGCTAAGTGCTGATACTGCCTCAGATGCATTCCATGACTCCCTTATCAATTTTTCGGCCTCTTTTAGCAAGGACTCTATCCTTTCCCCAAATTTTGACGCTATTTCATGTGAAAATTCCGCAGCGCTTTCTATCTCAAATCTAATTGTTTCTAAACTTCTGTGTTTTAAGAAATGTTTCTTTATAAAGTCCCCAAGTTCATCTGTACTGTTAAAACTGTTCTGGCTAGCCTTTATGCAAGCTGATCCTGATACATTTCTTACACATTTTATTATATGCTGCGTATCCTTATTTTGTGCCATGCTTTTTAGTAAATCTAAACCTGTGACAAATTTTTCTACTTCAGATTTTAATTCTGGGTGGTCTTGGCCAGAAAAACATGATACTAGGTTTACGACCATCTTCATTACTTCATCAGCTTGAAGTTGATTTGCCATCGTTAACATTGACGTTAGGGTGATCTGATTAGAATTTGCTTAAGCTGTTGCTTCAAAATTTTTGCTTTTCTATATGTTTAATATGAATACGGCACAAGTCCCTATAATATACATTTTAAAACAAAAAGGACTCTGCGATAAAATATTGCTTAAAATTTTTTGTACGCACCATATTTATAGTTGATTGCTGCATATTGGTTCTTCCTTTTGTGATTTTCTGCTACCGTTGACTTTTACTTTTCACTTTCACAAGGTATTAATTTGTGACTCTTTCAAATAATTATTTGAAAAAAATGCAATTTCACAAAAAAAAAATTTTTTTAACGTCTGAGCCGGTAGATTTTATGAACACGAGCTTTTGCTAAATCGGTTGATGATAACCACCTTTTTAAAACCTGCAAGGTTCCACGTTAGCTTTGCACTCGTTTTTTCACACATTATACTGTAAAGATGTATTTTTCTTACTTAATTCCGCTGAGTACTCAAAAATTGTTTTTATTTTTTCAAAATACTCACTGTCCTTTGGTGTATTAAACACATGTCCCAGGGCCTGACAGTAGTGTCTCAACACAAGCTAACAGATTATGAGCTTATTGTCAATAAACATTAGCAATTATTGAACCCACTGCTAGAATTTAGCACCAAAGGAATCGTTTGATTTAAGATACACTCCGTTTAAAGAAAATTGTCGCCGCAAATTCGCACCAGCGTGGTTTGTGGTTCCAATATCCTTTAACAAATGTTGCAGGACCGTCAAGATCTTTCGATGTACTCCCAAACCGATCACACTGCCCTTTGGTTTATTAAACACATGTCCAAGGGCCTGATAGAAGTGTCTCAACACTAGCTAGCAGATAATGGATCGCATGTGAATAAAATCTTCCAAAATTGAGTTACCCGCTCGAATTCCTTACGGCTGGGTTCTCTGAAAGTTACCACAACAGAAAAAAATTTCTTAATTTTAATTAATTTAGGTCCTTTCCGGATACTATTTATATGAACGTAATACCTTTTTCAGGATACTGCTCATATAAACGTATATCGGTTGACCGGCTGCGCCAATGTTAAAGTATTTTCCGCCGTATTGCCAATTGAATACACCGTCTAAATACTTTAGTGTGCATAAATAAAGCGAAAGGACACAAAATAGATTACTTTCAATCGTTTATTAAGTTAACGTCCTTATTATCTATTCATAATTTATTACCTTGATACCAATAACTCCTAGCAACTACTTCATTAACATTTTGTAACTCTAAGGTCCTCGCTCTAATCGCCGTTGCCACTGGTGAGTACGTGCGCTTCGAGTTGAGACCTCTCAAACTGTTCGATACCAAAAATTTTTACCAAAGGCTACTTTTCAAGTCTCGATCTTCCGCTTTTATTGAAAGAAAGTGTCGATGCTGCATTATCGATTTCCCAATCGATTCTAGTCGATTTTTCATAGTCGCGGGTTGAAACTTCTAGAACTATTTCGTAAGTTTTACGCTGACCTGCGCGTGCCATCGATTTATTGTTGTTGTTCTCTGCCAGCTTGCACTTCAAGCCGAAACAGGTGTTACAATTGTTCTTCTCGAATTCTCTTGCATTCGGAAATTCGCTTACGAAGTCAGTTATGGTTGTTGTTGTTGTTTCGTCGTTGGCCAGAATTGATCGTCATGCATTTATTGTTGTTGCAGACGGTCTTGGAATAACTGCTTGGTTTTATGGTGACCATATGGAAATATGCTGAATGCTCGTGAGTCGAGTATTGACTCACAACACGTACTACAAAAACTAAATTCCGAGCATTTGGTCTGGTTTAATTAAGACATGAGTGTGGCATCCATCGAGAACAGATGGTGCCAAAAGGAACGAGTCAATAGTGCAAATCGATGGTGAAAATAATTACCGACTACAATTTGAACGTTTAGCTTTTATAAATGAGACTTTCTGTCCGTCTGATTTTCAAGGGTATCCCTTCGTTGTAGGGTTTGTTATAAAATTCATAAATGCTTCTCTAAAACCAAAATCTTTTGAAATAGTTAGTGGAATTATTTATTTGGACTTATTTAAAGGCATAAAAAAATGTAAATTCCAAATATGGGGCAAAACACGTCATTGTCATTCTCTCCTAGAGAATCATGAAATAAAACTAAGATGCTGAATTTTTTGTCGTTTACCGTTATCCAAAAATTTTTTCAGTATTGTTTTCGAAAAGTTCAGTAAATTTTTTTAAATAAACATTCGAAAAATTTTTGTAGCGAGGCGATTTAGCCCCATTGCCACGCCAAAAGGCGTTATTCGTAAATTGAATTTTACACCCAAAATTCAGATGGCGCTTGCACCAAAAACAGCATCCATCCTTCTTTTGTAATCGGTGACATGCTCTACAAAAATGGACTTAATCGGACGATTTTTAAGGGTACCTCCATCACTAGGGTCTGCCTCAAAAATCATCTGAATTGTGTAAAGTAACAATCTTTCGATATATTATTGTGAAATGAGGAATTTAAGCTTTGTTTTAGCCTCCGATTCTATGGCCAGGGTCGCTTTACTATACCACCCTTACTTTTTTCATTTTGAAACATGAAATTTAAAAATATATAAATAAACAATTATTATTGCTTTTTATTTGGTTTTATTTTGTTTTAAGAATTCTTTTGAGTACTCGGTTCAGTATCGAGAAAAGCTTTGCGCTTAGAGTATTTGTGCATCGCTAACGAAATCGTTCAATTTAAATGCAATATGTAATACTGATTTGCGAGGGTCGTTGATGCTCAAATGTTCTTTAAAATGAAGGATCATCTCTACTTTGGTGTTTCCAACTTCAATTTTAGCTAAAAAGGGTCATAATATAATTTTACGGCATGTTTAAATATTGAAAATTCTTCGACTTATTTTTGACAGTCAGCTGATTGTTATTCAACTTCACCACACCATTTGGAGCCATATAGCATTTTGACAGCCTTTCCCATACTGTAATACTTGGTTTTTAAGCTACATTTGAACTTCCAAAAGTTTGATTTTTTAAGGTTTGTTTTTGAATTTGCAAAAGTTCATTTAAACTTTGGAGTACTAACAAAATTTTTTAAGTATATTATATATATTATATATAATATATATAAATTATATATTTAGAGTATATAAAACTAAATTTCTCCAAAATAGGTTAAAAAATAAAGAAGTTATAAGAAATTTTCCAAATTTACTAAAATTTTAGCACTCGTATGTTATGTAAAAATTAAATTATTGCTTTCAGTAACATTAAAATAGTTTGTTCTTAGTTATCCGACGTCTATGAGATCCTTCTTCGGTGGCAGTCACTGCTGGTGCTGGTGGAGGCGTTGGCTCGACTGCCTGCGGCGGCGGTGCTGGAGTAAAATTTAGCTGAAAACGAAGTTACATTAGAAATTCTCTGAAAGATTGGGACCTTCGTTGTGTATATGTATATACATTAAGTTTTCTATTGATTATCTTCTGCAACGCAGCTGCAAAAACTGCATTTCCATTGACCATTTCTGTATTCGCTGGCTGTGGTGACGTGGGTCTTGATACGCTGCCCGCGAAAGAGTTATGTTTTTTTGGAGTTGTAACATATGATTGACAAATAGTGTAATTAAGAGAAGGTCAGTGTCTAGCGAGTTTAGGTCAATATCCAGAGGGAATTACGATCGATAACTCTTATTGACTCCCAAAGCCGGACAGCAAAGAACTTAATTCTATTTCATATTTTAAACTATTTAAATAATTATATTAATTGAAAATGAACTATAACTAAGGCGTCCATCTATACTGTTTTAAAAGATACAAATAGTTCATAGCTGGGATTTCGATGAACTTGTTGGAAATGTTGTGCTATAAGAGTACATGAATTTTGCTGGAGGGGGAGGGGAAATTTTAGGGGAAATATTAATAGAGATGGGATCTCTAAAATTTACAAATAAACGGAGGCATTGAACGCACCCGTTAAGATTTTATTAAAGCGAAATGCTTAGAACTCAGCTAACTGATATCGCACCACTGCGCTACGGCTGCATGTGTGCGCTTGGAGCGAGGGTTTGGATGGGCTCAACACCTCCGTTTACTTGTAAGTTTTAGAGATGCCATCACGATTAAGATGTGATATTCTAGAAAAAAGGTTAGCTTTCGTTTGAGCTTATATAAAAAAGTCAAAAATGCCATTTTGGCCGAAAAATCGATTATAAAAAAAACCAATTTTTTGCCATAAATAATCATTTTTGGAGGCTGTAATATTTTTTTCGGAAAGAGCAGACAAAGCTAAATAAGAAGCCTTTATCACATTTGTTCATTTTTCAATTTTTCCTCTACCTCTTCTGAAAAATTCATGTTTTCTCATAGCACAACATTTCCACCAAGTTTCATCGAAATCCCAGCTTTTAACTTTTTTGAGCGGGTACACTTGGCGTGAAATGCCGCATAGAGTCGTGTTCATAATAATAAGAACAACCATTTTAATATTGTAAACAGGCTCATAGCACTTTCCAAATGACCTTCAAAAATATTTATTTATTTTTTATAAACATTCGCAGATATTGGGCTCGTAAAAATGAAGGTTACGACAGTCTGAAAGGTCTGAATTTTTTTTTGGAGCAACTTTGGCGCTTGAAGTCAAAAAACGCCTGTTCGAAAAAATAAGAACAAGGCGAAAATTGCAAGGACTTAGTTTTGAAAACAAGCAGTGAGTAGTCGTAATTCCTTAAAAGTGCAGGTGGCATAGTTTTCATTTGCTATTGTTATAAAATATTTTTGATCTTAACAATGAGATGAAAAAAAATTGTAAACCTGAGCTAAGAAAACCCATCAAAAAACTGCTCGGTGAACGCAAAAATTTTGCTTTTATTAAGGAGACCATCGTAATTTCTAATGGGATCATAACTGTTACGTCATAGACTCACCTAGTAACCTCTAAATCCAATAGCACGCAAGAGGAATTTAATTCGTAATTCCTTATGTTTATTTATACAATCTAATATTATTTACAAAGTGCGAGCTTATAAATAACGCGGCTACACGCAGAACCCCAGAACCGGTGCGCTGGTGATGTTCAAAAGCCCTGCTCAGTTACTCTTTTACCGACAAATAGTTATCGATACATAATGAATAAAATTCGATAGCTGATATACATCAATAACAAAGGCTAAAAAAAACTTACGGCACAGCTTAAAAATCGTGGTAGACAAAAGAAAAACACTGAAACCCAATACAAATTGATCAGGAGAACTTTCACGCAGCACCCCATTATTACAACTATGCAGATCGAGAACGAACTAGAACTACCCATAGCTGCTAGTTCCACTATAAGGTAACGTTTTACCTTGGCTAACCTTAAAGTACATACCCCAAGAAAAGTACCTCTGATACACTCAGGAAATTTTAAAAGCATAATTAAAAGTTTGTTTAAGAACTCGACACAGTTTGGCGTAACATATTGTGGACTAATGAGACTAAGGTAGTGCAGCTTGATCACAGTAGGAAAAGAAATACGGTAGACATCATCCGAAGCAGAAATTCAAGGCAAAGTTAACTGCCAGGACAGTGAAACACGGAGGCCGAAAATTTATGTTTTTGGGATGTTTTTTGCGGAATGAAATTCGACAGATTGGTAATAACAGGTTGGCTGATAAGTCCCCGGTCTTACAAAGAAAAACACATTTTTTTGTCAAAATTCGTTTTTATTATTCAACATAGTTCCCTTCAAGAGCGATACAACGATTATAACGACCTTCCAATTTTTTGATACCATTTTGGTAGTACTCCTTCGGTTTTGCCTCAAAATAGGCCTCAGTTTCGGCGATCACCTCTTCATTGCAGCCAAATTTTTTCCCTGCGAGCATCCTTTTGAGGTCTGAGAACAATAAAAAGTCGCTGCGGGCCAGATCTGGAGAATACGGTGGGTGGGGAAGCAATTCGAAGCCTAATTCATGAAGTTTTGCCATCGTTCTCAATGACATGTGGCACGGTGCGTTGTCTTGGTGGAACAACACTTTTTTCTTCTTCATATAGGGCCGTTTTGCCGCGATTTCGACCTTCAAACGCTCCAATAACGACATATAATAGTCACTGTTGATGGTTTTTCCCTTCTCAAGATAATCGATAAAAATTATTCCATGCCCATCCCAAAAAACAGAGGCCATTACTTTGCCAGCGGACTTTTGAGTCTTTCCACGCTTCGGAGACGGTTCACCGATCGCTGTCCACTCAGCCGACTGTCGATTGGACTCAGGAGTGTAGTGATAGAGCCATGTTTCATCCATTGTCACATATCGACGCAAAAACTCGGGTGTATTGCGAGTTAACAGCTGCAAACACCGCTCAGAATCATCAACACGTTGTTGTTTTTGGTCAAATGTGAGCTCGCGCGGCACCCATTTTGCACAGAGCTTTTTCATATCCAAATATTGATGAATGATATGACCAACACGTTCCTTTGATATCTTTAAGGCCTCTGCTATCTCGATCAACTTCATTTTACGGTCATTCAAAATCATTTTGTGAATTTTTTTTATGTTTTCGTCGGTAACCACCTCTTTCGGGCGTCCACTGCGTTCACCGTCCTCCGTGCTCATTTCACCACGCTTGAATTTTGCATACCAATCAATTATTGTTGATTTTCCTGGGGCAGAGTCCGGAAACTCATTATCAAGCCAAGTTTTTGCTTCCACTGTATTTTTTCCCTTCAGAAAACAGTATTTTATCAAAACACGAAATTCCTTTTTTTCCATTTTTTTCACAATAACAAAAGTTGCTTCACAAAAGACGCTCTATCTCACAAACTAATTGACTTACAGACGTCAAATTTTGACACGAAACATTTGAAGGTTGCCACTATATAAAAATAATATGCATTTAATACTAGCGACGCCATCTATGTGTCAGACCGGGGACTTATCAGCCAACCTGTTATTTGGCTTAATACCAAAAAAAAAAATCACGAAAATACCCTTAATTTTCGTGCTCTAGAGCAGAAGGTCCTCTTAAATATTTGTTTCCTGGTTGATATTTTTCCCAGTATAGAATAGACGTTTGTACTTGCTGGTAGACCATATTCGACGTTTGAATGTTTCCGTTTCGTTTACACGCTCTTGCAGAGTGAAAATTTCAGAGCTAAAATTTAATGAAAACACGCACACAGTCATTTTTCAAGATCTTTTAGTTCATTTTGTCATTTTTTAAGGTCATTATTTACCTTTTTTTGGGTCATCAAAATCCGGGCCCTGGTTATAAATTATCAAGGTGTCAATTTTCCGTTTTTTTTAAAGTTGTCCGCTTAAGGGGCTATCTCCAGCTCTGATAGAAATGAAAAAATCAGATAAAAAAACGCTTCAGAAATGAATCAGAAATTTTCTCTATATGTGTACGCCCGTATTGAAAGGGCCCACCCTGTCGATATGGAGTTTAGGGTAGCGGGCAATACTACACTAAATTACGGTCACAATGCCGCAAACCGGGGGTCTCTAAGTGAAAAATTCGATTTTTGAGAAATTTTTGAAATCATATTTTGAGAAATCAAATTTCTGAGAAAAACGACTTTAAAGTTTCAGTAGGGAAATTCAGACTTATTTCAACATTGATTTTTGAGAAATAAAACAATTCTAATTGATCAAAAAAACAGTTTATAATTATTTCACAACTTTATTAATTTTGTTGTTCTAATTTCCTTTTTCTTCCCCGGAATCGTTTCTCAAGGCTGGCTGGTTGTTGAACATGAACACTTTTTCATTACATTTCTATATCTCATGAAAAAACGACGGAACCGAAAAAATCTTACTTCAGCTGATAGACCAGTGTTGCCACTACTTGAAAAGCCACAAATCTCCTTTTTCACTTTTACGAAATTTTTTCGTAAAATTGGCTGTATCTCCTAAACTGTGATCGACAACCTGGGCCCTTTCAATACAGGCGTACACATATGAAGTTTCTCATTTCTGTTTCATTTCTGACAGAACTGGAGAGAGCCCTTAAGTCAAAACAACACTTATTTTAAAGAAGACGTTTTAGTCTTAAGGAAACACAAAATTTTGTTTGTTGGTGCATATATGTAAGAAGATATGAAGCTTTATATGGGGTTATCTCAAAAAATGTATACTATTTCGGATTCATTTTTATACAAACTAATTAATTAACGGGAATTCTGTTGATATATCTATAAGGTTTTGCGTAGAGATATAGCTTGAAGACCATAGAAATCCGGAATTTTTAATTTTTGATATCGTTTGCCACGCCTTAAAATAAACCCGATTCTATATTGAGTACCGATTCAAAAAGGCCATGAAACTATCCATCAAAAGCCGCATGGCTGGCCATTCCATGACGAATATCATGGAAAATATCAAGGAAACTAAAAATTCTCCATAAAAACTGTTGGTGTAAAATGCCTGCTAATGCTTAATGCTTTCCTTAAACTTATTTTCAAGATTATAACATAGAATTCTGCATTCGATTATGTGGATCTGGAGCAGAAATTGTGTGAGGTAGAAATTAAAGGTGACCGAATCAAAATAATGAGGAAACAAATAGAAATGTTAAAGAAATCCAGGGGGGTCACTCTGTATCGCATTTCGTATCGCAAATTTCGCGAATTCGGGTATGCAGTACTCTGTAATGCGATTTTCGCATTTCAATTTTTCCCTTTCGCATTTTCGCATTTTAAGCACTCTGAAACGCGAAAGCAAATGTCAGTCATTCGAAAGTAGCAAAATGATTGCGATAGCGGTTGAGCGTACGCAAATAAAATAAATTGCAAGTTAAAATCAAGTTTTTACCGATTTAAGTATTTTTATTTAAAAAAATTTATTTTGCAGGGACACTTAAAGTGAAAACTCGTACACTCAGGCAGCTCAATTTGAAATTCTTTTCGAATTTATGAAAACGCATTCCGATTTGGGCAAGGGCGAGCAGTAGCTCAAAATCTTTGGCAAAAATAGTCAACGGACTTTAATGTCGCTGGTCCACCTGGTTGTGATGTAGTTCGAAAAATTTAGATATATCGCACATGTCCAACAAGAGTGTCACAACGCAAAATTTGGAATTTTTCGGAAAACGCACATTAACCGATGCAGTTTAGGTACATTTGTATGACGAAAAGACCGACATAACTGTTTTTTGCGCTGATTTGCAATAACAAAAACGCAACTATTAGCATGTTTCCACATAGTGAATTAACTAAATGAATTAGAGTTATTTCGGACATTTAGAAGCGTATAATTACGATTATTATTGAAAATATTGCTTCAGGAGACTAAAAACAAATAATAATGGTGATAAGATTTGATGCAGATGCTTTACAGACTCCAAACCATATGGTTAATTCACTATGTTACTTCAATGTTGAAACATGCTATATGAGTGTGGGTTTAGGTAGACAGGTGACCCGTGAACACATTTCTTGCATTAACCCCAATTTGACAAATTTTGAGTTGGCGCATTCTTGTTGTACATGCGCGATATGTTTTTGTTTAATATGTTTTGATAAATGTATTTACAATAAATAATAATAATTGAAAGAGTGGACAGACTACAAAAACCATTGGAAGGCAAGATTAAGAATAGGAGCATTCCCAAGGATTTATAATTAAAAAATCTTTTAACAGTTAACCAATGATATAACCTAATTTCTGGTCAATATGGCTGAAACGAATGTGACCATTAGAACCGTTTCGCGTGGAATTTCCCAACATTAACTTGCAAAACGATAAAAAGAAATAGAAGTTTTCTTTTCATTCAAGAAATGTCTTCGATTTTTAATGGATATTTTATTTATGCCAATAGAGGGGACATAGTTGACGCACTTTGCGAATTCCTGTTTCTTTGCTAAGGGAAAGAAAATAACTCCCAGATTTCAAATATACAACTAGGGTTTTTAAAATGCGGACATAGGTTGTTTTAGAAATTAGGGGTATTCACAAAGGCGTCGGAAAATAGTAAAGTCGGAAAATCGGAAAACTTTATCTGCTTAAAAAGCTGTGCAAGGTGCAAAAAAAGTTAAAAATTTTTTTAAGAAGTCGCAATTTTCCGATTTTCCTACTTTCCAACGTATTTAACACGCCTTTGTGAATCCCCCTATTGTGATTTCAATCCTAAGGCTGCTAAATGATTTAAAAATTCTAAGCTAAAATCAAAATGAGTTAACTCGGAGCTTTAAAAAAAAGGAATTATAAAATTGAATTCATAACTCATTTTTGACAGCTGAATGATGAATTCAAAGTTTTCATTCATAACTCGATTGACGTAGAAATTAATTTAATCAAAATTTGAAATTTTTAGCTGGGAATGAAAGTGACTTAAGCCTCAAATGAATGAATTCTTTTACAGCTCTGGTTAAGACTAAAAAATCTACATGTAAATGTATATACGTAAGAACTTCTTTACCATATAATAAATTTTTTGGGTTTTCAAGACATTTGGCAAAATTTTGTAAAGCTCCTGCATTTGCAGCATCGTTTTCTGACTCAGCTTTGTCAACCCGACTTCTGATAGGTAGTCGACCCAAGAAAATTGTAGGGTTTCGACTCGATCTTCTGCAGCAGTAATAGCAGGCACATCAATCTTAAGTTTGTGGCATATGTAACCCGCTAGATTTTCCAGTCCATAATAAGGTAAGTCCGACAACTCTAGTTTGGAAATTTGGTCCATCTTGGTCTCTTCATACCGGCTTGCAGTTTTGCTATTTGGCCTACAGTAAAAACGTTCAACAGTTTTTCCTCAAGGTTGCTTAATTCGTACTTGGCCTTGGCAAGTTTAGTTTTCATCGCATCCGAATTGAAGTCGTAAATCCGAGCGTGACGATCCGCCTTAAACGTAAGGGCTTTCAGTTCAGCAGCATATTTCCTTTGAGCTTTTTTTTAAATTACGGTTCTCTTTACGCAGACGTTCTCTGAAAGTATATAACTGTATTTATACAATCTTATAAAAATTTCATGTTCAATATACAGTTCCAATGTTTGATTTTCTACTCCGATTGGGTTGGGTCTTGTTGTTTCAACTGTTTTCCAGTTGGAAGCAAGGTTTTCTAAATTTCTGATGTTGGTTCTTGTAAGCTCTCCCTTTTCCCAGTTCAAGGTAAGGTTTTCTATGTGATCGGAAAGCTCTGTTCTCGCAGTTAGAGACAAGGTTTTCTACAATTTCCAAGTTGATTCCTGTGAGTTGACTTTCTTCAAACGATGAAAGCGGTGTATTGGATTCCTTTCCTAAAATTGCAAAACACCAACTATTTGAAAATTATTTCCACGTGAATTGACGGTTTTCTTACCATTGCTGAGAACGGATTCAAAATTGTGTTCTTTAGGAAGCGATTCGACAGTTTTTTAATTTCACGCTTCTCAATTCGTTCCCCCCATTTCATACTGCAAATTGTTTTCAAAAGCGTCCAAAGCGAAATGTTCCATGCAAATGTGAGATGTTTTTGGACTAAATTGCCGCGTGTTCTAGCTAGCTAGCATTGACTCTTACGTATGGGTTCAAACCTTGTTGAAGTATAACATTTTGTTAAATCTTTAAAAAAATTAGTTTGTTTTGTTTTTATACCTTTTCCGAAGGAACGGGTATATTAAGTTTGGCATGGAGTATGTAACATACCAAAGCAGTCGCGATAGATATAGACATATATATATATATATATATATATATATATATATATATATATATATATATATATATATATATATATATATATATATATATAAGGTAAGTGCACCACGTAAGGCCCGGCTCCTCGTAAGGCCCACTTTCATTTTAACCAACTTCTAACTATCAAATGTTTCTGTACTTGCACATGTTGAAACATGTCCTCAAGTTATTTCGTAGAAATAAAAAATTAAGAGAATCGCACAATATTTGTGGCGTCAATTTGACAGTCAATTGAAAATAACAGAGGCGTAAAAAAGCCATTTTTATAGTGGGCGACGCTTAAAAAATAATAATTTATAGTGAAATTGTGGGTTGCTTTCTTACAATAAGAAAGTTTGTTGTATTGTGAAGATACAGAGGTATGTTTATGGTAAAAAATTCAACTGCAAATTTTTTTTCTTGGAAAGCCTTTGAAGGCCCATACATAAAAAATGCAACGACGGACATTAAGAAACCATATTTTGAGTTGATCTGAGGTCAAAAAAGTAGGACGAAAAGCAACCAACCTTTTTTTATCCTTAAATAGCGTTTAATTTTTTATTCTTAATTTAAAAAAGCTTAGTATCATTTAATTAGTTTTTTTTTAAATAAACGAATTTTTTCTGTTAATTTAATTTTTTTTTACTAACTTTTACAATATAAATTAACCTATAAAGCTTACAAAAATAATTAATGCAGGTTTGGGTTCATTATCTCAAACAAGGAGTAAGTGGGCCTTTTAAGGTACACATGTTCCTCGTAAGGCCCAAAAATGCGTTTTTTTAAAACGCATTTTAGGACCGTTTCCAATAGTGTTTTTTGGTATACTTTTTTGTTTTTCTATAGAAAATTGACCAAATAAAACAATACAAAAACAATCGGGTTTGTATCATCAATACTTTGTACACTGTATTGGAAAAGGTGTTAGGTGGGCCTTACGTGGTACACTTACCTTATATATTCTTGATCAGGGTGACAAGAGGAGTCGATCTAGCCATGTCTGTCTGTCGGTCACACTTAAGTTTTTCGTAATTTACTCCTAAGCCATGGAAGATATCATATTGAAATTTGGCATGGTCTTGAACCAGGTAAATGTCCAAAAAACTGCATACAAATTTTTTACGTAGTCCCTTCTTGGGTCGTGGGAAGTGGTTCAGAAGTTTCAAAAATCACGATTTTTAACGTTTTTCGTGGATAACTTTTTTTCTATACATCCCAGCTTATTGAAATTTGGTGTGTATAGCTACTATTTAGACTTAAGCTTTCACTGAAAAAAAAATTGCGACATCGCTATATTTATGGTCATCATCCTACACATTAGAAAAAACACTCTCTTATTCTCATATCTGTATACAAAAATGATTTTTTTTGTTTCTTCTGATTGTGTATTTTGCCGCCAAATAAAGTCTACACTTATGGTTAAATTTTGACCATGACCACCATTCGCGAAATTCGCAAAAATTTGTTTTCCTTAATTTTGAATTGAGTATTTCGCAGCTAGACAAAATGTCCTCTAGCGGTTAAAATTTGACCATGATCACCATTCGCGAAATTCGAAAAAAATTTGATTTTCACTATTTTGAATTGATTCTTTCGCAGCTATTCAAAATGTCCTCTAACGGTTAAAATTTGACCATGACCGCCATTCGCGAAATTCAAAAAAATTTGATTTTCGCTATTTTCAATTGAGTATTTCGCAGCTAGACAAAATGTCCTGTAACGGTTAAAATTTGATCAAGCCACCATTCGCGAAATTCGCAAAAATTCTATTTTTCCTATTTTGAATTGAGTATATTGCTGCTAGACAAAATGTCCTCTAACGGTTAAAATTTGACCACGAGCACCATCCGCGAAAATTTGTTTTCACTATTTTGAATTCAGTATTTCGCAGCTAGACAAATTGTCCTCTAACGGCTAAAATTTGACCATGACCACCATTCGCGAAATTCGCAAAATTTTTATTTTCTCTATTTTGAATTGAGTATTTCGCTGCTAGACAAAATGTCCTCTAACGGATAAAATTTGACCACGAGCACCATCCGCGAAAATTTGATTTTCACTATTTTGAATTCAGTATTTTGCAGCTAGACAAAGTTTCCTCTAACGGTTTAATTTAGACCATGACCGCCATTCGCGAAATTCGCAAAAACTTGATTTTTGCTATTTTCAATTGAGTATTTCGCAGCTACACAAAATGTCCTCTAACGGTTAAAAATTGACCATGACCACCATTCGCGAAAATCGCAAAAATTTGATTTTCACTATTTTGAATTGAGTATATTGCAGCTAGACAAAATGTCCTCTAGCGGTTAAAAGTAGACCATGACCACCATTCGCGAAATTCACAAAAATTTGATTTTCACTATTTTGAATTGAGTATTTCGCAGCTAGACAAAATGTCTTCTAGCGGTTAAAATTTGACCATGATCACCATTCGCGAAATTCGAAAAAAATTGATTTTCACTATTTTGAATTGAGTCTTTCGCAGCTTGTCAAAATGTCCTCTAACGGTTAAATTTTGACCATGACCACCATTCGCGAAATTCAATAAAATTTGATTTTCACTATTTTGAATTCAGTATTTCGCAGCTAGACAAATTCTCCTCTAACGGCAAAAATTTGAACATGACCCCCATTCGCGAAATTCAAAAAAAAATTGATTTTCACTATTTTGAATTGAGTATTTCGCAGTTAGACAAAATGACCTCAAACGCTTAAAATTTGACCATTACCACCATTCGCGAAATTCGCAAAAATTTATTTTCACTATTTTGAATTGAGTATTTCGCAGCTAGACAAAATGTCCTCTAACGGTTAAAATTTGACCATGACCACCATTCGCGAATTTCGTAAGAATTTGATTTTCACTATTTTGAATTGAGTATTTCGCTGCTAGACAAAATGTCCTATAATGGATAAAATTTGACCACGAGCACCATCCGCGAAAATTTGATTTTCATTATTTTGAATTCAGTATTTTGCAGCTAGACAAAATTTCCTCTAACGGTTTAATTTAGACCATGACCGCTATTCGCAAAATTCGCAAAAACTTGATTTTTGCTATTTTCAATTGAGTATTTCGCAGCTACACAAAATGTCCTCTAACGGTTAAAATTTGACCATGACTACCATTCGCGAAAATCGCAAAAATTTGATTTTCACTATTTTGAATTGAGTATTTCGCAGCTAGACAAAATGTCCTCTAGCGGTTAAAATTAGACCATGACCACCATTCGCGAAATTCACAAAAAATTGATTTTCACTATTTTGAATTGAGTATTTCGCAGCTAGACAAAATGTCCTCTAGCGGTTAAAATTAGACCATGACCACCATTCGCGAAATTCGAAAAAAATTTGATTTTCACTATTTTGAATTGAGTCTTTCGCAGCTAGCCAAAATGTCCTCTAACGGTTAAAATTTGACCATGGCCGCCATTCGCGAAATTCAAAAAAATTTGATTTTCGCTATTTTCAATTGAGTATTTCGCAGCTAGACAAAATGTCCTCTAACGGTTAAAATTTGGTCAAGCCCACCATTCGCAAAATTCGCAAAAATTATATTTTCTCTATTTTGAATTGAGTATGTCGCTGCTAGACAAAATGTCCTCTAACGGTTATAATTTGACCACGAGCACCATCCGCGAAAATATGATTTTCACTATTTTGAATTCAGTATTTCGCAGCTAGACGAATTGTCCTCTAACGGCTAAAATTTGAACATGACCACCATTCGCGAAATTCGAAAAAAAATTGATTTTCACTATTTTGAATTGAGTATTTCGCAGTTAGACAAAATGTCCTCTAACGGTTAAAAGTAGACCATGACCACCATTCGCGAAATTCACAAAAATTTGATTTTCACTATTTTGAATTGAGTATATTGCAGCTAGACAAAATGTCCTCTAGCGGTTAAAAGTAGACCATGACCACCATTCGCGAAATTCACAAAAATTTGATTTTCACTATTTTGAATTGAGTATTTCGCAGCTAGACAAAATGTCTTCTAGCGGTTAAAATTTGACCATGATCACCATTCGCGAAATTCGAAAAAAATTGATTTTCACTATTTTGAATTGAGTCTTTCGCAGCTTGTCAAAATGTCCTCTAACGGTTAAATTTTGACCATGACCACCATTCGCGAAATTCAATAAAATTTGATTTTCACTATTTTGAATTCAGTATTTCGCAGCTAGACAAATTCTCCTCTAACGGCAAAAATTTGAACATGACCCCCATTCGCGAAATTCAAAAAAAATTGATTTTCACTATTTTGAATTGAGTATTTCGCAGTTAGACAAAATGACCTCAAACGCTTAAAATTTGACCATTACCACCATTCGCGAAATTCGCAAAAATTTATTTTCACTATTTTGAATTGAGTATTTCGCAGCTAGACAAAATGTCCTCTAACGGTTAAAATTTGACCATGACCACCATTCGCGAATTTCGTAAGAATTTGATTTTCACTATTTTGAATTGAGTATTTCGCTGCTAGACAAAATGTCCTATAACGGATAAAATTTGACCACGAGCACCATCCGCGAAAATTTGATTTTCATTATTTTGAATTCAGTATTTTGCAGCTAGACAAAATTTCCTCTAACGGTTTAATTTAGACCATGACCGCTATTCGCAAAATTCGCAAAAACTTGATTTTTGCTATTTTCAATTGAGTATTTCGCAGCTACACAAAATGTCCTCTAACGGTTAAAATTTGACCATGACTACCATTCGCGAAAATCGCAAAAATTTGATTTTCACTATTTTGAATTGAGTATTTCGCAGCTAGACAAAATGTCCTCTAGCGGTTAAAATTAGACCATGACCACCATTCGCCAAATTCACAAAAAATTGATTTTCACTATTTTGAATTGAGTATTTCGCAGCTAGACAAAATGTCCTCTAGCGGTTAAAATTAGACCATGACCACCATTCGCGAAATTCGAAAAAAATTTGATTTTCACTATTTTGAATTGAGTCTTTCGCAGCTAGCCAAAATGTCCTCTAACGGTTAAAATTTGACCATGGCCGCCATTCGCGAAATTCAAAAAAATTTGATTTTCGCTATTTTCAATTGAGTATTTCGCAGCTAGACACAATGTCCTCTAACGGTTAAAATTTGATCAAGCCCACCATTCGCAAAATTCGCAAAAATTATATTTTCTCTATTTTGAATTGAGTATGTCGCTGCTAGACAAAATGTCCTCTAACGGTTATAATTTGACCACGAGCACCATCCGCGAAAATATGATTTTCACTATTTTGAATTCAGTATTTCGCAGCTAGACGAATTGTCCTCTAACGGCTAAAATTTGAACATGACCACCATTCGCGAAATTCGAAAAAAATTGATTTTCACTATTTTGAATTGAGTATTTCGCAGTTAGACAAAATGTCCTCTAACGGTTAAAAGTAGACCATGACCACCATTCGCGAAATTCACAAAAATTTGATTTTCACTATTTTGAATTGAGTATATTGCAGCTAGACAAAATGTCCTCTAGCGGTTAAAAGTAGACCATGACCACCATTCGCGAAATTCACAAAAATTTGATTTTCACTATTTTGAATTGAGTATTTCGCAGCTAGACAAAATGTCTTCTAGCGGTTAAAATTTGACCATGATCACCATTCGCGAAATTCGAAAAAAATTGATTTTCACTATTTTGAATTGAGTCTTTCGCAGCTTGTCAAAATGTCCTCTAACGGTTAAATTTTGACCATGACCACCATTCGCGAAATTCAATAAAATTTGATTTTCACTATTTTGAATTCAGTATTTCGCAGCTAGACAAATTCTCCTCTAACGGCAAAAATTTGAACATGACCCCCATTCGCGAAATTCAAAAAAAATTGATTTTCACTATTTTGAATTGAGTATTTCGCAGTTAGACAAAATGACCTCAAACGCTTAAAATTTGACCATTACCACCATTCGCGAAATTCGCAAAAATTTATTTTCACTATTTTGAATTGAGTATTTCGCAGCTAGACAAAATGTCCTCTAACGGTTAAAATTTGACCATGACCACCATTCGCGAATTTCGTAAGAATTTGATTTTCACTATTTTGAATTGAGTATTTCGCTGCTAGACAAAATGTCCTATAACGGATAAAATTTGACCACGAGCACCATCCGCGAAAATTTGATTTTCATTATTTTGAATTCAGTATTTTGCAGCTAGACAAAATTTCCTCTAACGGTTTAATTTAGACCATGACCGCCATTCGCAAAATTCGCAAAAACTTGATTTTTGCTATTTTCAATTGAGTATTTCGCAGCTACACAAAATGTCCTCTAACGGTTAAAATTTGACCATGACTACCATTCGCGAAAATCGCAAAAATTTGATTTTCACTATTTTGAATTGAGTATTTCGCAGCTAGACAAAATGTCCTCTAGCGGTTAAAATTAGACCATGACCACCATTCGCGAAATTCACAAAAAATTGATTTTCACTATTTTGAATTGAGTATTTCGCAGCTAGACAAAATGTCCTCTAGCGGTTAAAATTAGACCATGACCACCATTCGCGAAATTCGAAAAAAATTTGATTTTCACTATTTTGAATTGAGTCTTTCGCAGCTAGCCAAAATGTCCTCTAACGGTTAAAATTTGACCATGGCCGCCATTCGCGAAATTCAAAAAAATTTGATTTTCGCTATTTTCAATTGAGTATTTCGCAGCTAGACAAAATGTCCTCTAACGGTTAAAATTTGATCAAGCCCACCATTCGCAAAATTCGCAAAAATTATATTTTCTCTATTTTGAATTGAGTATTTCGCAGCTAGACGAATTGTCCTCTAACGGCTAAAATTTGAACATGACCACCATTCGCGAAATTCGAAAAAAATTGATTTTCACTATTTTGAATTGAGTATTTCGCAGTTAGACAAAATGTCCTCTAACGGTTAAAATTAGACCATGACCACCATTCGCGAAATTCACAAAAATTTGATTGTCACTATTTTGAATTGAGTATTTCGCAGCTAGACAAAATGTCATCTAACGGTTAAAATTTGACCACGATGTAATGGTTTTTCTTGCCGGGGTATTTCTCAGTCGGTCCAGGGTCCGTTACAAGACCAGAAAATAGCTAGTTAGTTCCACGCAAAAGAAACTCCAGACTTCGAATTCAGTTTTCAACTTATATTTTATTAACGTATTTTATTTATTTTTTTTTGTACTAGTCGCAGCTGTTCTAGAGTGATATTAACGTGCGCTCCAGGTGGTCGGGGCGTGATTCTGCTACTGTAGGTGTCCGTTGCTTCAGCTTCCCGATGTCGGTGCTAAATTCCCAGTAGATACGCGTCCTGGAGTCAGGTGCAGAGAGAAAAGAACTCGTGGTGTTTGTTTCGTACGGGCTCGTCGTGCAGTACGGGGCGGTCTTAAGGTTACAGTCGTTTCAGGTAAAAAGAGCGAATGGAAGGGGCAAACCTTAAAGCAATCTCGATTTCAGGTTGGAATCGCTGAAGTCGGATTCAGTCTCGGTTTTAGGTCGAAATCGCTAAAACCAGACGCGAACACGATAGGCTAGGCGGAGGGTTAATCTCGATTTCAGGTCGGAATCGCTGAAATCGGATTCAGAGGCAGTCTCGGTTTTAGGTCGAAATCGCTAAAGCCAGACGCGAACACGATAGGCTAGGCGGAGGGTTAACTCAATTTCAGGTCGGAATCGCTAAAATCGGATTCAGAGGCAGTCTCGGTTTTAGGTCGAAATCGCTTAAACCAGACGCGAACACGATAGGCTAGGCTGGGTCCAAAAATAGTTGTCTTTGACTTACTTGGTGTTCCTTGGTCGTCGGCGGATTTCCACGAAAATGCTCGAGTCCAAAAGAATTGTTCCAGTGAGTCTCTATTTGATACCCCGAAGTCGAGAACTGATACCCTCTTGTGAAATATTTGTCAGGTTATATATGACCAGCGAGATGAAGACAATGAGAAATGTAAAAACAAAAGTACGCATCTTGACTTGGCTCGTTATGTATTGGTGCCGTGTGCAACGATAGCTCAAAGTGTTGGTGTCGTTTGCGATAAGCTTGCCCCACTGATCTCCGTTGGCCGCAGCGCTTTAATCGCTAGGTTTGTGTCCAAGGCTGAAACTTATTTTACTTATTTAGTAACTACACCTATCATGTCTTATTATACTTGTTCTTTTTTTTCTGTTTTTTTTTTCGTTTTGTTTTAGTTACAAAAATATAAACAAATGTTTCCCTTTCGAGGAAAATAATAATAAAAAAAAAAAAAAAAGAAAGTTGCTTAAAGCTATGATCCAAGGTGCTTTGGCTGCTGTGGTTTGTGTCATGTTTACTGAACGAAAAGAGAAAAGTTATTTATAGACATATATTCCCGAACATTTTCCATGTACGAGGATAAAATTATAGGCTGGAAATTTTACCTCGTTACATCTTCCCCTTGCGTTGGGAGAGTTTTCGGACGGTACCTTTTCCCTGTTTCGTAACGATGAACCGGTACTTTTCACCTCCTATGACCTGTGTACTACACATCCGACATTTTGCTCTCTCCCATCTTTTGGTCATGCTCTCTAAGATCGCCTGGGCCGGAGTTTGCGGGTTTTTTTCCCTTTCGAGCTCGGACTCGTCCGTGTCCAGCACGAGGACGTCGTCGAGGTGTGGGTCTGGTTGCGCTGGCTGAGCAGGCGTCACTAGTTTTGGTCGCGTGGCGCTCCGTTGGCAAGCCGGCTCCTCCTGATTTGCTGGTGGGCATGTCGTTGGCACGCTGACTTGTTTCGTTGTAGGACGGGGGTGTGAGGGAGTGGGGTCATCGTCGGCGCTCTCCTCCGAATCCCCGAAGAGGAGTCGGCACCTGGCCCTATAGGTCAACCTTTGCGGCGGGTTGGTGGGCTCCGGCTTTCGTTGCCGTTCGTGGGTTGGTGACGTGGTGAGCAGGTAGATTGAGGAGGTAGGAGGGCTAGATATTTTAACCTGGATTTGGCGAATTTCTCCATACTCATGGTTGACTAGAAGGAGAAAAGAAAAGAAACGCGGAGATTAAGCTTTGACATACCTTTGACGGCTCGAGAGGTGCGGTCTGTGGGCTATCTAATCGTTCGTGTCGGGTAGTTGTTCGGCGTATGGTTTCAGCTGATTTACATGGGCTGTCTGGGTTTGTCCGTCCGCTCGATAGCGGATGATGTCTGGGGAGACGAAACCCTGCACCTCGTAAGGTCCTTCGACCAATGTGGCCAATGTGGCTGCGAAACTGTCTACTGCTTTGGATAGTGGATGTGTCCTGACCAAGACTAGATCTCCTCTACCTGGTTTCCACTCCCGTCGTCTTAAGTTGAAATTCCGAGCTTGTTCCAGACTAGCGCGTACCTGATTGTGTCTAACCACTTGAAATATTTCTTGAAGTCGGTGAAACTTCTGGTCGATGGTAAGTTTTTCGTTGGTTATTCCTGGATCTCTTTCATCGAAAAGTTGCTTGGGGAGTCGGGGCTCTCGAGCTTGTGTCAGGAAGGCTGGACTGTACCCAGTGCTCTCACTGATGCTGGTGTTAATGGCAAGCGTCAGTTCAGGAAGCAGCTCATCCCAATGCTTGTGATTCTCCTCTGTATACTGGGCCAACATGGTCTTTATGGTTCTATTTGCTCGTTCGGTAGGGTTTTCCTGAGGGGTGTATTCGTGAATTTTCTGCTTGTGAACTGCGTTCCATTGTCCGTGACCAGGGTCGTGGGGATTCCATATCTAGCGAGGATTCGTTCCCTCAATATTCGTATCGTTGTATATGTGGTGGCGGCTCTCAGAGGGGCTAGCTCCACCCATTTGGAGAATTTATCAAATAGGACAAGAAGGTACAGGTTTCCATGGAACGAACGCGGGAGAGGCCCTATGAAATCTGTGCACAACACGGCCCACGGCTCTTCGGCAAACTGCGTTCTCATTTGTCCCACTGGCTTTTGCTGCTGGATCTTATGACGTTGGCAGCTCCCGCACTTCCTTACATAGTTCCGGATGTCTCTGTGGAATCCCGGCCAAAAGTATCGTGGCGCGATGCGATTTATTGTTTTTCTTACTCCGAGGTGGCCTGCTGTTGGGTCGTCGTGGTTCTCCTGCAGCACTCTTGCTTGGTCGGCCTTGGGAACGCATAGCTTCCAGGCAAAGTTATCATCGTCGCCTCCTATGACGGGTAGGAACCTGTAGAGACTTCCTTCGATGACCTGGTAGTCCGGGTACTTCTGGGGTTGTTCGAGGATCGTCATCATCCGTTTATGCGTCCAGTCCGGGGACTTTTCGATGTTGTGCTCGCTTGTGGTGACTTGGCGTATTTTCTCAAGGGGTTGCCTGGAAAATGCATCAGCGATGACATTATACCGACCGCGGCGGTATTTTATCTCGAAGGAATACTGTTGCAGTTCTAAAGCCCAACGAGCTATTCTTCCTGTGGGATTGTCGATGGAGTTCAGCCACTTAAGTGCCAAATGGTCAGTAATGACTACAAATTTGTACCCTTCCAAGTAGTGCCTCATTTTCCTTATACCCCAGACGATGGCCAGGCATTCCTTTTCTGTAGTTGAATAGTTTAGTTCTGCTCCGCTCAGATGCCGGCTGTCGTAGGCGATTACTCGTTCCTGGCCGTAGATTTCCTGTGTCAACACAGCCCCCAAGCCGTATTCACTCGCGTCTGTTTGTAAAACAAACGGTTTAAAAAAATCCGGGCATGTCAAGACTGGGGCCTCGGTTAGTTTCTTCTTGAGCAGTTCGAAGGCTTGTTGCTGTTCCGGAGTCCACTTCCAGCGACGTGCCTTTCGGAGAAGTACTGTCATAGGGTGGACGACCTTGGAGAAATCGGGCACGAACCGTTGGTACCAACTGGCGATCCCCAATATCCTTCGCAGTTCTTTTACGCTGTTTGGTGGTGTTAACGCTTCGATGGCGGCGATCTTGTCTGGACCCGTGTGTATTCCATGTGTGGTTACCAGATGTCCTAAGTATTTTAGCTCTTGGCGGAAAAATTCACATTTTTCCGGATTTATTCGAAGATTTGCCGCTTTTAGGCGGCGAAACACCTCTTTGAGGTTCGCCATGTGATCTTCCAAGGAGCTTCCTGTGACAATGATGTCGTCTAAATACGCAAAGGCATGTGGTTCCATTTCCGCGCCAATAACATGGTCCAACGCACGTTGAACAGTAGCTGGGGCAGAATGCAGGCCGAAAGGCATTTCTTTCCATTGATAGAGGCCTCTGCCAGGAGCGGTGAAAGCCGTGTACTGCTTGCTGTTTTCCTCGAGCGGAGTCTGCCAGTAGCCATTCTTCAGATCGATACTGCTGATGTACTTAGCGTCTCGAAGGCGATCCAGTATGCAATTTATGCGGAGTAACGGGTAGGCATCCTGGATGGATTTCTCATTGAGCGGCCGGAAGTCGAGACATAACCGCCACTTGCCATCCTTCTTGCGTACCATGACGACTGACGAACTGTATGGACTTTGAGAGGGCTCGATGCAATCCAACTCGATTAGCTTATCGATTTCTTGGTTTATGGCTTCCTGCATAACCGGGTTTTTGGGGAAATACCTTTGCTTAAAAGGTCGGGGGTCCTTCATGATAATCTGATGCTTCGTGACGTTAGATGGTCCTTGGATGTTCTCTAATTCTTTCAGTTCTCGTGCCAGAAATTGTTCAGGTGACTCAAGCAAAAATTCGTCGTCTTCAGGTGGTGGCTCCTTGGCCCCGGAGATGTCGGTCTGGAGCTGCAACATGTAACTCGGATAGTCATTGTCCCTGTCCTTAGCTTCCGTGATCGAGGCCGTGTTACCTCCGATGTCCATTCGTGTGCCGGCTTTACTCAGGAAATCCATCCCCAAGAGCATACCTTACTGCATATCTGGTAACACAATGAGCGGTATGGACTGGGTGCTAGGTCCGAGGTGGATCCTGACGGTCAAGATATGGGTTACTGCTTGGCTGGTACCATCGGCTAGGACGATTTTGGTGGCGTTCTTCTGAATGTCTCCAAACGGTTGTAACTTGTGGAACATCTCCTCGTTTATTACGCTCCTCATTGCTCCCGTATCCACGATAGCGTCAATCTTTTGGGTGCCAATGACGAGGTGAGCTGTTTAGTGGAGATTCTGGTATTGAAGCCATGGCGATGTTTGCAAGGCGTCCTGAGTAGAAAAGTTTCTGTGGACTTTTGCAGGCTCGTCGCATATGGCCTCGTTGTCCGCAGTTGTAACATATCATTCCGGTGCTGGCGTCTTGAGTTTGTAGCATGCGGGTGTTTGCTTCTGTCCGATCTGGGGTGACTCTTGGTCGGTCTTCTAAAGTTCGAGTGGGTTCGATTTGTTCCAGTTCACATGCTAGATCGATGAGTTCTTCCAGCGTGTCGAATTCCCGTCGTTTGATATATAAAAGGAATTCGCGCCGACTGTTGCGAAATATCAGATCCAGCTTCTTCGCGTCACTTAGGTCAGTATGGCGGGCTAGTTCTTGCATACTGGTTGCATATTCCTTGAAGGTTTCGTTGATGCTCTGTTGGCGTGTTCGCACTACATCTTCTAGTTTTTCCAGATATCGATGTGGTAGGAAGAATTTCAAAAATTCAGTCTTGAACTGCTGCCAAGTGTTCCATTCCCGCTTACTATTGCGATACCACGCCAATGCATAATCTTTGAGCATTTCGGGCATGGTCTTCGGTAGATAACGCCGGGGTATATCGTATGCGTCAGCTAGTTCCTCCACTCGCCCGATAAATTTGAGCGACTGGCGACGCTCCTTTGGTGAAACGGTTCTCCAGTTCTTGGACGTCCTTGCTGATGACCGGATCCTCCATATGGGCATTGACAAACGATGTGAAGCGTTTCCTCAAATCGTCAACCGTACCTTGAGTCTCGAGATGGAAAGCGTTTAGACACTCGGTGATGTCGTCTTTCCGCAGCTTGGATATCCACTTTGTCTCGATCATGGTTAGAGTTACTTCGGGATTGGTGTCTCGTGTGTTCCTGGTTTTTTTCGGTGTGCGATTCTCCTTGTTTAATCGCCAGGTCCCGGCTCGGGCGCCACGTGTAACGGTTTTTCTTGCCGGGGTATTTCTCAGTCGGTCCAGGGTCCGTTACAAGACCAGAAAATAGCTAATTAGTTCCACGCAAAAGAAACTCCAGACTTCGAATTCAGTAAATTTCAACTTATATTATATTTTATTAACGAATTTTTTTTTTTTTTGTTAGCACTAGTTCGCTTACAGCTGTTCTAGAGTGATATTAACGTGCGCTCCAGGTGGTCGCGGCGTGATTCTGCTACTGTAGGTGTCCGTTGCTTCAGCTTCCCGATGTCGGTGCTAAATTCCCAGTAGATACGCGTCCTGGAGCCAGGTGCAGAGAGAAAAGAACTCGTGGTGTTTGTTTCGTACGGGCTCGTGGTGCAGTACGGGGCGGTCTTAAGGTTACAGTCGTTTCAGGTAAAAAGGGGCGAATGGAAGGGGCAAGCCTTAAAGCAATCTCGATTTCAGGTTGGAATCGCTGAAGTCGGATTCAGTCTCGGTTTTAGGTCAAAATCGCTAAAACCAGACGCGAACACGATATGCTGGGCGGAGGGTTAATCTCGATTTCAGGTCGGAATCGCTGAAATCAGATTCAGATGCAGTCTCGATTTTAGGTCGAAATCGCTAAAACCAGTCGCGAACACGATAGGCCAGGTGGAGGGTTAATCTCGATTTCAGGTCGGAATCGCTGAAATCACCCCAAGTCGAGAACTGATACCCTCTTGTGAAATATTTGTCAGGTTATATATGACCAGCGAGATAAAGACAATGAGAAATGTAAAAACAAAAGTACGCATCTTGACTTGGCTCGTTATGTATTGGTGCCGTGTGCAACGATAGCTCAAAGTGTTGGTGTCGTTTGCGATAAGCTTGACCCACTGATCTCCGTTGGCCGCAGCGCTTTAATCGCTAGGTTTGTGTCCAAGGCTGAAGGGCGATGTGTCCTGGCTGTATTGTGGAAAACTTATCTTACTTATTTAGTAACTACACCTATCATGTCTTATTATACTTGTTCTTTTTTATCTGTTTTTTTTCGTTTTGTTTTAGTTACAAAAATATAAACAAATGTTTCCCTTTCGAGGAAAATAATAATAAAAAAATAAAAAAAAAAGAAAGTTGCTTATAGCTATGATCCAAGGTGCTTTGGCTGCTGTGGTTTGTGTCATGTTTACTGAACGAAAAGAGAAAAGTTATTTATAGACATATATTCCCGAACATTTTCCATGTACGAGGATAAAATTATAGGCTGGAAATTTTACCTCGTTACAACGAGCACCATCCGCAAAAATTTTATTTTCACTATTTTGAATTCAGTATTTCGCAGCTAGACAAAATTTCCTCTAACGGTTAAAATTAGACCATGACCGCCATTCGCGAAATTCGCAAAAACTTGATTTTTGCTATTTTCAATTGAGTATTTCGCAGCTACACAATATGTCCTCTAACGGTTAAAATTTGATCAAGACCACCATTCGCGAAATTCGCAAAATTTTGATTTTCACTATTTTGAATTGAGTCTTTCGCAGCTAGCCAAAATGTCCTCTAACGGTTAAAATTTGACCATGGCCGCCATTCGCGAATTTCGCAAAAATTTTATTTTCTTTATTTTGATTTGAGTATTTCGCAGCTGGACAAAATTACCTCTAACGCTTAAAATTTGACCATGACCACCATTCGCGAAAATCGCAAAAATTTGATTGTCACTATTTTGAATTGAGTATGTCTCTGCTAGAAAAAATGTCCTCTAGCGGTTAAAATTAGACCATGACCACCATTCGCTAAATTCACAAAAATTTGATTTTCACTATTTTGAATTGAGTATTTCGCAGCTAGACAAAATTTCCTCTAACGGTTAAAATTTGTCCATGACCACCATTTGCGAAATTCGCAAAATTTGATTTTCACTATTTTGATTTGAGTATTTCCCAGCTAGACAAAATGTCCTCTAACGGTTAAAATTTGACCATGACCACCATTCGCGAATTTCGCAAAAATTTTATTTTCTTTATTTTGATTTGAGTATTTCGCAGCTGGAAAAAATTACCTCTAACGCTTAAAACTTGACCATGACCACCATTCGCGAAAATCGCAAAAATTTGATTGTCACTATTTTGAATTGAGTATGTCTCTGCTAGAAAAAATGTCCTCTAGCGGTTAAAATTAGACCATGACCACCATTCGCTAAATTCACAAAAATTTGATTTTCACTATTTTGAATTGAGTATTTCGCAGCTAGACAAAATTTCCTCTAACGGTTAAAATTTGTCCATGACCACCATTTGCGAAATTCGCAAAATTTGATTTTCACTATTTTGATTTGAGTATTTCCCAGCTAGACAAAATGTCCTCTAACGGTTAAAATTAGACCATGACCACCATTCGCGAAATTCGAAAAAATTTGATTTACACTATTTTGAATTGAGTATTACGCAGCAAGTCAAAATGTCCTCTAACGGTTAGAATTTGACCATGACCGCTATTCGCGAAATTCGCAACATTTTTTTTCGCTATTTTCAATTGAGTATTTCGCAGCTAGATAAAATGTCCTGTAACGGTTCAAATTTGATCAAGCCACCATTCGCGAAATTCGCAAAAATTTTATTTTCTCTATTTTGAATTGAGTATGTCGCTGCTAGACAAAATGTCCTCTTACGGTTAAAATTTGACCACGAGTACCATCCGCGAAAATTTGATTTTCACTATTTTGAATTCAGTATTCCGAAGTTAGACAAAATGTCCTCTAACGATTATAATTTGACCATGACCACCATTCGCGAAATTCGAAAAAATTTTATTTTCACTATTTTGAATTGAGTATTTCGCAGCTAGACAAAATGACCTCTAACCCTTAAAACTTGACCATTACCACCATTCGCGAAATTCGCAAAAATTTATTTTCACTATTTTGAATTGAGTATTTCGCAGCTAGACAAAATGTCCTCTAACGGTTAAAATTTGACCATGACCACCATTCGCGAATTTCGCAAAAATTTTATTTTCTTTATTTTGATTTGAGTATTTCGCAGCTGGACAAAATTACCTCTAACGCTTAAAATTTGACCATTACCACCATTTGCGAAATTCGCAAAAATTTGATTTTCACTATATTTATTTGAGTATTTCGCAGCTAGACAAAATGTCCTCTAACGATTAAAATTTGACAATGACCACCATTCGCGAAATTCGCAAGAATTTAATTTTCACTATTTTGAATTGAGTATTTCGCAGGTAGACAAACTGTCCTCTAACGCTTAAAATTTTAGCATGCCCACCATTTGCAAAAAATTTGTACTTAATAATAATTTCGAGTTTGTGAAGCTAAATCGAAGCACAGATAAGGTGTAGCTAGATATCCAAGCTAGAACAACGAAAGCGGCAAGAATTTTTGTTTAGATAATGCTTTAATATATTTTAGGCTGAGGAAAAGGTATGTGTGCAATCGGCTTAGCCGATGTAAACTTCTTTACTTGTTTAAGAATAAAATGTTAATATATATCTTAAAAAATTCAATTGTGATAAAACGTATTTGACTCGGTATTTTTTTTTTTGTTTTTTTGTTTTTTTTTTTTTTGTTTTTTGGTAAAATGTAGGTACTTGCAAAAATCAATTTTCGTCGATTTAATCCTTAAATTGTTGATAAAAAAATTATTTTATCCATAGAATGAGAGCACATAAACAGAACATAATGCCCACCTGTAAACGATTTTTCGAAAAATTCGTTAAGTGACAATTTTTGCGGTGTGAAGCTTCACCCCCTTTCATAAAAATTATGTTCGTCCTTAAAATCTCACAAGGACGAGCAGAAAAATTTTTGAGTCGGTACATAAATAGTACATAAAGAGCACGTAGTTCTAAAAATTTTTTTTTGATTTCGTGAAAAGGGGGGTGCAGCTCCTAAGCACACCCCGCCTCCCTGTAATCAAGTGTAGTATTTTAAAGAACCCCCACCCCTAACGTGTCACGTAGTTTGGGCACATTCCCTAACAACGGCAATAAAACATTTTCGAAACTGAATTCGATGTGTAAATCAATAATCGATTTCCAAGACACCTAGAAGAAATTTGGTCGGTTTTAAAATCGAATACTCCGAATATCGATTTCCATGAAGGCCCTTAGTGCCTAACATACGAGATCTTTTCTTGAATATATGCCCACGAACATAAACCAAATTCCTTCCATCTACAATTGAATGCTGATGAACATAAAATACATGTATAATAATAAGGATTATCTTTTAATCTAGCAATTTAAGGTCACCAGATACCATTTTCAAAAACTTGTTCATATTTTTTTTTCCGTTTATGATTCTTATAACTAGATCGCTTTTTTTTAGCACTTGAGTTTGTTTATCCTGCGGAACACACCTACTGAGAAGGAAATTAGTAATTATATGCTACATGGCTTTCCCCGATTCAAATTCTGGATGCATGGGGGACACAAAATTTCATGTGCGCTTTAGAATGGCTCCCAACGAAAAAGAAACTTGCCGTATTTCCCAAAATTTTTGTGCAAGTATAACAGTGATTGTGTTCCATTGCTGCGAGCCGATCAATCGCATTTATTAGGATTTGTTTTATTTTCGTCAAAAGAAAGATTCAAACTTACCGCGAGGATACTTTCAAAAGAGTTTCATTTTAGTGACCCGGAATGCCGTTTTTTTAATTTGTTTTATGAAATAGTTGCGCAGTTAGCTCCAAAATATTTTGAAGAAGGCAATCAAGTCATAATTTCTTGCGTGCAACCAATTCGATAAATGGCCAAAACTCGAAGCAGGGGTGCGATTAAAACTTGCTGATGTTTGAAGTCAATTATCAAATATTTATCCCGCTTGCGAGCAGTCGAAAAGGAAAAGAAACAGACAAATTCTCTGCATCACCAGAAGACAGTCTTAAGTTTACAAACACAAAAGCTTTAGCTTCTGTAAATGAATTAGATTTATTTCACAGCTTCGAATTTTTCGTTGAGAACTTATATACTCTTTGGGAATTGGTTCTAATAGCTGAACCAGTTGTTGTTTGTTGGTGCATCTCCAGCAGAATGTTCTCATATGGTCCAAGTCTTAACCACGTTAATAGCACCATTGCAGTACTTTGGAGAAGCTCGCCCTTACTTTACGATACATGACAGCGAATTCAAGGAATTAATAAGAGAATGTGGAAAAACTTCGCCATCAATAATATTGGGAGTCACCAATCCCTTTTTTATAAAACTTCTAAAAATTGGCCTCATATATTGCGCTTGGTTGACAATCAGGTAAAATAAATTATTTTTTTTCTATAATAACTTTTAAACAAATACTTAACAGCAAAGTCCTCAAAAAACGTTGAAATCTTCAAACTCAATAGCGTCAATCAATTCACATTCTGCCATACCAGCTGCAATGACCAACTCATATATAACAAGCGGAGATGGAACATATCCAGGACTCTTTACAAAGCATAGGCCCTTTTCTAAAGAAAGACAAAACGTTGATAAAAAAAGTAATACTTGGTATAAAGTCAAATCCGACCTGAGCATGTTCAATCTACTTTAATGCGAAGAAATTTACTTGAATTGACACAAAGTTTTATGATTCCATTAGAAAGATATGTCGCATCTTTAATGCCCCTCCAAAAGGATATAAGCCCATTCAAATCAGCGCCGAATTCAAAACGCATTCAAATTAAATGATTTTTTGTTCGACAATCGAGCAATCAGGACCACAATCTGACATCCCCACTAAAGGGAGATTGGCGTGGGTTATATAAACGTTTCTTTCAATCTCCAAACTTTCGAGGCTGGTATGAATCCCGCCATCGAGAACTTCAGCTTACTTTACAGGACTTACAACTTCAAGCTTTGTCCGAAGCTGACTTAAAACAATGGGCGCAAGGCAAACAAGAAGTAGAAATCATTGATATGATGCTTAAACTAAAACAGAAATTGAATCTCTACACCGAAAAGTCGCTCAATTATAACAATTTACAATGGGGAAATGGTAATAGCTTTATTACTAGAGAGCAAATTCGGGCGCAAATCACCTCCATGAAAGAATTACTACCTAATGATTTAAAGAATGTTGTAAATATTTGATCCAACTCCTCAAATGCGACCTGGTAATATTTAAATAAAAGTAGATTTAAACAAATGAAAACCATTTATAGTACGGACTGGTCAAATGTGTTGAGTTGATATTCGCTTTGGATTCATCCGTTATTAATAAAAATTATTTAAAGTTTTGATACATATTATTTTGTGAACTATACGGTTTGTAAGTCAAGTTTTTATATGCGGTCAATAAAATGTCAAGAACTATTAACTACTCTGGCAGCTCTAAAATTTTCGATATCAATCTTTATCAAGGTGAAGGTGTTTTCAGTTAAGACAAAAAATTTTGTTCTTTTAATTGGGAGGCATTGTTCAGATCCCAGCTTAAAACACTTTTACATGTGGGTTTATTTTACTTAAAGCAAGAGAGAAAGAAATTAAGAAGAAAACAAGTTGAGTTGTGTCATAGGACACCAGATAAGAACGAAGTTCATTATGGTATTTATAAATGTTAGTCAAGCCCGACTTTGAAATACCCAGCGTCCCGACGTTATGAGCGCACTATGTTTTGCTTCTCTATTTATGGGCGTGGCAGTGGGAGGGCAAAATAAATTATTTACCTACACCTTTCATTCGCCTTGGTGAACCTATGTTGCGGATTTGAAGCTTCTACGCCTTTTACTTCGTAAGTTACGAAAAATCTTCATTTGTGGGCGTGGCAGTGGGCAGGCCAAATAAAATTTTTTCCTACACCTTTCATTCGCCTTGGTGAACCTATGTTGCAAATTTGAAGCTTCTATGCCTTTTACTTCGGAAGTTACGAAAATTCTCCATTTGTGGGCGTGGCAGTGGGCGGGCTACATAAATTTTTGTTCCTTCACCTTTCATTTGCCTTTGTCAACCTATGTTGCGATTTTGAAGCTTCTACGCCTTTAACCTCGGAAGTTACGAAAAATCTTCATTTGTGGGCGTGGCAGTGGGCAAGCCACATAAAATTTTTTCCTACACCTTTGCTTCGCCTTGGTCAACCTATGTTACGAATTTGAAGCTTCTACGCTTTTTACTTCGGAAGTTACGAAAAATCTCCATTTGTGGGCGTGGCAGTGGGCGGGCCTCATAAAATTTTTTCCTACACCTTTTATTCGTCTTGGTCAACCTATGTTGCGAATTTGAAGCTTCTACGCCTTTTACTTCACAAGTTACGATAAGCCCTTATTTGTGGGCGTGGCTCACGGAGGGCGGCGTCCATTTTTTTTCCAGGATATGTCCCTTTTTGTAGTTTACCAGTACACCAAATATCAATGAAATGTGTTGAGTGGTTCGCAAGTTACAAGCATTTTACTGAAAACACATTAAATTCATTTGTGGGCGTGGCAGTGAGCGGATGTCTTCCATTTTTAGTTAGGATCATACTCGGACCCCGATATACCTGTGTGCCACATTTCGTTTTGATTGGTTCAGCCGTTTCGGAGGAGATCCGGACACGGACGGACGGACATGTCTAAATCGATTCAATTTTTGATCCTGAACAAGAATATATATATATATGTCTATATCTACGGAGCGTTATTCTGGCTGTTACAAGATACCGTAATATACGTTGCTTACGCTGGGTATAAAAACAAATAAGTACTTTGACTTACTTTCGCTACTTGAACGCATACGCTTATTACAAGTAATCGGACTCACAGGGTTGCATTTAAGTCACACATTTCCTATATTTCTGTCGACCTGTCATCGAAGTTTCAGCTCTGATTTCCTTTCTTCAAAGTAGTGAGCTCGTTACTTCCTTTCAATTTACTTTAACAGCGTTGAGCCCTCAAAGTGCTAAGTTAGATAAGCAGAATATACTGGAACTAAAAAAGCATACGTGTAAAGGGTTTTCCATCGCAAATGAGATAGTTTCGAAAATGCGAATTTTCATACATAAAGATGTTTTAAAGTATCGATATTTTTCACACCGATATTACATCCGCAGCCCCCCGGAGTACAGACGATGATTTTAAATATGTTTTAATTATGTACGAATTGACGTATACTTTAATAGCGCAAAAAAATTATAAGCTACCTAAAATGCCCTTATATATTTGCAACAACCTACTAATCGGAGTTATTCTGAAAACGTTCAGTCTGGCAGCACCACATATTGTTTTGTTTTGTTTGAATGCATTTATGCTTGTATGTGCCTTAGACTGGTCCTTATTTTTTTTAAAACTGGGTTTCTTAAAATTGCCAGGCAAATTATATAAGCTTATGGTCCCAAACTACCAAATATGAAGTTTGGTTTCGATCCGATAATGTTTGATGGGCGCGGAAGTCACTCAAAGTTTAAAATTCCATTTGTATGAGAAAAAACCTGGGTTGTGTTAGTTTTATCAAAATTTAACACATATAATATAATTTCTCTAACCAAATGTGAATGGTATTCCATTGACAATAGATTGGTCTTTCTTTGAAGCTATAACAACATAAAATCGGATTGTATTTGGCACAGCCAGGACTACTGAAAAACAATTTTGTAGGAAATTCAAAAGATGCTTCGACTTGGAGGTCTTGGATAGCCACACAAATTAGCAGAAATGTTTTTAAAATTCATATTTGGAAAATATACAAAAATAGCCCTTCGAATGAGCCTTATATGAAGAAAATCGGATTACTCTTTACTTTAGCTTGAACATACTAAACAATTGCTATAGATTTTTTAGGACAAAATTTTAGGCTCTAAACTTTAGCGGGGTGAGAATTGGTCATGGTCTCAAATAATTTCAGGCTTCGCGTTAGATTCTAAACTTGCAATTCATTTCGCAACATTTGATACCAAAATCATGAAATTTGTTTGGCGGTTTCTGCTTATATGGATATGATTAAAATTTCAATATTTTTTTGGTTGTAAAAACAGCTGAATTTCACTGCTTTAAATGCATCAGACAGGTAAATGGTACAACATTTTTGGGAATTTATGCTTCAAAAGAAGTGGTATTATGAGCAGAAATATATATGATATGGTTTTTTTTACTATGATCTTCCACTTTTCCAAAATTTCATGAAAAACTGCGCATTTTAGGGAATTATGGGGGAATTTTGGCAGATTTTTTTCCTTTTTAGGAAATTTTGAAAATTTTCAAACTTTTAATTTTATAATTTACTGCCGTTGTAAAGCTAAATTTAAAGCAGAAATTATATTTTCGGAAGGTTAATTTAATTATTTGAAGAATATTTATTTGAAGAAAGTAAAATTCAGTTTTAGTGTTTAAGACATTTGGTCAATTGATAGCGTACTTTTGTTGAATGAGGGGTATTTCTTACGATACGCCTCCACCAATTGAAGTATAAGTTGCAGTTCATCCTCATCTTGAGTTAACATTTTGTTGAAATCTCCCACGAATTTAATGCCTCTTTCTGCAACGTCGTTTACTACGTGATGATCAAGTTCCTATTGAACAAAAACGAGAGATGATCAAAATGTTGCAGCTAAAAGAACCAAATGTAAAATTAAAAAATGGCCGGAGTCATCCAAATTTAAATGTAATCGCAAAATGTTCTTTAAGCGACTTTATTTCACAAAGAAGCTTCGACTTTTTTAATACATTTGGTCTTCCAACAACTTTTCTTGAATCGGACCCATCGGTTTGGAAAACGAAAGATGTAGATGAAACGCTGAGCTTTTCATGCAACATTCACGTAGTAAATGACGTTGCAGAAAGAGGCATTAAATTCGTGGGAGATTTCAACAAAATGTTAACTCAAGATGAGGATGAACTGCAACTTATACTTCAATTGGTGGAGGCGTATCGTAAGAAATACCCCTCATTCAACAAAAGTACGCTATCAATTGACCAAATGTCTTAAACACTAAAACTGAATTTTACTTTCTTCAAATAAATATTCTTCAAATAATTAAATTAACCTTCCGAAAATATAATTTCTGCTTTAAATTTAGCTTTACAACGGCAGTAAATTATAAAATTAAAAGTTTGAAAATTTTCAAAATTTCCTAAAAAGGAAAAAAATCTGCCAAAATTCCCCCATAATTCCCTAAAATGCGCAGTTTTTCATGAAATTTTGGAAAAGTGGAAGATTATAGTAAAAAAAACCATATCATATATATTTCTGCTCATAATACCACTTCTTTTGAAGCATAAATTCCCAAAAATGTTGTACCATTTACCTGTCTGATGCATTTAAAGCAGTGAAATTCAGCTGTTTTTACAACCAAAAAAATATTGAAATTTTAATCATATCCATATAAGCAGAAACCGCCAAACAAATTTCATGATTTTGGTATCAAATGTTGCGAAATGAATTGCAAGTTTAGAATCTAACGCGAAGCCTGAAATTATTTGAGACCATGATCAATTCTCACCCCGCTAAAGTTTAGAGCCTAAAATTTTGTCCTAAAAAATCTATAGCAATTGTTTAGTATGTTCAAGCTAAAGTAAAGAGTAATCCGATTTTCTTCATATAAGGCTCATTCGAAGGGCTATTTTGTATATTTTCCAAATATGAATATTAAAAACATTTCTGCTAATTTGTGTGGCTATCCAAGACCTCCAAGTCGAAGCATCTTTTGAATTTCCTACAAAATTGTTTTTCAGTAGTCCTGGCTGTGCCAAATACAATCCGATTTTATGTTGTTATAGCTTTAAAGAAAGACCAATCTATTGTCAATGGAATACCATTCACATTTGGTTAGAGAAATTATATTATATGTGTTAAATTTTGATAAAACTAACACAACCCAGGTTTTTTCTCATACAAATGGAATTTTAAACTTTGAGTGACTTCCGCGCCCATCAAACATTATCGGATCGAAACCAAACTTCATATTTGGTAGTTTGGGACCATAAGCTTATATAATTTGCTGAGAAATAAAAAAATAAAAAAATAAGGACCAGTCTAATGTGCCTGTGTAGTTTCTGAATTTAATAATTAATTGTTTTTTCGGGATATCGTCGGAAATAAGTGTCGCCTAAAAAAGTATAATATCTCGGCCGCATCAGCAAGTCATTTTACGTAAATATATGTATATTTCTTTCTTTTTGCAAAGGTTATTATACCCTTTTTTGCGAACTTCAATTTAGGTAACGCGGATTTTATAGCGGTTTTTCACTTTTTCTCGACTAGGTCCCCTGTCGCTATCGTTTCATAAAGAACTTCGTTCTAAAAAAAAAAAAAACAAAGCTTCCACAAATGGTTTTTTTGTCATACCCGCTCTTTCATTTGAGTTTAGCCAATTCGCTTAATATATACTACGTTTATGCATCATGTTAACCCAGGTATATTCAACCCGGGTAAAAAACCTGAGCATAAACGGGCAATTTTGAACTTGAGTTAAAAGACTAACCCAGTTTTATTCTTAAGAGACACTGAACAGCGATGCGGCATGACATACACGAAAATTATGTTTTTAGAAATATAAATGTATGGGACACACATTACAACGCATGACTAAAAGTCGAAATGAGTTGGATTTTGTGTCATTCGCTTCGATTTGCCTAAGCCCTCGTGTTTATGCACAAACTTCAACTCGAGTTGAGTTTTCTACCCACTTTAAATAAATGTGTTTATTCAACCCGATTAAATTATCTAGCTCGGTTATAAATAGCGTTTATGCGAGGGGGTTGAATTGACCTGAGTTGAATATACCCGGGTTAACATGATGCATAAACGTAGTAATAGAAGCACAAAAAATTCCGAACTCTACTACGTTTGAAAACTGGATTCAGTAGCTGCAGTTCAATGAATGCTCTCGGCGAGAGCCCTGCATGAAAACATTCACTTTGCGAATACATTCAATACTCTTTGTACCAGTACTCATATTCAGAGTAAAAATACTCAATTAATGAAACGTTAAATGCATTCATGTGCTTTGACTATAGAGTGGCAATCTCGCTCTCTGGAGTACAAAGTGTTCTTCATTCGAAGAGAGGTTATTACATCATTCTTTTTGTTCGGTATTCGAATATTTTAAAAGCTTTCGAATGCGAATCGTTAAATCGAGACATGCGGGTTGTTTAAATTCTTGAGTTTTTATACCCAGCGTAAGCGGAGTATATTAGTTTTGTGCGAATCTTGTAACAGGGAAAACTAAGCTCCGGAGATATAGACATATATATCGCACCTTTGCTAATAAATCGGCACAATTCAAAATTTTTTAAATCATTTTTTTTATGTTCGATTGCATTTTTCTGTAAGAAACCGAACACCTAGAAATTTTTCGCTTATATTCACAGATCCAGCAATCGATAGAGAGTAATATAAGTTTAGAAAAAATATTATTTCTCCTTAGTTTCAAGAGAGATTGAATGATTTTCGAGAAATACGAAATTTTGAATTGTGCCGATTTAGTAGCAAGGGTGCGATATATAGAAATGATCAGGATCAAAAACTGAATCGATTTAGACATGTCCGTCTGTCCGTCCGTCCGTAGTCGGATCTCCTCCGAAACGGCTGGACCAATCAAGTCGAAATTTGGCACACAGGTATATCGGAATCCGAGTATGATCCTAAGTAAAAATGGGAGACATCCGCCCACTGCCACGCCCACAAATGAATATGTGTTTTCAGTAAAATGCTTGTAACTTGCGAACCACTCAACACATTCCATTGATATTTGGGGTACTGGTAAACTACGAAAAGGGACATATCCTGGCAAAAAATCGACGCCGCCCTCCGTGAGCCACGCCCACAAATAAGCCGACAAATAAAGGCTTATAGTAACTTGTGAAGTAAAAGGCGTAGAAGGTTCAAATTCGCAACATAGGTTGACCAAGGCGAATGAAAGGTATAGGAAAAAAATTTTTATGGCCCGTCCACTTCCACGCCCACAAATGGAGATTTTTCGTAACTTCCGAATTAATAGGCGTAGACGCTTCAAAATCGCAACATAGGTTGACCAAGGCAAACGAAAGGTGTAGGGAAAAAATTTTACTGGCCCGCCCGCTGCCACGCCCACAAATGAAGATTTTTCGTAACTTCCGAAGTAAAAGGCGTAGAAGCTTCGAATTCGCAACATAGGTTCACCAAGGCGAATGCAAGTTGTAGGTAAAAATTTTATGTGGCCCGCCCACTGCCACGCCCACAAATGAAGATTATTCGTAACTTCCGAAGTAAAAGGCGTAGAAGCTGCAAATTCGCAACATAGGTTCACCAAGGCGAATGAAAGGTGTAGGTAAAAATTTTATGTGGCCCGCCCACTGCCACGCCCACAAATGAAGATTTTTCTTAACTTCCGAAGTAAAAGGAGAAGCTTCAAATTCGCAGCATAGGTTCATCAAGGCGAATGAAGGGTGTAGGGAAATAATTTATGTGGCCCTCCCACTGCCACGCCCACAAATAGAGAAGAAAAACATAGTGCACTCATAATGTCGGGACGCTGGGTATTTCAAAGTCGGGCTTGACTGACTTTAGCTTTCTTACTTGTTATTGTTGAGTTTATGGTACGCAAAATTCATATTTTGTAATATAATTTGTTTTTTCGAAATGGAAGTTGATGAAGTAAGTATGTTATATAAAACAAAAGAGTTTTTTGTATTTATTGAAAATTAACATATTTTTAGAATTCTAATCAATCAGCAAACGAAGAGACTCATATTTCGGCCAAAGATTTATCGGGAGTTCTTTTTTTGGTTTGGCAAGGTTTGGGAAAGTTTTTCCATAATAATGGATAAAGATGGCCATACAAAAAACTTTGGTATTTGCAATACATGGAAGAAAGTTTTAAAATACCATGGATCTACATCAAATCTTGTGAAGCATAAGTGCTTTAGCAGCATTCGGCCGAAAGAAGAAGAGACTACGAAAGTTGAAATAGACGATGATTCGAAAAAGCCGTTACGAAAAAAGGAAAGTGGATTATAAAAAATTGCAGGCCGTATAGCATAGTAAGTGATAGCGGACTGGAAGAAAATTTAAAGCACTTTATAATGATTGGAAATGTGTATGGTTCCAATGTGGATGTGCAAAAAGTTCTGCCACATCCAACTACGGTTTCCAGAAATATTGGAAAATTGTACGAAACGTGTTTCAAAAGCACGAGAAAAAATACTTTCAATTAAAGAACAGGGATTCAGTATAACTTGTGATCTTTGGACTGATATTTACATAAAACAAACATATGTTGCTGCAACCATCCAATATGTGAAAGATGGTGAGCAAATAGGTAAGTTGCTCGGGCTCAAGTCTATGGAAGGCGAACGATGCACGGGTGAGTATAGCTTCTTGAAATAAAAATAAAAAAATTAAAAAAAAACAAATAACTGGCTTAAGAGATTAATCTGATTTAACCGCACAAATTTTACTTCTTAAAAAATGTTTTTTCCATAATACATATGGGCATTTCCATGATGTCGAACGCGACATTCGCACGCATTCTCAGTGGAAAAAGAAATATACGAAAATTTTTTTTTATTTGGACAAATGGCGGAAGTTATAGCTCTTGACTAGCACTGTAATTGGTGCTAAGGTTGATTTCTGGAAATTGTTCGTTTTCAAGATAATTACAAAAAACGAAGGCATTCGCACGCTACAAAAACAGAAGTCAGTTTTAAGGCGAACAGTTCAATCACTGATTTCAGCGAAACTTGAGGCAATATTTTAATGCGACTAATTTTGTAATATTGTACATTGATGAATCTTAGAACTGGTTTTTATTTGATTCAAAAATATTAAACAGTTTAGTTTTTTATTTTATTTTAATCACTGTCGCACGCTACATGTCGAATGCTACATTTAGTTGCATCATACGTTTTAATTTAATGTGTACTTTTCATTTAATTGGACATGAAGAAGATGATGAAAAATGACTTTTAATGTTTTCAATATATTTATTTTCACAAAAAAAAAATTATAAACTTAAAATATCTTCAACAAAGAAAAAAAAAAATAAAAAAAAAAATATTCATCCTTTACATAAAAACTAAAGAATAGAAACTAACTTAACTGTGAATAGTATTACTTATATTAAATAAACATTTTTTAATGGAATATGCAGTCCTAGCTCCTTCAGGACTGCCCTCTTAATATGCCAACCGATGCTTCAAACTGTATTTTTAACATTGGCTTGTCATTGAGGCATTACCACTCCCACATTTAACTACTCCACGAATAGACCTACTGTGGTGAAAATACAAAATACTCTACATTTTGACTAGTCATGTTCTGGGGTAACTCAGAGTACTCCTTTTCGGTAAGTTGACCTATCGCACCCTTGCTACTAAATCGGTACAACTTAAAATTTCGCATTTCTGGAACAATCATTCATTCTCTATTGAAACTTGCAAAAAATAATTATTTTTCTTAACTTAGTTTATTCTTAATCGACTACTGCATCAGTCTATATAAACATAAATTTTCTAGGTGTTGAGTTTCTTGCAGAAAAATGTGGTTGAAAATAAAAAATTTGAAATGGGTTTAGGAGCAAGGGTGCGAAATTTATAAATTTTACACTTACGATGTCGCACGCTACAAACTTCAAATATGTCTCAGGGCCAAAGCGTTGATTATTTTGCAACAAAATTTTTTTTATTTAATTGCAATACAAATTGCTGTTTGCAGCGAATATTTGAGGCGCGTTGCACAAACACCTTTGACTCACTGATAACAAATGTTATTTTTCAATGTCGCACGCTACAACGAAATAAACGATAAAGTAAAGAAAAAAATTACCGTAATTGGCGATTGCATCGTTCCCTTTGCATTTTTCTTACATTCCTCAAATATAAAACGATATTTAAAAGTGCAAATATCAAAGCATAGTGGATGTTATTACGAACAATAATCAAAACAAAACGGGAAGAGAAATATTCAAAACATAACTTTTGCACTTGTGCGACTTTGCATTTGAATATTTCTAAATGTGTTATGAATATATGTGGAATATGTTTAGATTAGTAAATGCCCATATGGGCATTTCCAGGTCATCGTACGTGACATTAGATTATTAGATTATTTTCTCTTTGCTCATGAATCTACTTAATTGTTGTTGTAACAATAATTTGAGAGTAGAAATGCAATGTTAAAAATTGCTGAAGTTAGTCGTTTGAAGCGAAGAAGTAGTTGCTCAAAATTGCTTAAATTGAGTCAAAGATATAGGTACTTAATGAACTTAAAGCCGTTATTTTTTCTCTTTCAAATCGTAACAGGCTGGAAATGATTCCAGATAATAAAATTTTTGTAGTATTGCTTCCCATAGCCAATGTAAGAAAAAATGTTCGATCATTTTTATTTTTGTAGTCGTGGTTGACATATTCCTGGAAATGCCGATATGTTGTAAATTTTTTCATACAAATTTCATTTTAATTTTTTATATTTTTATTTGTAACATAAAATGCATAAAATAATTTTTATTTTGTCAAAATGAACTCAAAAAAGGAGGTCGTAAGTAACCGCGGTATAGGCTGTCCTGGTTGTATGAAATAAAAAAATTTCATAGATTATTGTAAAGTACGTCTGTCGTTATCGTTCCTTCTACAATTATCATATTTTATTTAAAAAAATGTGTTGCGCAAAAAAGGTGCCGAAAATTATACTTGCTTTTTGTCGTAAAAAAATTAATTTTGAAAAAAAATTCTGGTTCCTGAATTTAAATTTTTAAAGCGATCGGTTGGGTAATTTGGTCTGCAGGACCGTTTGCAGAAAAATGCGTTTCAGAGCCGAGAAAATTGTTTAGCGCACGTCCGCGATTGTAAACTATAATTTTTTTTTATGTTAGTAATCGCGGTCTGATTTTTAAAACATTTCTTAGTAGGTTTAACTATCGAAGTATGCAGAAAAAAACGGATTTTCAAAATTTGTTACACCGGAGCAATACCTTAAGGCAAAAGTTACTTATATTTTCAAAATTGAATTCCTTTTTTCTCTGTGGCGTCGTTTTTGTTTTATTTATATTCATAACATGTTAATATCTTGCAGGCGAAAATATATTGAAAGTGCATAGTATGATTTCGGATTTGAGCTGCGAATTGAATGACAGAACAATCATAGTCACTGATAGAGGCCATAACATAAAGAAATCCTTTGAAAATTATCAGCACATTCCTTGCATTTGCCACCTTTTAAATAACACTCTGCATAAATCTTTTGAAGAAGTGCACGAGCTTACAGAACTCATGAACAGCTCTACAAAACTGGTTAAGTTCTTTAAAAAATCTAGGCTAAATGCCAATTTGACAACATCCTTGAAAAGTACATGCCCAACTCGTTGGAATTCAGTTTACTATATGCTGGCATCTATAGGGAAAAATTGGGGCGAAATAATTGCAATTCCTCAAAACAGAAACGAATTGAGTAAAATCGATCATATAAATATTTCAACCTTGAAGGCTGTGGTAAGTATACTAGAGCATATTGAAGAAGCTTCTAAAACATTAGAGGGCGATAAGTATGCCACAATGCACTTAGTAGTAATTTATGTGCATCAATTAAAATCTGTTTGCACTTTCGATACTTGCTATTCAGACGTAATATTAAGTTTTCAACAAAAGTTCCGCGTGTATTTAGAGACAACGGTTGATTGAAACATATCCATTTTTCATAAAATGGCTGTTTTCCTTTTTCCACCCACTAACAAGTTGTTGCAATTTTCGGATGTAGAAAGACAATCTATTGAGATTGAATGTTTACGAATAATTAAAGGCTTTCAAATGGAATTACCACCTTTTCAAGAGGAGCTTCTTCCCCATCAGCACCACTATGCAAATACCAAAAGTTATTTTAAGATTTTGTAGAACAAGTTAGTTTCCACTACGATATTTTGACATTGGCACTTCGCTGTCCATGCCTCCTCACTTTTCATTTGATTTCGGAGATGATAAACGTGCGTTATATTTCTTGGCTATACTCAATGTAAAAATCATATAGAACTATAGTTGCAACTTCGGCCAACAACATGTTTAAGCTGAACTTTGACCAATTCTCAGACCTTCCCGGGACAAGAAGAGTAATTGAATACTCGTTTCTAAGCCCAAAATGCTTGATTGCAACCAAAGAGTATAGAACAACAAGAGGTGTCATTTTATATGTTTTGAAATTCACCCGGAACAGGAGCGGGAGGAAACGAACTCAAACCTTCTTCAAACACGCTTTTTTGTGTTGGATCCGGTCGAACACATGAAAATCGCGTTTGATGCAACCTTTGTCCGTTTTGGTTTTGCCAATGAACGGGATTTGTAAATCGGTATGCATGCATATGTTTGTAGGAGGTTATGTGTATGTCTAGCGTTTTCAAAGCAGTAAAGTCAGGCAAATTTATATTTTCTGATTCTCTTTTTCGGTTTCGTATATGCGTGATCATTAGTGTATGCCCGACGCCATTTATGTCGAAATATTTCGATGTTCTTCGCAGTTTGTTTGGTCTTATTAAGGTTTCTTTTCATTAAAGCCCAATATTTTTCGATTGGACGAAGTTCGGGGCAATTCGGAGGATTTGCTTCTCTTGGTACCACAGTGACATTATTGGCTTGGTACCAATCCATTGTTCTCTGGGCGTAGTGAGATGTTGCTAGGTCAGGCCAAAATAGTACTGAACCGTGGCGTTGACGTATAAAAGGCAGCAAACGCCGGTCCAGACACTCTCTGATGTAAATTTCGGTGTTGATTGTGCGATCCGTCACAAATTCCTTACTTCGAAGGCCACATTTGCAAATGGCCTGCCACACCATGTATTTCTTAGGAAATTTGGTATGTTTTTTGGTGGTAAATTAAGAGGATGCTCCACCCCTTCTAACCGCAGTATAATATCCGTGTCCAGGTAACTGCTTGAAGTCCGCTTTGCAATACGTTTCATCGTCCATGATCACGCAATCAAATTTTGGCAGGTAATCGCGATACAGTTTTCGAGCCCTCCTCTTGGCTTCGGCGTCCTTCTGACCTATCAGGTTATTTTTGTACTTTATAGCTCCTTAGGTTGTAAAATCTTTTAATCCGTTGTATTTGACTTCGATGTTCCCGCTTTTGCTGCCATATCACGAACCGAAGTGCCTGGATTCTGAGTAAACAGCCGCTTAACGTTCTGGGCCACCGCATAGTTCGCTGGACCACTTTTTCTCCCTGATCCTGGTGTTTTTGGTAAAGGGGTAAGCTATCTGTATCGTTTTATGGTCCTACCGACAGTTTTTGCGCACACGCCAACTTCCATAGCGATCTTTTTGTACGTGGTGTTTGGATTTTTCATGTGTTTGTAAATAATTGCTTTCCGCTTTTCTTCTTGTTGAGACGACATCTTTTCAGTAGCTCTTTTATTTTATGAATGAGTATTTTTTTTAATCTGCAATATTTATACTTTATTTAGGTACCAAATATGTTGCTATAGAGTTAACACTTTTTTATAAATAGCCTAAAAACAAAAGGACAGTTATTTCTGGGACAGTCCTTATATATTTATACACTGCCGCTCATTTGAATACGTTTGAAATATTTTTTATGTATAAGCATGTCTCGTTCAGGCTGTGTTTCAATTGTATGGTCATTCTGTGTGTGTATTGAGAGGTCAATCATTTACCAAAAACTGTGGAAAAAATCATTACATAATGACCACCCGTTTAGATGATATGGTTACTTTTGTAAAAAATTACAAAAAATTCGTTCAATTTTTTGGCTCATTTGAATAGGTTCATTAGCGTTATTTTTAATTTAGTATGAGGGGCGCTTGAAGACCGTTAACATTTATCAAAATTTCGTTACAACACTTTGACATTTTATGAAAAAACAAAATTGGGACGTGGAAAACTCTTGAATGAAGCAGAAAAAGGCAAAATCGAAGCATATAAGGAAAGTGGTTTAATTCACGCAAATATTGACGCAAAAATTGGACAAAGCCAAAATGTAGTAACCAGGATTTGAAGGAATGAGTCGAATTATGGAAAAAACATGAAAGGAAGAACTCATAAAGCTACCACTGCCGCAGAAAGAAGACTTATCCTAAAGAAGGCGCCGATTTCTCATCACAGTGCTGCAAAAATTAAAGAAATTACGGGTGGTAAAGCTAGCTTAGCAACCGTTAAACGCGTCTTACAGGCTGCTTAGCATTTAAAGAGGCTCAAACTTAAACAAAAAACACCACTTATCGATAACACATGTCTTGGGATAACCAATGGAAAAACGTTGTATTTTCCGACGAAAAAAAATTCAACCTGGAAGGACCAGATGGGTATAACTATTACTTCCATGACTTGCGTAAGGAAGAGCATTACCTGAGTCGCTTACACAGCTGTGAGGGCAGTGTTATGGTGTGGGGTGCCATTTCCTATTATGGAACTATCGAACTAAATTCTGCGCACTAGTAGTGCTTTAAAATATGTTCAATTAACAATATTAAAATAAAAAATCATAAAAAAATTGTATATTTAAATATTTATTTTAATTTTATTTCTGTTGAACCTATTCAAATGAGCCGAAAAATTGAATGATTTTTTTGTAATTTTTTACAAAAGTAACCATATCATCTAAACGGGTGGTCATTACGTTATGATTTTTTCCACAGTTGTTGGTAAATGATTGACCTCTCAATACACATACAGAAAGACCATACAATTGAAACACAGCCTGAACGAGACATGCTTATACATGAAAAATATTTTAAACCTATTCAAATGAGCGGCAGTGTATATATGTCTATATCTATCGCGACTGCTTTGGTATGTTACATACTCCGTGCCAAACTTAATATACCCGTTCCTTCGGAAAAGGTATAATAAATTATGCGTAAAAGTAACTCTTTTAACTTACAGGATACTGAGACTTGCGACAACTTTTTTTTTAGAGAGCCAAAAAAACTATATATTTGAAGATTATTTCCACCTCATAAAAATGTTCGCAACGCACTTATAATATTAAAACCAAAGATGGTATTGAAAGCTGGAAAGTTATAGAAGAATTTAATGATTTAGATTGGAAGCAAAATATGCGAATGGCGCCTGAATTAACTTCAAAACACATTTATCCGAATTTTTTTCGAAAAAATGAGTCTTCGTTTAGCGGTACAGATTTTCAGCCATACTGTTGGAGAGTATTGAATTCCTGAAAACATTACAATTCATTAATGCGCCCTCATTGCGATGCATTTTAGGACTCAACAACTAACTACAAGCTGTTATAGCCTTGTCCAGAAAGTTCCTGGAATTGCCTAAGGAACCATTGCCAGGTTTTTAGGGGAATATTCCCTTGAATGTCTCAACTCAAGGCCAAAACTCCCTAAAATTTAATATTAAAATCTTCAAAAAACAAAAACTGAGTCCCATAAGATCCTATAAAAATTTCAGTGACCACTTCTTTACCCTAAGACTCAACTAAAGATCATAAATGTCTTCTGATTTAGGGGAGATTCCCCTAAACTGGCAACAGTGGCTTCAGGTCACTTCCGTTATGCCACGCTGTTTTAATCAGGATTGTATCGAAAACCTGTTTGCAGCTTTAAGATCAAAGCTCAGCAACAACTCCAACCCATCGGCCAGAGAACTTCAATAATTAACAGCAAGATTGATGTCGATGAGAATTGTGCGACACAACTATGTGCAAAACAAAAATTACGCCGAAGAGGAATGTGAACAAATTGATCTAGATTGCAATATAACGGACTTCAACAGTGGAAAATCACAAGAAGTGTGCACTATGGAATATTCAACAGCGTCCACAATAGATGAAAATTATGAAAGTCACATTCAAAACTTTGCGAAGAGCCCCGCTGAAATACACTTCTCTGAGTATTCCTTAAGCACCAGCCTACTGTCTCAGCTATCTTAAGGCCGTGGGTCATCAAAAATCGACGTGCGACCACGTTGAAAATCGATAAACCAATTTTTGACGGTGACCATCGAAGGAGAAGAGTCACCGTACACAGAATTCAATCGATCTTTGATTTCGCTACGTGATTTCCGTTTCAGAAACAATAATCGAATCACCGACCGACATTAATCTTTTTCCATTTTTCTAAACCTAGATTCATTTCCTTCCTTTCAAATACAAAAATCAAAATTAAATTTCCAATTTGGATCAATTTTAACAACAGCTGTATACGATGACGTACATGCACGATAGTCAGTTTTTATTGCGATAGTGGTGCCATCAGGTAGTAATGCTAGGGACTTATCGGACTGCCCTCGTACGTGTTGGTAGTTTCAAGAAAAGTTGCACTAGTTCTGATAGTTCTAGTAGAAGCACTAGTTCTTTTTCGAAAATTTACCTACTGCTATCTTTAAAACTAACAGGAAAAAGTTTTATATCAAACATTCTTATCATATAGAACTATAGCTGCTATTTCGGCGAAAAGCTATTACGTGGTACACCACACTTCTGTTACGTGGTTCACCACACTATAGTGTGAGCTATGGTGTGGTTCACCACAGTTGAACTTTTTCACCAAAACATGGTGGCTCTCGCCAAAATTTGGCCGAAGTTGCAGCAATACTTCTATATGGTAAAAATCATAAAGAACTATAGCTGCAACTTCGGGCAAAAGCTATTACGTGGTACACCACACTTCTATTACGAGGTTAACCACAACACTCGAGCTATGGCGTGGTTCATCACAGTTGAACTTTTTCAATAAAAAACCAAAACGCGCCAAAATTTTCTCGTAAATTTGTTTATTTATTACAAGGAAACGGAGATGACGAATCGTTAGGTTTTCAGTGGGTAACCGCGCCGGTCATATCCTGCACAAAATTTTGGGCATGAGAAAATGGTCGGCGCGATGGGTGCCGCGCTTACTAACTGCAGACAACAAAACCCAACGTGAGACCTTTTCAGAGCAGTGTTTGACGCCAATTAAGCGCAATCCAAGAGTTTCTGCGCCGTTTCGTGACCATCGACGAAACAATGATCCACTGATACACGCCAGAGACCAAGGAACAGTCAAAACAGTGCACTTTACCTGGCGAACGTGCTCCGAAGAAAGCGAATACTGTCCCATCGGGCGGAAAGGTCATAGTCTCCGTTTTCTGGGATTCACAATCTGTGATCTACATCGACTACCTGGACAAGGAGACCGATTACAGGGCTCTTCTATGCCAACTTATTCGACCGATTCGATGGCAAATTGGAAATAAAACGGACACATTTGTCTCTGTCACCATAACAACGCAACAGCTCACACCTCCACCGTCGCCACAGCAAAATTGATCGAATTGTGCTCCAACAGCTGCCGCATCCACCCTGTGCTTCAGATTTGGCCCCGTGCGACTTCTTTTTGTTTCCAAACTTAAAAAAGTCACTCGCCGGGCAGAAATATGAGTTGAATGAGGAGATTATCGCCGCCACGGAAGCCTATTTTGAAAACCTCTGGAAAACGTATTTTTGGACGGGTTAAAGAAGTTGGAGAATCGCAGGGCCAAGTGTATCGACCTAAACCGAGACACTTTTCCAAAAATTTTTGTTTTTCCTTTGAAGGTTAAAAAGTTTATGGACTGCCCCCGTATATACCATATTTCAAAGGTTCTTGCTTTAAATATTGTACTTAAAATTAAATGTAGACATTAAATATGCTCATAAGGTTTTAAAATGCCTAAAAACAATTCTTATAAATCGTGCATAAAATGAAAAATACGCACACAGTCTTTTTCACAAGTATCACAAAGCAAATCAGAAATTTTTTTAGATCTGGTGCATACCGACGTGTGTGGACCCTTTAATACAGAATCAATTGGTGGCTCTCGATACTTTTTAAAATTTATCGATGACAAACCTCGCACAGTTTATGACCCCTATGTACTTGCCGGAATAGTGTCATAATTGGAAAAATTACCTTATGTACTCGATTGTACAGCGTTGGTACATGATTGTGCTAGCATAAATTTTGTTTGTTCATTCAGTCAATAAATTATATTGACTATTTAAAATTTCCCATGATGTTGGCCGGAAAATTGTCATAACTAGAAAAACGACCTTATGTACCCGATTGTACATCGTTGGTACATGATTGTACTAGCATAAGTTTTGTTTGTACGTTCACTCATTAAATAATATTAATTATTTACATATCCCCATGACGATGACCGGAAAATACATATATTAAATTGGTTAAAACTTACGCATACCTAATATGAAATATATCGACATAGTTGCACATCCCTATCTGAACAAATAGCAAACGTGTTAATAAATTTTCAACACAGTTGCATGCGGAATTTCGATTGAGAAGGTTGTAAATTTCAATACAACGAAACTAATCCTGACTAAGGATCTGATCCTTTTTATCGCTTAGTCTAAACGTGTGTCAAGGAGGAATAGAAGTACTCAATGGCACTCGTATTGTACAAGTTCAACAAAGATAAATCGTTCTAACCTAACAAATTCGAAAATAATCTTGACGACGGTCATTTAAACGTTCGATCCTTTACATATTATTGCAAAAGTTCTATCCTGGCATATGTGGACCTAACTGTGACCCTGCCATTTAAATTATAGTAAAAAAAATAAAAATTTTTTTTTAACGGTTTTTGTATTTTTTTCTAAGGAATATGTGCCAGAATCTTATTTCCCATCTCAAACAAGGACGTGCAAATGGCTGGAGGAACGAAGGGATGATTGTTTTTTAATAGGTAGCATCTGGTCTGTTTTTTGTTTTCTACGTCGTCATTGTCCTGCCCCACTTCTGTAATTATAAAAATACTCCGCGTTTAATACTTCGTTGGGTAATCATAATGTTCCTTATCTATTGATCCCAAAAGTGATTAATATTTCGCTAAAGGTTATATTTTACAGATTCACAGAGATAAATTTTATCCATGCCGAGTGAGAGTTGTATGGCAGAGGCAGAGGCAACCAAGACCGTACGTCAAAAATTTGGCTAGAAATGAGTGAAAAATGCTGTGATGGGAAATGGACTCCTCTCAGCTGGTACACAAATGTTACTAATGACAGACGTATGATATTGAGTAGTGCCCGAACGAAAAAAACGGACACGTTCCCTTTCAAGAGTCTGCTCCAGCTTCGGATGAGACTATAAATTATTCACGAGAAGAGACACATCGGGAGGACACCGACTCTGAAGTAGATGATAATGAATCAAAGTTTGATTTAGTCGTGCCTTCAGAGATATGGAATCAAATCAAACCTATTATATCGCATAAATCAAGATCCAAATACACTTTGAGGCCCCGAATTTGGACGAATATCATCGCTGATTTGTTCCATGAGCAGTACAGAATGCCCTGTGCATTTGTTTTTGACTACGGAAATGTTTATTTATCACCTGACAGCAAATATTTCTTGAAAATCGTGGGACGTTGTATCGATACTAAGTGTTCTAATCGATTCTTAGGAACTGCAGACAATGGACCCTGTCCCATCACAGGCCAAGTGACATTGAAGATTAAAACAAGAGACACTTATCGTACTGCACATGCCCCCGTAACTCGTCCATGCAATGGGGGAAAAAGGAAGTTTGTCGGTAGAAGAGCGTTGGCAGAAGGCTCGTACAATACTAGGAACAACTTGGCGCGTGAAACCACAAAACGAAGAAAAACTTTAGCTCCAATTGTTTCTTCGCTTGATTTCATCCGCCACGCTAAGCAGGATTTCAAACGACAGGACTTAGGAGCAGGGGAAAAACGGAAAAAAATCCGGTTCACGTTGTTGAAAAACTTCAGTTCCAAAAGCATAACCCACGTTTCTTCATGTTCAGTCTGTTACGTAGCAAAATAAATAAATAAGTAAAATAAATAAAGGTGAAAATTAAAAATAAAAAATTTAAATAAAATTAAAAACAAAAAAAAATAAATAAAAATTTAATAATACACATTAATAAACAAACAAATCAAAATGAGATTGCACTAGGTGAGAATGCTAAAAGAAGTTGAGAAAAGAAAAGATATTAGTCTAAAAATTAAAAATTTTTGGTGTATATTGAATGTTCTTATGCAAACAGGCACACAACCAAAAGCAAAAAAGGAAAGAAAACAAAAGAGGAACAAAAAAAGGGAAGGGAAAGAAGAAGGAAGGGGGAAAGAAGGGGCATCACATAATAACTCATTACAGAATACCGCAATGGAACCATTCAGTGAAGAGCATCTATTGAACATCCACAAAACCATAAGAGAGGGGGCACACCTGACGGCTGCGATGCAAAACCGCGCAATTTTTATCAGCACCCCACACGCAGCCAAGTGGTTCCAACGGCAACAAAAACAACAAATGAAGGCAATACTAGCATACGAGACAACCCAGATCTCGAATATACTGATGCTTTCAATATTCATAAATCCGATGATGAGCTCAGCCTCGACGGCTATGATTATGACATAGACCTAGAGGATTTTGGTTCATATAATACTGATCATGCCGTACCAATAGACACAAAACCAACCATCTATCCACGTCACCTAACAGACACCGAGGAAGTAGATGGGTTGCCAATGATCCTGCTTAAAATCATTCTAGAAGCAGAACGAACCCGCCAGCCTGGCAAAAAGCTGCATTTTCGAAAATTTGTCAATGGCATAAGATACCAGGTGACAATACCAGTAGCAGGGGAAACAATTGTAAAAAACAAAACGAAACGAACAGTCCCAAACAACCCAGACAATACCACCAAAGGTCAATAAAAGCAATAAAAAGCGAAAAGCAAGGAATAACCATAGAAATGAGCCGCCCGCAAGAAGACCCGCTTTGAGCTACACGGACCTGGACACCTTCGGCTAAGAACATGATGCATTGTTGTTGTTGTCAATAAAAATATAAATGAATTGAAATTTTTTTAAATGAAATGTAAATGAATTGTATATATATAATATATATAGGATAGAGTTAAGGTGAACAGAATTAAATAACGATACATGAATTTTTCTAATTATAAGTAAAGAAAACAAACAAACATTAAGTTAAGAAGTAATGAGGCAGAGAAAGAAAGAAAAAAAGGAATTATATATTATATTTTTTTTACCAGACTCACCTTCCTGAATCCACCCATACGTTCACTTCACTTTTTTTGTGTTTTTTTGTTAGTCTTAAGTATTCGTTGATTAGTTTTAAGTTTATATTTGATGTTTGGAATAATTATAAAAACAGTTTCACTATTTGCACTTGCGGAAGCAATGTATGCCATTGTTACGAATGAAGGGAAACAAGATTAGAAAAATAAAAATGTCATATCGGAAAATGTGAAATGTCAGATCGGAAAAAGAGAAAGAGAAAGAGATATTACGACTGGAAAGAGACAGTAGGAGAACAGGGCGTTTGGTCGAATCCCAATCAATGTCTTACAACGAAAAACATCAAATTCTGTTACCTTATAATTGAAGATTCACCACCTTACTTGTTCAACTCATAAGTACATAAAAATTCTCTTCATGGAGGAAACGCACTCATGTTGCGTTCAATTCGAAGTGAATTTTGGATTCCACGAGTCCGGAATCTTATAAAAACTACCATCCATCAATGCAAAATATGTGTGATTGAACAAAAAAAGCAACGCACGCAGTTAATGGCTGCACTACCTCAAGAGAGGTGCTCCTTTTCACGCACATTCGAGACGACTGGAGTGGATTTTGCGGGCCCCTTTGAACTTACATCGTTTCGTGGTAGAGGTTGTCGCCTCTCCAAGTGATATGTGTGCGTATTCGTTTGCTTTTCAACCAAAGCAATCCATTAAGAAGCCACGTCCGATTTGACCACTGGCACCTTTTTAGCCGCTCTCGACCGCTTCGTCTCTCGTAGAGGCTGCCCAGTCAAAATATATTCGGATAACGGCACCAACTTTGTCGGAGCAGCCAAAATCCTAAAGACATAAAATGCCATTTAGGCTATTTCTACACCGAGAGAAAAAGGTAGTTATATTAACTGAAAAAACAGGTTAAAATAACCGAGTTCACCGTTAATTCTTAGCTTATGTGTAGTAGCGGTCAATTCAACAGTACAAACACAGTCAATAAGGACATAACTACCTGGTGGTTGATATAACTGTCTCGCGGTTAAATCAACTGTCACCAGCGACTGGGAAAAAAAAATTTATTTTTTGCTTTGACTTTTTTTTTATCTTCTTTTATTAATATTTTTTTTTTTATTAAATTATTGTATTTTTTCTTTATTTATTTGTTTCTATTTAAATCTTTTTCTCTTTCATCTCTTTAAATTTTCTCGCCTCGGCCGAGCCTTGAACCGCAGACCTCCACTTCGCTGGGCGAACGTCTTAACCATTACGCTAAACGATCGAATTTAATTTGTTGGTCAAAACGCTCACTTGAGCTTATGGTTGCAAAATTTTTTGCTTGAAAATGAACCATTAAAAAAAATTAAATAAATTAAAATCTTAAAAATTTAGGAGAAAATTTTTGCCTTAAAAAACAACTACACTCTGAACAAAAAAAAAAAAACTGTAATTAAATAAAAAAATCCAGAAAAATTCCCGCCGCCAGCAGGGATAGAACCCCGAGTCTCACGACGGTCAACTCACAGCTTAAACAACTGAGCTATTGAAAACTCAGGAGACGGTTGATCAGAATGCGAACTTATACGTCTAAGTGAACGAAAGCGAATTTGAACATAAAAAGTGACTATTTTTCAACTGTTGATTTGACTTCCTTTTCCAGTGCATTTAACGGGGAATACAGTTAATTTGACCACTCTTACTTTAACTGTTCTAAGTGGTTGAATTAACAGTTCTTATTTCTCTCGGTGTAGTACTACTATGTCTAAATATTTTTGCATTAAATTGAGGGCTTTATTTGAGATAGTTAGAATGACCCGATTTAGATCAAATATGCGCCGTTTTGTTCGATAACTTGTTGCCATTTTAAAGGTAATTTCATTATGCCTCTCTCATAGAAGCCCTCGTTCCTATTAGCAAAAAATTGAGACAGTCGAATTTCAGAAGCCTCTCTTGAAGCGAATGTTTCACCAGCAGAATTGTTCGCCATGGACAGGAACAGATGGTAATCACTTGGTGCCAGGTCCGCACTATAAGGTGGATGCAGAAGAACCTCCCAACCAAACTCCCGGAGCTTCTGGCGAGTCACTATCGATGTGTGTGGCCTGGCGTTGTCCTGATGGAACACAATTCCTCTCCTATTGGCCAAAGCTGGCCGCTTATGGGCGATTGCTTCCTTCAGACGGTCCAATTGTTGACAGTAGAGTTCCGAGTTAAGAGTTTTGCCGTATGGGAGCAGCTCATAGTAGATAATTCCCTGCCAATCCCACCAAACACACAGCAAAACCTTCCTGGCCGTCAATCCTGGCTTGGCCACCGTTTCCGCCGGTTCACCGTGTTTCGACCACGACCGTTTTCGCTTGACGTTGTCGTAAGTGACCCACTTTTCATCACCAGTCACCAACCGCTTCAGAAATGGGTCGATTTTGTTGCGGTTCAGCAGCGATTCGCAGATGGAAATTCGGTCTATGAGGTTTTTTTGCGTTAACTCGTGTGGCACCCATACATCGAGCTTCTTTGTGTATCCAGCCTTATTCAAATGGTTCCAAACGGTTTTTTGTGCAATCTTTAGCTCTTTTGCAATCGAAACAGTGCTAACATGACGGTCGGACTCGATAATTTCCATGATTTTATCGACATTTTCGACAATTGGCCTTCCAGTGCGTGGTGCATCCTTGACATCGAAGTTACCGGAACGGAATCGACGAAACCAAAATTGCGCCTGATTGGCTGTTACAGTATCAGGTCCATCAACGCTATTCACATTTTCAGCCGCCTGGCTTGCGTTTTCTCCCTTATCGAAGAAAAACTGTAAAATGTAGCGAATTTTCTCTTTGCTGATGTCCATCTTTGACAAGCTCTCAAACAAAACTGAATCAATCAATCAAAAAAGTGTCAAAAAAGCTTTTTTAGTAGGAACTGTCATCTTTCTAATGCCCCCTAGCGGAACACGATCGGACTTCTTGGATTTCTTTTTACTACACCTAATATGTTCAATATAACATTTCTTGGAAATTCATTCCAGCTGGGGCCCCACATATGGGCGGTTTATGGGAGGCTGGGGTGAAAAGCTTTAAGCTTCACCTGCGCAAATGTGCCGTACTTATAAAATACACCTTTGAAGAGTTTCAAACTCTACTCGCTAAAATTGAAGCGTGTTTGAATTCTCGGCCACTCAGCCCTCAATCTTCTAATCCTTCAGATCTTGCTCCATTAACGCCAGGCCATTTTTTAATAGGTGGTCCGCTCCTGACGAGAGCAGAACCCTTATCTTCTGAACATCCTCTATCCCTAGTGAATCGATGGAGAAAAATTAAGGCATTAAACTAGTACCTTTGCGAGCGTTGGAAGGCAGAATACCTAACTGAGCTTCACAAAAGACATAAATGGAAATTTCCTACCGAAAATCTTAGTACTAGTGACTTTGCAGTTATAAAACAAGAAAATTTTCCCACAACCGAATGGCGTTTGGGCCGAGTAAAAAAAATCTATAAAGGTAGCGACCAGAGAGTGCGAGTCGCTGACATTCAAACTGAAAAAGGAATACTCACTAGACCAATTTCTAAGCTAGTAGTTTTACCCCCATGCTAAACAACTTATTTATACCCTTCTATCCTAGATACAACATAATGGGCAAGAGCAAACGCCTGCATCGCTATGGGTGCCGTATTTGCAACCTCCATCACGCATTGTCTTGCTGCAGTAAATTTCGAGCGATGAACGTAGTTACATGACTACAAACCGTGGACATGCATAAATACTGCGCAAATTGTTTGGCGCACTCGCACGCCACTCGAGACTGAACTAGCAAATTTCGTTGTAAATACTGCCACAAAGAACATCATTCGTTATTGCATCGCCATGATAGAATTTCAAAGAAAGTTCCACAACGCTCCGTCAGACCTGAATCACTACCTAGTCCGCCATTCTATCCCAACCGCACCGTCACCTTAATACCAACAGCATGTTTGCAATTAAGGTACCATCAGGTCACTCGTACGGTCAGGGCAATTATCAACACCTGTTGTGAGCACAGCCTTATCTCGGAAGAACTTGTGCGAAAATTACGACTGCCTTCCACGGTCGTCGGGAATGAAAAGTGGTGCTCGGTGACACTTAGCTCCCGTCATGATGCTTCGCTTAAACTAGAAGTCTCGCTCAAATTGACAACCGTTCGATACTGGACACCCGACGTTTCGCTCGATCCAACCATCATGGAACATTATGCGAACATCATGTTGACCGATCATACATTTTTCATTCGTTCCACTTGCGAAATCGTCTTAGCAGTAGACATCTATCAACGAATTTATCGTCCAGGGATATTGCCGCTGGACAAATCAATCTGCATGGCCCAAAACACTCTCTTCGGTTATGTCCTTTCAGGAGCAGTACCATTATAAATCATTTAGTTCGTTAATTTTGCAGCGTTCGTGCAAAGGGGGTCGGCAATGTTTACGTACAATTTGGCTCGTCTACACGCCAACATATCCATAAAAATCTACTACTTCTAAAAAGAAAGAAAACTACTGCCATTTTATTGGGGAATGAATTTTGACTGCTGTTCGTTTTTTTTCTCATTGCAATTAGTTCTTTTGCATTCATATTTTCTGCACAATTAGTTTTTTTATATCAAAAATAGAACTCGTCTCTTCGAACGAGAAAAGCGAAAAGGCGGTAGTTTTTGGTTTATCTCGCTACTTCACTTGGATTTTGGCGGCTCAACTCTTCGGACGCAAGCAACAACTACTTCTTGGCCTTATATTCCTCGGATCTCATTTTTTTTTTTAAATATTTATTTTAGAAACGCATGAAAGCGCATAATTTTTATATTATAAAATACTTCGCCGTCAATATATTGTACAACGACCTGTACAATAGCTCGCGAACTCTATCAAGAGCTGCAATAAAGCAATTCAAACTTAAAACGAACGTTTTTTGGTTATTTTCCACTGGAAGCCGTTTTTGGGAAAAAACAGAATATCGAACATAAGTCCGGTGAGTATCCAAAGTGGCCCTCATAGTTAATCCAAACGACATTAACTAACCCTTTTTCGTTTCAGCTCGAACATACATATTCTTGGGATGTTGAGACTTGTAATTTATAATTCTCCCTGAAGCTGTTGGTTTCTGATACCAATCAATCTAATACCAATTGGAAACAATGAAACTACATCAAAAGAGACCATAATTTCGTTGTCCGCTATATATGTGTTGTTGTATCTTTCTTTAAACTCTGTTGCGTTTTTCGTATTGTATTTTGAATCTCTGGTTTCACGTTTGGATACCGGCTTCCCACAAAACAACAACAGAAAAGCAAAGCGAAATGTTTTCATTTTTCAAAAATAAAATAAATAAAAATATTGATGGAGATAACCTAAAGGAAAGAGTAAGGATAATTTTGTGCACATTAAATAATTCAAAAAGTTTCAACTTAAAGCTCGAAAGACTTATATTAAAATCTAATCGAGGACTGTAAATATTACATAAACGAATACATCTATTTATTGGTTCGTTAAATGCATACAGTGTACGAGGGACAGAGTTGACTAGGAGACGTGTATGTCGCAAGAGACGTGGAGGATCATATAAGATGATTTTACTGGCTATTTCTTGGCAGTTTATGTTCAGATTTAAAACATTGTATACGAACAATATAGAGATATAAGACCGCCTATCTTCTAATGACTGCAAACCAAGTAATTTGCGTCTCGCTGTATAGTTCGGGAGACCGTTAGGCCAATGTATTTAACTCAGCGCTATTCTGGATAGAATTTTTTGTACTTTTTCAATTTTTGTGTTATGAACTGCGTGGTATGGGTTCCATATTAGGCAACAGTATTCTAAACGACTTCTAACTAAAGACACATATAGAGACTTTAATGTAAGAGGATCAGCAAAAGATTTAGAATTTCGTCTGATGAAACCAATTTGAGAAAGGCATTTTGACACAATGTGGTCTACGTGTTTCGAAAACGCTAGTTTAGAATCAAATATTATTCCAAGATCCTTGACTTCTGAACTACGTACCAATATGTTATTGTTTAGTTCGTAGTCGAATAGCACAACATTTGATTTTTTACAATAAGATACCACACAGCATTTGGAAAAATTTAGATGCAATTTATTCATGATGCACCAGTTGGAAATAGAATTCAGATCGGTTTGTAAATTTGTGCAGTCCGACAATGTGTCAATTTTAGAAAAAAGTTTGACATCATCAGCGAATAAAAGGCATTTTGTAAATCGTAAGCAAGTAGGTAGGTCGTTTATGAATATAAGAAATAGCAGTGGTCCGCAATGAGTTCCTTGTGGAATACCAGACCACGCGTTTATAACATTTGTAGATCTTAAACCTCCAATTTGTACTGTAAGAATCCTGTCTTCAAGAAAGCTGGCTAAGAACTTTAAGGCAGAACCGCGAACTCCAAAAGAGCATAATTTCTGAAGCAAGATTTGATGATTTACTTTGTCGAAGGCTTTAGAGAAGTCTGTGTATATAACATCTGTCTGCGCAAAGGATTCAAAAGAGTTAATAATATGATTTACCATAAGTATAAGATTTGTGGATGACGATTTACCAGGCATAAACCCATGCTGATCATTGCATATGCGGTTTTTAGCATAATCAAACAATTTGGCTTTGATAATTGAATCAAAAATTTTGGCGAGAGTGCATTGTTTTACAATGGGTCTATAATTACCAACAACACTGCGATTTCCTGATTTGAATATTGGGGTGATCGTGCATTTCTTCCAAGGACTAAGGAAGATACCTTCACGTAAGCATCTATTAAAGAGCGTGGTCAGAGGATGAATGAGGCATGATGAGTAAATCTTAAAGAAAATTGGGGAAAAACCTTCAATGTCAGATTTACTACTAGATATTAAATTATTGATCGCAAAAGCAATCTCACTACTATCCACGAAAAACTGATTTATTAAGTCGACCGAGCTGTTCATATATGGCGACGATGTGACTAGATCGTGTTTTTCATAAACTAATTGGAAAAATTTAGCAAAGAGATTGCACGATTCAAGAGTATTATTTGAAGTTTCATCACCGAGCTGCAATCTAGATGGAATTCCATTTGTTTTACGTTTCGTGTTGATGTAGTTCCAAAAGGATTTTGGATTTGTTTTAATATTATCTTCAATAGTTAATATATAATTTCTAAATAGAAACTTATGAAGAAAATCAAATTGTTTCCTTAACACAACAAAATTTATTCGATCAGATTCTTTGCATGTTGCCTTATAGATTTTTAACGCTTTATTTTTTCTGTTTTTTAGATTACAGAGTTTGAAATTGAACCATGGGGGCTTATTTCGAGGTTTCAAACATTTTACAGGGACCTAAGAATTTATTATGGCATGTAATTCATTGCAGAAAAATTTGTAAGAATTATTTATAGAATCAATGGAAGACAAGGCATTCCAGTCAATAGCGTCAAGAGAAGCAGCGATTTCTTCATAATTTGCGTTATTGTAATCATATACAAATCCATCCATGTCTCTTTCACATTCGAAAATATAAAATTCGAAATTAATGATAATGGCTTTATGATGCATATTATTGCTCGAGATGGGAGAGAGAGACTGTTCACATATTAATCTAAGTGTATCAGATGAAAAAACTAGATCCAGAGTCCTACCTAAATCATTCAATATATAGTTTTGTTGGCTTAATCCAGAAGAAAATAAAGAACTTATAACTAATATATCGATATCTGACTTCATATTTATTGGCACTAAAATATTTCCACGCAAGTCCCAAGAGATATTGGGCAAATTGAAATCTCCAAGATATAAGACTTCATCCAGTTCATATACACTGTCAATTAATGAACTTGCATTTTCTAAATGCAATTTATACGTATCAATGTTACTATAAGGCGGAATATATGATAATAGTAGGTACAGTGTATGATTATTATTAAACCTGATACTAACGGCAATTTGCTCTATAGATCTATCATTATGTTGTAGAGGGATTAGGCTACAGCTTAAGTTAGACCTAACCGCTATCAAAACACCACCACCTCTGCCGAGTCCTGAGGTATATTCACAGCGATCACGTCGGAAGACGTTGTAGGATTTGTCGAAGAATTCAGACGAAGAAAACGAGTCGTTGAGCCACGTTTCAGTGATGGCAATGATATCATATTCTTGAAGTGATGTTTCTAAACTAAATATTGACGATTTTGTACGCATACCGCTGACATTTTGGTAATAGAGTTTGCAGTTATTAGATTTTTGATTTGATTTACTATCAATTACGGAGCATCTCCTGGATTGGGTTGTTTTGGAAAAAACCGGAACTTACGAACTTTTACATTTGATGGCCAAATCGATGGGTCTAACACTTTTTCATATAATGAAGATACAATGCCAAGTTTAAAGTTAACCTTTTTTATAGACGAGGTCGGCGTATCTTTTTTGATCAGATTATAGCATGCGAGAGACGAACGTTCAACACCAGCATGTTTGACAACATATTCAATAACTTTATCGGCTGTAACCGATGGTTTGAACGACGATAAATGAACCCATTTCAATCGAGTTACAACATCCAACTCGTCGTTCGAGTTATTACCAACAACAATAGAACGATGTTTTCGTGCTCTATTTTCATTTGCGATTACAAGAGTATCCGAAGTTCGAGCGCTTGGTGAGTTAGAACACGAAGGCTGTGTATTGATAGCTGCTGCAGTTTCGGCATATGTAAGAGGCACTGGAGACTTAAGTTCAGGTGTAACATTATTATCAGCATTAACGGCGTTATCAACGAGATTAAGAGAATTATCTGTTTGTAGGTATGTCGACGTTGTAGGCAAAGCTGAGCTACGGACAGTGTTGTGCATCAATAAGGGAGTGGAAACTCCAGACTTTTTATTAACATTATTAGGCGATTTATTAGAGTAGTTCGTATTTTTGTCATTCGGAGATGATACGTGAGAGGTGAGGGATAAGCTTCTGCGATGTGTAAGTCCAAGAGATTTGCCTTGGATTTGGTCGGTGACCCTGGCCTTTGAGCGCGTGAGAATTCTATTGTTACCACTCAATAAATTTTGAGCGTTTGAACTTTCAGTTTTATTTAGCGGGCGCGAACTATGTTCAGCTGCTGCGAGAGAATTTAGGAAGCCACTTAATGCATTTAGATTTTTAAGAGCGTCATTTACATTAGAATTACAGAGAAGAGAAGGGCGATTTAAGCAACTGTCGCACATATATAGCAAGTTCTTATTATTTTTGATTAGAGTTAATACGTTCGTATTTAATTTTGCACATTTTAAATGAAATTTATTGGCACAAACGCCACAATCGACATGATCGTCTCTAGAGCACTGTAATTTACACTTTATGCAGTTCATAATATCAAAATCGTAATTGATTCGAGTTTACATCAATTTTTATTGAGAGCGATTTAAAAACACGACTTCACTTGACGACAATGAAATTCATTTGATATGGAGTATTAATATTCAAATTGATTGTTAAGATAGATTGTCGCATATTTTTTGAATTAACTGACGTTGCTTATAAACTGTAGGTTTGAGGGCAGAGTGTTCCAAAGGCAAATCGCAAAAATGAAAAATTGACGATCAGAGGTTAATGAAAAATGCCTAATAGGTACTAATTTGTTGTCCCTATTGGACAAAGTAAATCTTAGTTTAGCGTACAAATATGCAGGACTTTTATCATTAATGATATTTTTCAAGAGGATTAACAAGTGTAGTCTAAGAAGGTTTTCAAAGGACATACCATAGATACGATGGCTAAGGTGCAATATGTGGTCGAAACGCCGAAGCTTGAAAATATAACGTGTAATGTTATTAAATAGCACGTTTAGTTTTCTTTTACTTACATGATCGCAATTAGCAAATATTTCACAGCCATACAGAAGGCTTGGGAGTAATATTGCCTTAGCTAATATAAACCTAATTTTGATTGGCGTATATTGTTGTGACACCTAAAGCAAGCGAAGCATGCTATAAACTTTTCCTACGACGCACAGTGCTTCGATCCCATACATTCGATGGACAAAAATAGAAAGAAGTGTCGTAGGGCATTGAAATTTGGCACAAGTCCCTAATATGGCTTAATTAAGAAAATTTCTAAGTTTCATCAAAATTGACCCCACCCACCACCCAGCGCCCATACCACCCAAAGTTATTTTTGGCTATAAAAATGGATATTTTGCCAAAAATTTCTTAAAAATTGGGGAAAGAGTATATACATATGCGATCTTATCAAAAAATAATATTTCTTCCATTAATTTCGCAAGATTTTTATTACTGTTTTCACGTTCGCGTCTTAAGTCTTTTCGCAGACAGTTCTGTTAAAAAAACGAGAGAAATAAAGCAAGGACTTAAGACTCAATAATCAGCCACATTTTTCTAAAATTGCAACGAAAAACAACGAAGTAAAGACTTATAAATGCATGCACATTTCATAAATATTGAAAAGCATACTTTTTGGCTGCATTTAATAATGTTTATTTACGAAGAAAACTTTAGTATAAATCATGAAAATATACTTTTTTAAAAATCTAACTTTTTCTTTATTTGTTGGTTCGATAAAAGTCTGATTTTTTCATAACTTATTAGAGGAATATATAAGGTACTAAAAATAGGAATAAAAAAATACCCGTTTTTCCGTATTTCCTTTTTTTACTCCATTAAAGTTTCGATATTTTTTACTATGAAAAAAAAATTTGTGCTTTTTTCAAGCAGAAAAGCAAAATGATATTAAGCTCCTTTGCCTAAAAGCATATTTTTAATGTACTTCTCATATATTTGAAAAGTTAAAACAACAAACCTTAAGTCTATTAAGGAAAAAATGTATTTGTGGCAATTTCTTGCGAAACAGCTTGAAACAAGTGTTTCATAAATCAAGAAAAACGCTTATGGGAAAAATGATTTTTTTCTCAATTGTTGGTTCGATAGAAGTCTGATTTTTTCATATCTTATTAGAAGAATATATAAGGTATTAAAAATAGGAATAAAAAAATACCCGTTTTTCCGTATTTTTTTTTTTTACTCCATTAAAGTTTTGTAATTTTTGAATAACCAACCAAAAATTTGTGTTTTTCAAAGCAAAAAACCAAAATGACATTAAGCCCCTTTGCCTTAAAATTTATTTTTTATTTATTACTTATATATTGAAGAAGTCAAAAAATTAAGTTTGAAGTAATTTCACGAAAAAATAAATTTTTGACATTATTTTTAGTGAATCGACTTGAGCGAATTATTTTGTTAAAGCAGTTTTGCTTAAAATCGTCTTAGTTGAGCGCCCTCTAGTGGTGATATAAAGAGTCAAACCATTAATATTTTTCTATAATTCTATTAGTTGTTTTATTATCTTTCCGAAAATATATATTTCATCAATATATTAAAACAATTTTTTTTTTGATTTTTGTCTATGGAACGAAGCACTGTGCGACGTTAGCTATGTGGTTATTCCAGGTTAGTGAGCGGTTAAAAGTCAGACCGAGATTTTTGGCAGTCTCAACAAAGTAAATTATTTTCTGATTAAGTTTAATTGGAGGCAAAAAATCAACGTCAATGCGCTTCTCACTAATAATCAGGCATTTTGATTTGGAAGGATTAATGCTTAAGCTGTTCTGAGTTGCCCATGAATGAATAATGTTAAGGTCATAATTTAGTTTATTCGCACAGATGGGAAGCGAGCTTAGATTGCTGCTTATATAAAGCTGTATATCGTCAGCATGTATGTGAACTTTTCAGAAACGAAGATTATGTGGAAGATCATTAATGTAAATGTTAAAAAGAAGGGGTCCCAAGATCGACCCTTGAGGTACACCTCTTTTAACAGGCAAAGCAGTGGAGGTAAAGTCACCCAAACATACTTGTTGAGTTCGCGACACCAAGTAGGATCTAATAAGATTCGTTGAGGAGGTCGAAAAATCATAAATGTTGAAAAGTTTCCTACACAAATTACCATGGTTCACGGCATCGAATGCCTTGCTGTGATCTAATATGCCATTCAGACGAGCATCGAAATCCCAGGATTTAGGCACTTGGATTTCATGAAATCCACATCGAAATCCAAGCGTTCACACGACAATATCGCGATTGAGAGGATTTGGTTTGACAGCCAATCATCTGTTTGCAGTGCTGCCAATTGTATGGAAATTTCCTTAAACATATTTAGGGATTTTGTAACAAAAAATAACTTGTAGGGACAAAAGGACAGATTTCTTAAAATCGGCAAATGAACGGAGTTATAAAAATTAAAAAAAGTATAGGAATTATAAAAAAAATAAATAAAAAGACAAAATAAAAACTATGCCAACCTGTGTTTATATGAAAAAGTTCGTTAGAAGCTATCGTTAAGCGTCGATATTCTACAAATTTGAAAATTGAAATTGTATTTGTATACAGTAGTTTCGCTATAAAAGAAAGTTGATTTTGCCAAGAAATTTCATTTTTATATCCGATTTTTTCTTTTACATATTAGAACCCGTTTATAAGAAAATTCTTTCTTATAAAAAAAAACCGTTTATAATAAAATTTTCTCTTATATAAACTACCGATATTTGAAAATAGGGGTGTTAAATTTTTGATAAAAACCAAGTTTCTTATATAAAAATTTTTTCTATACAAAAAGAGTTTTTGGTTTTGGTAAGCAGTTTCTTAAAGGGGGGTTATTCTTATATACGAGTTTCTTATATACAAACAGAGCTTAATATAAATAGACTTGGTGCCCCTTGGTGAGTTTCTTATATATCGAAACTACTGTAGGCCTTTTTGAATATATTGAAAACTATTTTATTTACCGCTACAAGATCAGACCTATTAATATTTTTAATGAAATCATTTTTACTTGAACAACAACAAAAAAAAAAAATTTATTTTTGAAAGAAACTTTTTATTTTTGAAAAAAAAAACTAAATTTCAAATGTCTTTTGTCGGAGTTCCAGACTACCCTAAAAGATTCTCAAATATATTAGCCTACCATATTCATGGCCACTCATACATTTTTGTAGGCAAGAGGCATATTATTTAAAAAAAACATAACGATTTTTGTGGTACGGAAAATCGTAAAGAATTGTAGGGATTTTTTTTTAGTTTGAAGCGAATTTTTTGTTTGCGTCTGGCAACATTCCCTGTTCGTTTACTTTGGTTTTTTCAAAATTTGACATTAGTGTTGCAGCGTTTCATCGATAATTATCGAAAAACACAGAGCTGCATTCAGTTTGTTCCGGATTTCCCTTAGGATTTCGTTGAAATCCAATTTCTGAGCGGATTTCGTTTGACATTTATTTGTATGGGAAATGCCCTGGATTTCGACTGAATATCGACTGAAATCCTCTAAAGTGCCGAAATCCCGGGATTTCGATGTCGTCTGAATGGCATATTAGGATTTCGTTGAAATCCAATTTCTGAGCGGATTTCGTTTGACATTTATTTGTATGGGAAATCCCCTGGATTTCGACTGGATATCGACTGAAATCCTCTAAAGTGCCGAAATCCCGGGATTTCGATGTCGTCTGAATGGCATATAAGAGTGTAATAAGACTTATGTTGTTTGAATCACGAAGATCTTCAACAACGTTGCACAACTGCAGCTATAGCCACTTCGGAATCCAGACTGCTTGTTGTTAATTAAGTTATTCGCAGTTAAGTAGTCCGTTATCTGTGTGAAGATTTTTTTTCAAGCGCTTTCGCAAAGAATGGTAATATGGAGATTGGGCGAAATTCGCTATTCGGCTTAGGTATGGGGATTATTTTAGCGCGCTTCCAGTTGGAAGGAAACACAGATCTAGTTAAAATGTTATTAAATAAAAACATAATGTACGGAAGTATTTTTGGCAATATTATTGTAACGAATCTGGGATGCACATTATCCAAGCCAACAGCATTCGATTTTACAGCCAGTACACTATTGAAGACAGGTTATTGATCCACACATGAGAAGGAGAAAGTGCGACAGGAACGGCTTCCGGGATAATCATCATAAACTAAAGGGGAAGGAGATGTAGGGGCATTCAGAAAAGCAAACTCTTCGTTTATTTTATTTAAATCAAGAAGATGAGGGTTCACATTTTTATTCGAAGTACCGTTAATTCCAAAATTTTTAACGACAGTCCAAATGTGTTTTGAACTAGTGGCAGAATTAAACTTCACTTCAAAGAAATTAGATTTAGCTCTTTTGACTTCAGTCACGACTTTACGACGTAGAGTTTTAAAGTGCGAAAGGAGTTCATTAGTTCGATATCTCTTCCAGCGTTTGTAGGCTGTGTCACGCTGGTTAATGATATCTCTTATTTTACTATTAAACCAAGCTTGGATAGAGGGCTGAGTTTTAAGAGATTTAATAGAGACAGAGTTGGAATAAAGTTCATTAATGCAATTTTCCAAGAAAGTAGCTTGTTCATCTATTGATACGAAATTATAAAGGAGACTCCATTCAACCTCATCAATCTCTCTGTTAAGATATGAGTAATTTATATTTTTGAAGTCCCGGTAAACGATAGTTTCTTGAATAAATTGAGTGGATGTTTTAAAATTATAGGTCAGATATATGAGATCGTGCTTGGAGTAATGTGCTGCAGCTAATTGGTCGTAATGAAGAACATTTTCTGGATTTTGGATAAAAAAAAATCCAGGAGAGTACTGCATGTTGAACTAAAATGTGTAGGCGTAGAACTGTTTACAGGGTATAGGCCAAGTGCATCCATTTGGATTACAAGCGAAGAGTCACAAAGTCACTGTTGAAATCTCCAGCTAATATAATATAATGTGAGAGTATTCGGGTGTAATAGATTCTAGAATTTTAAACAAAAGAGAGATATCAGTGTAGCGATTGGGACGGTAAATACAGCTTACTAGAATTTTACTACTGCAGCCCCTTATCTCGGGGAATAAGTATTCCAAACAGCATCTAATATATGTTTTATGTTTACAAATCCGCACAAAATACCTAAAAAATTTTATTTCCTTCGAAATTTTTTATAAGGGTAAATATACTATAAATCTTCAAACTTTGAAGGGTCGTTTTTTAAAATTTAGGCCTGGCATTATTTTTTTTTTCATTTTTTTCTTTTTTGTGTGTCCGTCAATCTATGTACCGAATTTTAACTCTCTAGGATAAAAATTATGGAAGCTAAGATTTTTCGCTATATGGGTGGTGGGAGTGGCAGTGTGGGGAATTCCACGATTTTTTCAAAATCTCTTAATTAGGCCTATACTGCTGCCAAATTTCATTACCATACGATAAGTCCCTCTATTTTTTCCAAAAAATGATTGCAGACGTGACACTGTGCGACGTTGCAGTCCTTTGGAGCTAGATTGAGACCTGTTACAAATTTTTATACTCGACACACTCTGTGTCGAGGGTATATTGCGCTTGTTTGCTTGTATGTAATATCCAGAACCAGTCGAGAAATGATCAGCGTCACCAGGAGATTCGATTTAGACATGTCCGTCCGGCTGTCTGTATGTCCGTCTGTCTGTATACAGTTATCTTATCGAAAAAGTTGAGCTATCTTGACAAAATTTGGTATGCGTGCTCACGGGGATATGAGTAAGAAGAAGTTCGAGAATGGACCCGATCGGACCATTGTTAGGGGTACTTCCAGTACTAGGGTCTATTACGAAAATCACAAAAACTGCTCTTAAATCGAAGTTTTTCAAGATATTTTGATGAAATTTGATAGTTGAACATATTTGAAGTCAAGTTATTCAATTTCAAAACATTGGAAAAGTGGGCGTGGCCGAAGGCCGTTTTTCGAAAATGGCTTCCTACACCCGAAATTCAAATGGGAATTCAACGAAATTTGGCAGTTATGCTTCCTTTGTAGCAATAAACATCCTCTCCAAAAATTTCTTTGAAGGGTACCTCCAGTACTAGGGTCTGTCACAAAAATCTCAAAACTGCCCCAAATACTGATTTTTTGAGATATTCCACTGAAACTTAGAATTTTAGCCTATATTAAGGCATCCGATTAGAGAAAAAAATTGGAAAAGTGGGCGTGGCAAAAGGACAGTTTTCATAAAGAAATTAAACAAAAGTCGGTATATGAAATTCAAATGGGACTTGAACGCAATTTGGCACTTATGCTTCCTTTGTAGCCATAAATATCCTTCCAAAAAACTTCCTTGATCGGTCCATTATTAAGTGAACCTCCAGCACTAGGGCAGGCACGGCAGAACAGATTTTTCCCGAGTGGGTAGTAGAGGTGGGAAAAAATCGATGTTAACATCGATACATCGATAGTATCGATGTTTTTAAGTTAAAATAAATAATAATGAAAAGAAAGTTAAAAATGCAAAATAGATTAAGTTTGATTTAATTCTAACAACCTTAGTTGATGGAAAAAAATTGTTAGTTATCAGAAACCATCAATAGTGCACGATTGTGGGATACATCGACGATGTTTTTAAATGTTTTACCCTATTGATGGTGTCTACGACAATCTATTGTTTTTCATCAACTACTAAGCTTGTTAGAATTTAATTTAATGGAATTTATTTTTACCATTTATTTATTAATTTTACCATTATGTTAACATTGATTGTTTTCCACCTCTAGTGGGTAGTAGTTCGAAGGGGGAAGGGTGGTGTATTGCTGCGTTGGAGTAGTATACAAAGCTCCCACGAAATCAACATTCCCATGATTTCGTTACAAAGTCAAGTACAATAAAATATACTAAAAATATTATTTCATATTATACATTTAATAACAAAAATTAACGCACTTCATGTAAAAAAAATTAGGAAAACACTCCATAAAACTCAAAAGCAACATATGTGTTTAAAAATTTTTTTTTAAGCATAATGGCAATTTAAAAATACAAAAAATTGTGTTTTAGGCTTGGTTTTATATTTTTTTGGGGGTGCATTTCAGAGTGGACCACTAGTAAAATTAAAAATCTTATTTTTGAAAAAACAAATGATACGCCCTTTCTATCCGAAGCTAACGATATGTACATATGTACCTACATCTATATGTACACACATACAACATTCCAAGTCCGAAGTTTTGTGGTTCAGAAGTTATAAGTATTTTTCCATTTGTGGAGGTAGGAGTGGGCGGATCACGCCCATATTTTGCAGTAATATCCCAATGAGTGATAGGTATGTACGTTCCAAGTCCGAAGTGAATATGTTCAGTAGTTCAGGAGTTATTAGCATATTTTATTTGTGGGGGAAGCAGTGGGCGGATCACGCCCATATTTTTCAATAACATCCCAATGGGTCCAAGGTATATATGATCCAAGTTTGAAGTGAATGTGTTCAGTGGTTCAGAAGTTACGAGCATTTTTATATATGTATGTAAACAAATGCTACCGCAAAGCATTTAGAAAGAAAAGCTGATGCAATATTGTACATGCGTACATACATAGAATACATTCCGCATTCTTGGAAAGGCGCGCCGTCGCATATAGAAAAATGCTCATAACTTCTGAACCACTTAACATATTCACTTCAAACTTGGAACATATATACCTTGGACCCATTGGGATGTTATTGAAAAATATGGGCGTGATCCGCCCACTGCTTCCCCCACAAATGAAATATGCTAATAACTCCTGAACTACTGAACATATTCACTTCGGACTTGGAACGTACATACCTTTCACTCATTGGGATATTACTGCAAAATATGGGCGTGATCCGCCCACTCCTACCTCCAAAAATGAAAAAAATACTTATAACTTTTGAACCGCCAAACGTATTAACTTCCGACTTGGAATGTACAACATATCATACATGCAGTAAATGCCTCCGAAATAATAGAATAACATTTTATTTAAAAAGACAATTATTAGGGTAAAATTTTTACGTATTAAATTTTCGCGGCCAAGTATTTTCCAAATACTTCCGTTTGGTAGTTTTGGCTTATGTCGTTTAATGCTTTTCATTCTTTATTAACGCAAAGATACAGGCTCTACGGAAACATTGCATATTAACTCAAAATGAAAAAATTGGAAAAAAATTTTTTGTCAAAACTGGCATTCCAAAAATTTCGTGAAATTTTTACTGAGTAAAATAGCCACTTGGAAAATTCCGAGTGGGTAAAATACCCACTCGGAAAATCTCGAGTGGGTACAACTACCCCATGTAAACGCCGTTCTGCCGTGCCTGCACTAGGGTCTGCTACACAAATCCCAAAACTGCCTCATAGTTGGACTTTTTCGAAATATTTTAATGAACCTTAGAATTTGAGTCTATATTTAAGCCTCCGATTATAATTAAGCAAAAATTGGAAGAGTGGGCGTGTCAAACGGGCCGTTTTCATAAAGAAATTTAACACAAATCTGTATATGGGGCCCTTTATGGCCTTAAACACATCTTGATATTAAAAATTATTTGAACATGTGTGTCTGTGTCGGGTATTCTATTGTCAGGCTCGCCTGACTATAACACCCTTGCTTGTTTAAAGCGTGCATTTAGCTGCTCAAAGGCATGCTGAGCCCATGTAGGACTGTAGGTCTAACTGTCGACGTCGAAAAGCCTCTGCCGCGATGGGGATATACACCATTAGGCAGGCATAGGAAATTCAACAAATTGGGGATATTCACCAAAAAGCTACCAACAAAAACCTTAGGCAGGAATAGGAAATTCAACAAATTCGAGAAATTCACCAGAAAGCTACCAACAACAATACGGGTAGACGCAAAGTGGCACTATGATGCCACTTGCAAGAAAATTATCAAAGAAACACGGCGTCAGCTCGGTTTTTTATATAGCTTTAAAAGTTATAATTGAAGCTTTAATAAATATATTACGATATACTTTTGCTTAATGAGCACGAATGTTTTCATTTTGTAATAAATTGACACACATTTTTGACTACTGCTACGAATTTGATTGTATATAGAATTTAGTATTTTTGCTGAAAAAGTGTGATCAAAAAGTTATGTGGACGGGGTAGGACACCATTTCTATTTCTTCTTAATATTGAGTTTCCTTGATTATTTTTATGTTTTCCAAGCTTTTCATGGCATTTTATGAGTTTGGTAGATATTTTCTATGTAATGTACTCGAAAATCTCCCAAAATTAAAATTAAAAGTGGCAATGCATTTCACCACAGCAGAGCTAAAGCCTTCGCTGCCATAGCGTGCTTCTCTTTTCCTCATGCTATATGCATATGTTGAAGCAGCGTAGCTCTAACACATTGCAGGGATTAGGAAGAAGAAGAGTTAGACCTATAGTCCTATATGGCTGAGCCTATTGTTGAACATTTTATGAACTTCGTGTTGGTTTGCTTTGTATAAAAAAGGTTTAATCATGAACCGAGAGAGTCTGAAAGCTAAGTCGCCAATTAAAACCACTGGAACGTTTCTTTTGCTTATGACTTTGCTGTGCTGCGTGAAAAAGTCAGTAAATTCGTAAAGACGTTTTAGTGAACGGTTTTCGAATGTATGGGAGTCGGTTTTTCGTCCAGTCGATCCAATGTTCAAAGAAGTAAACGCAAACCTTTATAAAACGAAGAATTCAAATATGAACAGCTGCAGCTGTCAGCTCCATACATTCGCATGTATTTAACTAAGATCCAGGGACTAAAAATAACAGTTTCGATGTTTTTAAAAATTTTTAAATAAAAAGCAGCACCAAAAAAATTACACAAAGAAAAAAATTTGATACCATTGTAATCCTCAGGACATTCTCTATGAGATTCTTGGATGCCTTTCATATTTTTAGCTTTTTTCAAAAAAGTCTGATATTAACTATTAAGTAAAAACTTGTAGTGTGTCAGTCAAACGATATCGTGTTAAACTGAGACAAATATTTTTTCTGTCCAAAATATAAGTCCTTGCGAGAATAAAATTCAACCATTTATCTAATTTACATAAAATTGGTACAAATCGATAGGCTTAAGCAAATCGATAGGTGTAGTAACCAAGAATTTACAACCTATCGATTGGTACCAAATTTCATTAAATAAGATAAATGGTTAAATTGTAACATCGCAAAGACTTTAATTTTTTACAAACAACTATTTGTCTCTGTTCAAAAGTTATCGCTTGACTAGAAACATTAAAGTCAATATTTAACAGTAAAATTTTTTCAAATAAAATAAAAGTTACAAATTGTCTGTTTTTGTTTAACTTTTATTATAAAAGTTATAACTTTTACAATCCCTGCTGTGGTCACATGCAGCCAACAAAATAGTTGAAATCCACCCCCTTGTAGTTCCAATAGTCGTCAGCTTTAGACTTTTCTGGCTGTAATTCTACGACATCTGCATACACTGCGATGGCTACTCTTTTCTCCAATCCTATTGAAAGCCTAAAAAAGTGTCCTTCTTCTCAATAGAATTCACAAGCTCGAACAACTTTATAAAAGATTTCCTGCTGAAACGGAAATTGTGTCAAAATGCCTTTTTATCCATTGCAGAAACATCGTGTTCCCAAAAAGTGCTGTGACGGTCCTTCGAAGTATAGTACAATTATATTTATTGAAGTCATTTGTGCGATGTTTTATTATCAGGGCCGTAATAGTTATAACTTTTATAATAAAAGTTTAACAAAAACAGACAATTTGTGACTTTTATTTTATTTGAAAAAATTTTACTGTTGAATATTGACTTTTATGTTTCTAGTCAAACGATAACTTTTAAACTGAGACAATTATTTTTTTGTCAAAAATAAAAGACTTTGCGAGATTAGAGTTCAACCATTTAACCAATTTAAAAAAAATTTGAAACCAATCGATAGGTTGTAAATTCTTGGTTACTACAAGTTTAAACCTATCGATTTGTACCAATTTTATTGAAATTGGATAAATGGTTGAATTTTAATTTCGCAAAGACTTTTATTTTTGTCAAATAAAATATTTGTCTCAGTTTGACTGAAAAACTAAAAGTCTTTACTTATTAGTTAATATTAGATTTTTTTGAAAAAAGTTAAAAAATAAAAGGCATCCAAGAATCTCATAGAGAACGGCCCGAGGATTACAATGGTATCAACATTTTTCCTGTTTGTAAATTTTTTGGTGCTGCTTTTTAAAATTTTGAAAAACATCGAAACTGTTATTTTCAGTCCCTGTTTATTACTTAAGCTAGTATAACACTGTTGGCCATTTGACCAAATATTTGGAATAAACTATCAACCCCCTATTCATAAGTATATTTAAAATTTAGATAAAATTCATATTTAAAATGTGAAGGGTTAATATTTTATTCCAAATATTTGATCAAATGCCAAACAGTGTAATACAAGCTTAAGGGGGCTTTTACACATTTGACAATTTTGTCAAAATCTATGTCAAAACAATCTTCAAAAAGTATGCACGTAAGAATTTTTGACATCAAAATCGTTTTTTGATTCGAAAAATCATTTTAAATCTTGAAGTCAAATTTTTTTGATGTCAAACGTCAAAAGTGTAAATGGGCCCTAACACGTTTGCAAGATTTGCTTTTCGTGTTTTGGATACTGAAAAGAGCTGCAGCATGCTGATGTTGTTCAAAATAGATGTTAGCAAGCTAATTCCACTGCGATAAAAATTTTTTCTTAAATTTAAAAATACAAGACCCAGTTTTACGGTTTCCCCTATTTCGGGCACGAGGAATCGAACTAAATTATTAATCTTTTCAGCTATCGTAAGGCCTTCATGTAAAAATTTTTTAAACTGGTATTTTAATATGAAGGTACTTCCCTACTTTGCAAGTAAGTGCTTTGAACAAGTATTTTGATTTTGCTTGCCATGTGCAGTTGATCCAAAAACATTTCCAGCAAGTAAAATCGTATTAGATAGCAAGCTTTAGAGCAAGAAAACTTGCTTCTTGAATATATTTAATAAAAGTACTTTTGAAATTTATGACTTATAAAATATTGGAGAGCTCAGGGCATACTAATGGACGAAATTGAAGACTTTCTAAAACTTTTAAGGGGATGTTATGAGTCACCCTTGAATTCAAACAGTTAATGCTTATACAGGGTGTCCAAAAAATGTTTGGAGTTATTTTAACATGCGATAGCTAGACTCAAGTGGAGTATTTTTTGCCTTTACACTGCCTATCTAAGTGGTACCGTTTACGAATTACGGCACTTTAAAAAAAAAACTATTTTTGTATGGAAATTTGAAAATTTTTTACTTAAATAAATTTTTTTTTTTTAAAGACAAAAAGTTCATACATAAACGGATTTTTTTAAAGTGCCGTAGTTCGTAAACGGTACCACTTAGATAGGTGGTGTAAAAGCAAAAAATACTCCACTTGAGTCTAGCTATCGCATGTTAAAATAACTCCACACATTTTTTGGACACCCTGTATGTTCCCCACTTTTTCCGTCAGTGAGAAACCTGAAAAACAACAAAGGCAAGTGCTTAGCCAAAGCATAAATAAACACACCACGACAACGATAGACGCTAGCGAGCATGTGACTAGAGTTCAGGGCACGAGCTCAGGAGTCATATAATTGTAAATCAACTGTTCAATAGCCTTTTCAGACTAGCAGCTAAATCTAGATTTAGAGCCAACTTCTGCATTTATCCGTGTATTTAAATGCATTTAGGGCCTGCTAAATGCAGAGATATATTCTGAATTTATGATGAATTCGCTGCAACAGTGGCGAGAAAAGTACGAAATATAATTTAACTGTAGGCAACCCCAGCCAAAACAACTGACGCCTGCCGCCAATTGTGAAAAATCGAGAAAAGTGTGTTTAGAAGAAATGAGAAACCCCAATTTGTTAATAAATACTATGTTCCTCCTCTTTAAATATGTATCTATAGCACACTAATCACTAAATCGGCACAACTCTAAATTTTGCATTTCTCGGGCAAACAGCCTATAACTCTCGACGTCTGTAAAATCAATTTTTTTTCTAAATTTATTTTATTCTTAATTAAATGCAGAATCAATAAGTACAAATGTTAATTTTCTTAGGCCGCAATTATAGTGGAAGCAAAGCTGAAGCTGAAGCGTAAGCTGTCATGTATTTGTTGTTGCGAAAATACAACAAACACATGACAACTTACGCTTCAGCTTCAGCTTTGCTTCCGCTATAATTGCGGCCTTAGTGTTCCTTTTCCTGCAGTAAAATGTTGGCGAATATGAACAAACTGATTAAAAAAATTTTGAATTGTGCCGGTTTAGTGATTAGCAGGGCTAATCAAAATATTTATGAAAAAACTTCAAAATATTTATTTAATATTTAAGAAAAAACACTCAAAATATTTGCGAGAAATATTTACGATAAAAATTTATTTCAAAGGTATTTTCCATATATTATTGGTTTAAGTAAACTTATTGCAATAAATTATGAGATGTTTTCGAAGATTTTCAAAAATGAATGAACGTCGGCTATTGTCTACGACTCGTTTATAATCAGAGAAAGATCTTTCAACATCACAGCTGACGACTGGTGCGTATTTAAATGCTTGCAACTCGTTTGGCGTTAATTCATCAATATATTTATCTGGCTCATTGAATTTATGACCACTTACTATCATTGAAAATTGTCGCAACGTAGCAAATCCAGTATTTTTGTGGACAACAGAATCATATTTATGAATTTGAAACGCGCGCAAGAGCAACGTGTAAGCATTTTTGAAAACAAATCGTCACAGTGTTATGAATTATGTTTATCTGATTGGAAAGCATGCTTATTACGAGTATTACGAGAATATCTACTGCATTTTCGTATAAAATATGAAATTTTAGCCGAAATATTTTCCGGAAAATCAAACTTTGCTCATATATTTATTTTTGCCCAGAAGAGTCGAAATATTTAAATAAATATTTATTATTTAAATAAATATTTTGATCAGCCCTGGTGATTAGTGTGCGATATATTCTTGAACAGGATCAAAAACTGAATCGATCTAGACATATCCGTCCGTCCTTGGTCGGATCTCCTCCGAAACGGCTGGAGCAATCAAGTCGAAATTTGGCACACAGATATATCAGGATCCGAGTATGACCCTAAGTAAAAATGGGAGACATTCGCCCACTGCCACGCCCACAAATAAATTTAATGTGTTTTCAGTAAAATGCTTGTAACTTGCGAACCACTCAACACATTTCATTAACATTTGGTGTACTGGTAAACTACAAAAAGGGACATATCCTGAAAAAAATGGACGCCGTCCACCTCGAGCCACGCCCACAAATAAGCCCACAAATAAGGGTTTATCGTAACTTCTGAAGTAAAAAGCGTAGAAACTTGATATTCGCAGAATAGGTTGACCAAGACGATTGAAAGGTGTAGGAAAAAAATTAATGTAGCCCGCCCACTGGCACGCCCACAAATGGAGAGGCAAAACAAAGTGCGCCAATAATGTCGGGGACGCTGGGTATTTCAAAGTCGGGCTTGACCGACTTTAGCTTTCTTACTTGTTTTATTTTGACTCTTTCTTAACTCTACGAAGTTTGCAAAAGGTACAACAATTAAAATGTTGCAGAACTATTTTAAGATTTGCAGACCTAACTAAGTTGAGTTTTGATTTTTGATCAAAAATGTATGGAAAATCAAAGAAAAATCGAAATTCAATTTTAGTGGTATTCAAGCAACAGTGCAAATCGCAGTGTGCAATATTTGCACTGCTTTTTTTGTACGCAATTTGACAAGTGCAAATATTGCACACTGCGTTTGCACTGTTGCTTGAATACCACTTTTGTTGGTTTGTTTGGATTATAATAAATTTTTTGATGCACATCAATATCTTATTAGTGGTATTCAAGCAGGTACCCAAAAATTTGCGCTCTCGGAACTTTTGCGAGCTCCAAAAATATTAGTGGTATTCAAGCAACAGTGCAAACGCAGTGTGCAATATTTGCACTTGTCAAATTGCGTACAAAAAAAGCAGTGCAAATATTGCACACTGCGATTTGCACTGTTGCTTGAATACCACTAAAATCTAAAACCACCTAGCTATTTCCGAGTCTGCTTGAATACCACTATTGTGTACTTGTTCATTTGTAACAAGACAAGCTTTGGGCAATGGTGTTTTCGTTAAATTCCAGCCCCATGATATATGACCAATTTTGAATGTGCGCTATTTTAAGCTGTTAGAGTAGGTCAGTATGATAAACAATCAAAAGTGTTTCTTTACTGAAAAATAAATAGGGCGGCCTTTCTCAAATTGACATTGGCCCCGTTGAGGGCAAGAGAAAATTGTTTCCCAATTTTTCTATGGTAAGTCCATTACTTTGTTGAGATAGAGTTTTACGGCTAAGGTGAACAAGTTTCTCCTATTGAAAATAAGTGGGACTGATTATGGATGTTTTTTCTGTCAGAGGTAAGATTAACCCGTTAAATGCAGAAATTTTTTACTTTCAAAAATAGTTTTAGTCAGAAAATTTTTTTTATGTGTAGCCATATATTACTATATGTGGCACTCTACAACAACTATGCTTGTTGAGTTGAAGTAGGCCCCCGTTGCATGCATTCTTATGGCAAAATCAAAAACGTAGCACGCCCCCGAGAAATTCCGGGTCCGGTCTAACAAATCTTTTCAAATCTTGTAACATGTACCAAAATGTTTGGTATAACTCATTTACATGTATAAGTGTTCGTCAAATATTTGTTGTTAAAACTCATTTTTTTCGACTAAAATATGGTTTTTATATAATATCAAAAATCTTTACGTGAAATTTTCGTTTTGTTCTTCAACAACGCTAAAGAAGAGCACTCATGCTTCGAATATGACCGAATGTTTGTTTACAAAACAGAACAGCTGATATGAACTTTTCAGTGATGTAGAAAAAATTCTAGCTCGATACCAAACTAATGGCTCAAGTACTTATAACAAATCATGCTAAAATAAATACAAAAACTACTTCTTCTTTAAACTCCTCTCTTGAAAAGGGCACAGTATTGCATAATCTTTCATCAAAAACCTAAAAGGTTGTATACTAAAAAGAAAACATTAAAAAATTTCAACGCAAGAATGCTTAGTTACAAAATTGAGTGAGTACTCAAAACATTCTAGCATCACTAATTCGGTTGTTGTTGGGAGTGCCACATATAGTAATATATGTGTGTAGCGAAAGAGTTTTGTCACCTTAGGAAGAAAGATGCAGCTTTGAATATTAATAAGGTCCTTTGAACATTGCGCATACCTTAGAAAAGTAGTCCTTAAGTTATGGCTATTTGAAAAATGAAAAATTCCAATTTTTTATTGTTGCTTTGGGGCCACCTGTAAGCTTTGTTTAATCTTCATAAAATTTTGCACGCGTAAGTTTTTGATTAATACCAAACTTTTGAGCCCATGGGAGACAAAAATGGACAAACTTAATTTTTTTCATAGATTTGGCAGCCAAGAACGCGGATTGCCATGTTACATTCGGATGCAGTTTTTTTGATTTATCTACATTTTTCCGAATTTCTGCTCTTCTAATTGACGAATAAATACAATTTCTGGATAAGTGATAGCCAAAAGTTCAATAAGTATTATAGCATTGAAATTTTTAAATATAGCTGCACAAATAAAAAGTTTTCCGCGAAAATGAAGGACTGCCACGTTACATTGTTGGACTGGCACGTTACATCGTTCGAATTTATCAATTAAAGAGAGTCGAAAAACAAGGAGAGTGCATAGTTACACAAGCCTTTATTATAAAACACATACCTTATATTCGAATTTGTTAATAGAAAGTGGTTGTGGCAGGGGTTTAGCGAGAGAAAGGGTGCTTTGGTCTAGCTCCAAACTGGTCCAAAAAGGACTAGTTGTAATCAGTTGTAAAAAAAAATTTAGCATCAAAATTCTTCACTTATTCTATGTATATACCAAATTTCATTGAAATCGGTAGTCATGAACTTTTCGGCATTTTTTGGGTTTTTGGTCCAAAACTCTATAAACTTCGTCCTACTAAACTAAATACATCTAAAAATCTCTCAATGGTACGAAAATCTTTTCCCCCATGAAGCTCTTCGGTGCTATGGTTTTAGACAAGACCTCTTTTTTGAGAAGTTCGCTTCTATCTATTTTTTCCTTGTTTTTAAAGATATTCAAAAATAAGGAGGCCAATTTTATAATAAGTCAATGCGAGACAACCACCCCTATCCACAAAACACACAGATTTTGCTGTAATTGTTGTACTTAAATTAGAAAGCAGCAATATTACTATTGATTTATGAATTATGAATTATATATATAATGGGTAGAATATATTTTATTTGATGTTGCAATACGGGATCGCAGCTGTCCTTACGGGACAGTTCCGCAGAATGCGGGACGTGTGGCCGCCTTATTCAACAATCGAAACAGTTGACTTAAATGCAGAATGGTGCTAAAAGCATATAGGTGTAGTCTGAAAGGGTATTTTTGGCAACTGCATTTAGCGCGCTTAATACTGCTTTTATTTGCTAATCTGAAAAGCCTATAAAGCTCAAAATCTAATATTGCGAGAGGGCGAGACGTACCGCAGATATTTTGCGTGACGCATTACAATCTCCAATGTGCCCTTGTATATTAGAGCAACTATTGCCGGAAATTTTTTGGTTTATAGGCGAGACGAAGCGCAGGGATATAGAGAAACTACCCCTCCGCGCTTCATCTGACCAATAAACCAAAAAATTCCCGGCAATAGTTGCCCTAATCTAATAGGGCACAATGAAAGTTCTAGGCCATGCAGATGATACTATAAATTCACTTCTCGTAATCCAATATTTAAACCAAGTGCCAATCTAACAAGTACCGAGTACTCATAAAAATTAATCGTTATCACTTAGATTAAATTTTTATAAAAAAATTTTTAAGTTAGAAAAAATTCTTACAAGCCTGGCTTCTCGCTTATGACGTCAATAAATGCTGCTGAACTTGTTAAAATTAACAACAAATTTTATATGAACATTTTTGGTTTCAAGTAATTTTAACGATCACCCAGTAGCAAGTAGTCAAAAAATATACACATCATTACTTGTCAAACTGCCCTACAACGATAAGAGCCTATACTGAGATATGCAGTTAATACTGGCACATTAGGATCCTATTCGCTACAACGTCGTAAAGTGTGAGAGAGACAACTATATTCACGCTCCTTTAATTCTTTATAGTATGCCAACAATTTAACACCTTCGAAGTCTGTGTCAGTATTCACTTCGAAAAATGTGCCGCAATCAGCTGTCCTGGCATTTACTTTGCATAAAAAATGGACATGTTCATTTATATTGCGAAGAAAAGCAGAGAAGTCGCATGGAGGTCTTTTACACTAGGGCCATTATCGCCGGCATTTTTTTTTTAATTCTCTTTTGGAGTTGCCTTCGCTTTTACACGTATAAAAAAGATTGCCGAGCAATTTTTATTTTTTGTCTGTTTTTGACGTTTGCCCTGTTCGCACAGGGTTGATTTTTGGAATAAATTAAAATAACATAATTAAGTATCCCTGATTTATAATAAATGCTCGGATTTTGTTGCATTAGCACAATTTGCTTTTCTATGCATTCGCGCGGCCACTTCCCCGACATTTGAAACTTTAAATTTTATTATTCCCGAAAATATCAGTTGTTTACACCTCGAAAGTAGAAAGCGAATGAAGCAAACGTCAAAAATCAGCTCGCAGCCATCTTCACCTTTGACAAAACGAAAGAGAGCAAAACGGAATTGCCGAGTACGGGCAATTCTGAAACGAGCAATTTTTCTCTACCCCCCGCTCTGCGTCTCGCCAACAAACGAAAAAAATTGCCGGCGATAATTGTCTAGTGTAAAAGGCCTCATGCAGCCCAGCGCACTTGATTACTTGACATCAGGGTTGGAACTTTACTGCAATGCAGTAGATCTACTACGTTTTTTTTAAATTTTTTTTCATCCACTGCGACATTGCGAAAAGCTTAAAATCTACTGCGACTCTCGTCCCTGGTGTCACTCGATTTTTTTTTTTTTGTCAAACAAAACTCTAACGATAACTAACAAAAAAGTACCAATTTTGGTTATACATTCTCAACACCGCAATTCTATTTGTAACAAAGATACTTTTGTTGTCCTTGTTTAACATCTTGGATTTTCCATGTAAGCTTATATGTCGCGATATTAGCCCAGCAAGAATCGTAACAGTTAATAAATAACTAGTAGCAGTTAGTAAATAACTAGTTACGTACCAGATACGGGTACCAGATGTTGCGGTATTTTCTTCGTTACAAGCTTATGGGCAAGAGGAGATTTATACCGCAATGATGCTGAAAAGAAGTTGCGCACACTGCGTACATGTAGCAACTATCGTTTTATGTTGCGCCAATCTGTGCAAAGATTCGTCTCCTTTTGGCACATTGCATGTATCTGAAATGTCGTAGTACTTGTAACTAGTTAAAAATCTGTTATTAGTAAAGAAAATATATGGAAAATTTTTTTCATGCAACCCACCCTTTACTTTTCAATTATTTGAAATGAAAAAAAGTTATTTCTATAAATTATTTTATATATAAATATGTAAGTACTTAAAGTTTTTTAAAGCATATTAGTTTCATAATTTTCCTTCAATACTTCGAATGCATTTTGCAACTCTTAAGTCTTTCCAAAGGCGATAATGTGTCATAGTCACGAAGTGAAGAAATATGGCCATATCCGCCAAGTTTTTAAAAATATTCATTGGAAAAATTTAAGTTCAAAAACGCTTTTTAAAATTTATTTTCCTTCTCCTCTCAGATCTGCGCGGCGTATACTATTTTTTCAAATGTAATTCTCATTCCCGTTGGCACCATAGTATTTGTTCAGAATGATATTTTCCTGCATGTTAGCAGCATATACTCTATTTTCAAATAAAATAATCATGCTCGTTTGACTCATTTCAGCCAGCCAGCCTGTACTTTTTGCCCAAATGAAGTTTTCATGCAATTTAAGGTCATACACTCCTTTACCTAATGAATAACACATGGTTTTTGAAGCACTGAAAATTGCGGCCATCTCCTGACAAAATTCATTAGAAGTTAGTGTTAGTAATGCGAGTAGTCGCAGTATGAATATTCACCACTTCGGAAGTACTGCAGAAGTAGTGAAATTTCCGGCTGGGATATATATATTTAAACTCTGAGTGATATCGTGCCAGCCCTGTTTTCAAAGGTATAGCTCATATATTACTATATATGTCACTCAGGAGCCGTTTCTATTTTGGCTCTTTAAAACACAGTCTTGGGTACCCACCACTGTCTTGGGTACCCACCAAAATGAGCATTTTTCACTTATTTACTCACCAAAAGTATTTCTCTCTCGCTCTTTTTTTGCCTGCCGAGTAACATCTCTTTCTAACTGGCGCAGAATGTCCCGCCCAAAATCTATGAGAGTGACATATATAGTAATATATGGTATAGCTGGAACGGTGACTGAACTCAGAGCGTAGGGCGGCTGGAATACTTCGTGCAAAGCATTGTACCTTTTTTTCTAAACTATTACTGTTAAGTTTTTGTTAAATTTTTGCACAATGTATATGCCGCTATTAAAAATATTTTGGTACTTTTTTCCGGTTTTGGTATATTTTTTTTTTATTGGTTTGGAACAAAATTTTTTAAGGCGAGTGGCAGCCGTGGTAAGTATAACTATCTTGATATACTTTTCAACATGTAGCACCTTTTCAAGTTGGCTCCACCAACTAGGGATGGGTAGTCCAAATCTATATTTGATTTTTTCGAATTTTGAACATTTTTTAAGCATTCGACTATTCGATTCGAAAAATGTCACTGCAAGTTCGATTATATTCGAATTTTCAGAAAACATATATACCAGTATTTTTTAAACTTGATAGTGCATATCTGTATTTATTTGGGTTTTATGATGAAGTCAGAAAGTAAGAGCGAAGTTATCTTTAGCAATGAAGATTGTTGCACGTGGCTTAAGTATTACCAAAAATTTGATTTTATGCACATTTTCTATGTGGTTTTTTAAAGTGCTTGTGCTTTTATGGAACTTGAATTACTTCTTGCATTTTATGCACACTGCCACTTGTCCTTTTATACCCAGCGTAAGCAGGGTATATTAGTTTTGTGCGAATTTTGTAAAAAAGGCGTAGAAGCTTTAAACTCGCAACATAGGTTGACCAAGGCGAATGTAAGGTGTAGGAAAAAAATTTATTTGGCCAGCCCACGTCTACGCCCACAAAAGAAGAGGCAAAATATAGTGCGCAAATAATGTCGGGACGCTGGGTATTTCAAAGCCGGGCTTGACCGACTTTAGCTTTCTAACTTGTTTAGTTTTATTGTAGTGTTGCCATACTACACTCGGGCTCAATTTGAAAACCAAAACTTTTGTTAACTTTTTTAACAATTATAAGCCTATACTGAGATATGCAGTAACTACTTGCACATTAGGAGCCAATTCGCTACAACGTCGTAAAGTGTGAGAGAGACAACTATATTCACGCTCCTTAAATTCTTCAAAGTATGCCAACAATTTAACACCTTCGAAGTCGGTGTCAGTATTTCATTTGAAAAATGTGCCGCAATCAGCTGTCCTGGCATTTACTTCGCATAAAAAATGAACATGTTCATTTCTATGGCGAAGTAAAGCAGGCAAGTCGCATGCAACCCTGCGCACATGATTACTTGACATCTCAGTATAAGCGAAAGTAAAGTATTTACTTCGAAGTACTTTTCAATTTTTTTTGCACGTATTTCTTATGGGAGCTTTACTTACTGCATATCTCAATATAGGCTTTATGCACCAATTAACACAAAGTACAACAGCAATTAGTCTTCAACATGTAGGAGTGTAGGCATATGGAACTATAGCTGCCACTTCGGCCAAATTTTGGCGCGAGCCACCATGTTTTGGTGAAAAAGTTAAAATGTAGGTACCTACAGATTTGTTTCTTACGTACATAGTTTTTTTTTCTATACAATGAAACTGCTATAACGTTTTTTTCTCCAAATAAAGAAGTAAATTGATTGTTTTGCTTATGTACTGACTTTTTGGTTTTTGAAATAAAATGTACTGATTTTGCTGTTTGAAAATTTGGCAGCCATACGTTCAAACCTCTTCTAATCATGGCGGCGATGGAAACAAATACAGTCGAATCTGGATATAGTGAATTATTTTTTGTACGTCCTGTTCATTGTATCCGGATTGTTCGTTTTATCCAGATTGAATGGTTTGTTCATTATTTACAAGCCCGTAGAGTAGGCTTGCCAGATTTGAAATTGACAAAACAGTACATTGGGGGAGAAAAAACAGTACAATTAAAAAAAAAAAACAGTACATTTTTATTGAAATACATTCAATAAACCCGATTGCTGCGATGTTTTCGATTTCATCGCTTGAAACATCCGAGCTACTAATAAGACCTTCCATTGTAACGAAATACTTTCTTATTTAGTGCTTGATTTAAAAGGTTTAAAAGAATAAACGTCGCCAGAAAGCCATATATCTGTTCGATGTTCAAAACAAAATGAAATCGCTGTCGCACACAGTGTTGCCAGAAACTCTTACAAATTAGAATGACCAACGAGCAGTACAGAGCGCAATAGAGTTTTAATAAAAATTCAGCCTGGCTGTGTTTTTTTTTTAACAAAAAAAAGTATAACTTGGAACAAACAATAAAACAGTAAATAAAACAGTATATTATCAAAAAAACAGTACTTGTGCGTACTGTTTTTGGTGTTGGTCAAATAACAGTACTTTTATAAAAAACAGTACTTGTACTGTTTAAAACAGTACGTATGGCAACCCTACCGTAGAGAGAAATTTGGCCGGGAGGAAATCCCCCTTTCCCACCACCCTCTCTTAAGGCCTGATTATTTAGAAAAGTCCCTGTAACAAAAAAGCGGTAACTATTTTCAGCTGTTCATTATTTCAGGGATTCGTTACATCCAGATTCTACTGTATATGCAAAAGAAAGAGACACGTATTGCATTTTTCAGAAACAATCTTGCTTCTCCTTCTTTAGCATACAGTCAGACGATATGTTTGTGTGTGTGACAGCCGAGCATGTCATACATATTCAGTGTTGCCCGTTTTTCAAGTAAATTCGATTATTTTCGGTGGAAACTTCGATTCTACCGAATTTTGGCCCTTTTATGTTCGATTTAAAAAAATCGTAATTTTAAGGCAAAAGATCGATTTGGTTATCTATTATTATAATTTACCCATCCCTACCACCAACGATTTCATTAACCGGAAAAGAAACAAATAAAGTCAAGCAGATTTTTTTTGGAGTTGCTGGGAACATAATGTTACTTTGAGTATCATTGAATTTAAAAATAATTTCAAATTCGATCGCAAGTTATATACATAGATGGATTTCCTTAAAGGCTTTAAAACTGTTCTGGGCTCGACGGAACAGTCTTCTCCAAACCCCGCAGAAACCGTGGAAAGCTTAGTTGAACGTGCCATTTCTTCCACATTGTTAGAAGACAGGCGTGACGCTTGTCGAGCACTGCGAGCTCTTTCTCGAAAATATCGTGTGGAAGTCGGAGCGCAAGGCATGCCTGCATTTCTTCAAGTTCTTCAGAATGATGGCCAAGATGCCGAAATAATAAGCTACGCTTTAGATACGTTGTGTAACATTGTGTCAACGGCCGAGTTTAGCGACGAAGAAGATAATCCGGTTGTATCAGTCAATGTGGGAGAGCAATTTACTGAAATGTTTATAAAGAATTCAGAGAACGTAACTTTGGCTATGAATTATTTAGAGGAATTAGATTTTCGTGTTCGCCGTTCTGCAATTCAGCTCATAACTACGTTGATTGCAAATAAAACGCGTGAAATGCAAGAAATTGTGTTGGTTAGCCCAATGGGATTGTCGAAACTAATGGATTTGTTAACTGATAGTCGAGAAATTATTCGCAATGATGCCATATTGTTATTAATTCAATTGACAAAAGGAAATTCAAATATTCAAAAGATTGTGGCTTTTGAAAATGCGTTCGATAAGATATTTGATATAATTCACTGTGAAGGTTGCGTCAATGGTGGAATAGTAGTTGAAGATTGCTTGATTCTCTTGCTGAACTTACTTAATAATAACTCTAGTAACCAACAATTTTTCAAAGAGGGCTCCTACATTCAACGCTTGTCTCCCATGTTCGTCCTTGATTCTGAGAATGACGAAACTTGGTGGACACCACAAAAAGTTTCAAATGTTCATTGCATGCTGCAGATTATTCGTGCTCTTGTAACACCAAATAATCAAAAACAAATTGTTTCCGCGTGCCAGAAAACCATGCGACAGTGCGGACTTCTGCAAGCTTTATGCGACTTGTTTATGGGCAGTGGTGTGCCTGCTGATATTCTAACAGAAACAATTAATACAGTTGCGGAAGTTGTGAGAGGAGACAAAGAAACCCAGATGCAATTCTCAACAACAATGGCTCCGAGCAATCCGCCCCGTAAGGCTATAAATGTTCTTTTGATGACCATGGTCAATGACAAGCAAATGATAGGTCTTCGATGTGCTGTCCTTTATAGTTTTCAATGTTATTTATATCACAACGAGTTGGCTCAAAAGGCAGTTGTTCAAACTTTGCTGCCATCATCATCGGAGGACGTGTCTACTTGGACAACTGGCCAAATCCTATGCACTGGACTATTTGCAACCGAGGCATTAGCTAACTGGCTTGCTTCGGTCGCACTTATGTACACTATGGTGGATAATAGTATGCAAAAAGAAGAAATGCTACGTGTTCTTTTGGCAACATCTGGAGGACATAAGCCTATCACGTTACTAGAACAATGCACTAATTTGCTACAACAAGATAGCTATAACTACAAAAGTAAAATCGGTCTTCTAATGCTCCTTAGCACTTGGCTTGCCCATTGTACTCTGGCAGTAAAAACATTTCTACTCACACAAAATACTATGGCTTACTTAACTGCCCGAATAAGCGCAAATGAGCACGACGAAGAAGAACATTTAATTCAAGGTATGTGTGCCTTTCTCATGGGACTTTGCATTCAATTTAATGACAATTCAGTGTCTGGGCTGAAACGCGATGATATATGTCAGTTGGTCGTAAAACGCATTGGGCAAGAGAATTTTTGCAATAAGCTAAGCGAATTGTCTCGCAACGAAGCGTACAGTCGCGCATGCAAACAGCCACAAATAAAAGCAAGGACCGCATCTGACCTGCTTTTAGATTTTGAGTTTTGTAAAATGTATAAAGGGTTAGAAGCTTTAATTGCCAAAATCGTAAGCGGATTTAATGTCGATGGAATAGAAATGACAGAGCTTATTCTAAGTTCTGAAGCCTCTTCGCTCGTTGCTCAATATAAAGGAATTATACGAGGTCTGGATGGGCAAATAAACGAACTTCAAAACAAAGCTCAAACGCTGGAAGCCAAAAATTTTCAGTTGGAAAGAGAAGTAAGTAAAATTACATATAAATTTAGTCGAAAATTTTAAGATACGAATGATGGAAGTAATACTTAAGTTTCCTTATTCTTTTTACTAAATTTTTAGCTTGAAAAACAAAAAACAACTAATTCGCAGCTTGAAGATCGAAATACTCTTTTGAGAGCACAATTAGCAGCATGTCAGAGAACACCAAAAACATCAGAATTTGAAAGAAGTACTCAGGAAGAATTGACAACAGTTGTCAACACTTACTCGTGTCACGAAGAGAATTTGCGCCTAAAAAAAGAGTTAGATGTCCTTCAGAAGCGATTTGAAGAAGAAACCGAAAGATCTAATGCTGCACTTAAAGAATTGAATTCTATTAAAAAAGACCAAGAGGATTTGATGGAACTTTTAACTGACCAGGAAAGCAAAATGGACCGGTATGAAAACATTATTCGGCTTGCTGGCTTACCATTTATTGCTGAAGAAATTTCTGGACAGGAAGGAACTCAGTTAGTCGAAGCCAAACACGTAACAGCTTAACTTTATTTTCGAAAGCAACGATATAATCCAATAAAATGACATGTTGCTCCTATCAGATAAAATATAAAATAGGTCTTCTTGTAATAGCGCAAAGCTCACATTTTTGCACAATCATAAACCAATTGTCAAATTTTGCGCGCTCTACACTACGATTAGATATATCTAGCGCAAAGCGAGCGTATAAAGCGCATAGAGGCTCAGTTACTCTTGATTAAACGTAACTTATAGAAATCTGTTTTCCACAGACTCCTATCTTAAGTCAAATTAAGTTTTCAGTAACTGCTACCATACAAAATGTACTAAACTTATCCAGTCAGCTGACGAAATAAGTAAAGTTAAGTTACGTTCAATCAAGAGTAACTAAGCCTTAAGCTTGTTGACAGAATCAGCTGATGTGCGCCACGAATGTTCCATTTCCAGAAAAGTATGGATTCTACAATATTTCGACAAAAACATCGATACCTCGATACGATATTGATGTTCAAACAACTAATTCTGGACTTTATAAGTATCCCAGCAAACATTTACACTCTTTTTAGACTCTAAATTTTGAGCAAAACAGTCTAAATTGAGCTTCAGAACGACTCTAAAAAGAGTGTGTTTTTGTTTGAAAAGGGACACACGTTTAGAGTCTAAAATAAGAGTGTAAAAAAAGTATAATCGAACTGTGTTTTTAGAGTTTTATTATAATCTTTTAAAACTTTTTTTATACTCTTCCCAGGATGCATTCAGACACTTTTTAGACTTTTAAAACCGCGTTTTTAAAGTGTTATTTCACTCTCCTTAAAGTTGTTTTATGCTCTTTTTTTCAAGTATGAAAAGAGTTTTTGTGCAGTCTAAATGAGACGTAAATCAATTCGCCTTTTTCCCACTATTTTTACCCCTTTTTCTTCCTTTCATTGAAATTAAAATCAATTTTTTTCACGTAATTTTTTTTTGTTCTTCCAATCTTCATCGGCATTGAATTTTCTTGCTTCGAGCCCGCAACTTGTTTTCTAATGGCTATCAATTCCTGCAGAATCCGCTGCTGCACCTTCTTTATTGATTTCATCTCCACACTGAGCTCATTCAGCTTCGTACGGTTTTCTCTTACATTTTTTGCTATTGTTTCTAATTTACCTGTATGTAGTAACACATATATATATATAATATATATATATCTATATTAGGGTGGGTCGTTCTTATATGAAAAAAAAAAAGTTGTATGATCGCGTTGGAATAGTAAAATTATGTTTCCTTATGTATAAAAAATAATTTTGTGTAAAAAAAAATTCAAAATAAGCTGCATCTTCATACCGCGCAAGCGGATTGAAAGTTGGAAAAAAAAATTTATATGAGATTTTTCCGACTTCAATGATAAAATTTAGAATTTCTCAGCTTCACACTAATTTTTTAAATACATTATGTTCCCAGATATTTTTGGTCATAAAACTATCTTTCAAAGGAAAGCAACGAAACTACGATCGACCAAAATTTTACGGAGATATGGTCGAAGAAACTCAGACCTGAGGAAATTGCTCCAAGACATGCCAAAAATGTGTTCGAACCTATCAATTTTGTAACCATTTGGAAGAAGGCATATTGCCATTTCAAAAAAATCTTCCTTGAAGAAAATCGGTTATTTTATAAGGTTGTTATAACAATTTATATATTTATCTATTTATTTCTATATAAATTTTTTTTAAGTCTATCTCGAGTACGGACAAAAAAATGCCATATACCCTCGACACAGAGTTTGTCGGGTATGACTTTGCTATATATTTTTCCCAAACATGAGCTCATTATCGAATCAAAAAAAAAATGTAGTATACTTTTCGGCATTTTTTTTTAACTAACACAGGATTTAAAAAATAATAAATTGTCCAATTTCAAAGCCGTGTAACTTTGGTTTCTGTGAACCGATTTAAAAAATCTATAATCGTAATTGAGCGTTGTTTTGTCCTGTTCGAGCTCAAGTAGAAGGATTTTAAACTTTCATGGACTTTTTTTTTCAGGGCACGTTCTGAAATGAAACCGATAAATAGATAAATATATAAATTGTTATAACAACCTTATAAAATAACCGATTTTCTTCAAGGAAGATTTTTTTGAAATGGCAATATGCCTTCTTCCAAATGGTTACAAAATTGATAGGTTCGAACACATTTTTGGCATGTCTTGGAGCAATTTCCTCAGGTCTGAGTTTCTTCGACCATATCTCCGTAAAATTTTAGTCGATCGTAGTTTCGTTGCTTTCCTTTGAAAGATAGTTTTATGACCAAAAATATCTGGGAACATAATGTATTTAAAAAATGAGTGTAAAGCTGAGAAATTCTAAATTTTATCATTGAAGTCGGAAAAATCTCATATAAATTTTTTTTTCCAACTTTCAATCCGCTTGCGCGGTATGAAGATGCAGCTTATTTTGAATTTTTTTTTACACAAAATTATTTTTTATACATAAGGAAACATAATTTTACTATTCCAACGCGATCATAGAACTTTCGTAAAAACGACCCAGCCTAATCTATATATATAAAAATCAATGCCACTTTCTTTGTCATTCTATAACTCATGAACCGCTGGACCGATTTCTATGAAACCTTGCACAGCGTAATCGTCGTGGTCCAAGGATGGTTTATAGCTATAGATATAAACATAAATATAAAATATAAATATAAATATAAATTTAAATTTAAATTTAAATATAAATATAAATATAAATATAAATATATATATATATAAATATAAATATAAATATGGATAGATGGATAACAGGTATTCCCTAAATTAGATAGGGGAATAACTGTACCGAGATGGCGCTGCAGTCGGTATCTAGGTTATTTGAAATGAAAAAACAGCAAAGTAGGCTTGGGCAAAAAATACCAATTCACCAAGCTATTTAAAATTTTAATGAAACAAACTTTCAAATCATTAAAAAAATATATTTTTATTTAAATCGGGAGTAAGCGCATTTCAGTGAATATTAAGTGTATTATATTCACAATTAAGTACATAAAACAATGCCACCTCTTCGTAGGCGAGGAGGAAATATTGGTCGATAGTAGTTTAAGTAAAAATTTAAAGCATAATGTTTAAATTTCACACAAAGAATGAATATAAACCTAGAGTATTTAAAACATACTACTTTACCACTTTTACTACTTTAACCCAATATCAACCTGTGCCGGGAGAGGAAACGAGCGCGGGTCATACGAAGCTGGCACGAAGGCTCGCGGAGCGAGCCTTGGTGCCAGCTAGTATATATATAAATATATAAGTAACAGAGTGAAAGAGTGTTATGAATTCTTACCGTTCTCATTTGATTCATTGTCAACATCGCTGATTTTGTTTTCGTATTGGTGGTATGTTTTCGGTATTGTCGCAGTAATCCTCGTTCACTGGCGAAAAACTGGCGCAGCTGTTTTCTTCGACATATATATATATAGCATTTGCAACAAAATCGTCGCTCACGGTTGTATTTAAAATGCATAATATTAGGTGTAGTAAAAAGAAATTATTTTTTGCATTAAATTGAGGGCTTTATTTAAGATAGTTAGAATGACCCGATTTAGGTCAAATATGCGCCGTTTTGTTCGATAACTTGTTGCCATTTTAAAGGTAATTTCATTATGCCTCTCTCATAGAAGCCCTCGTTCCTATTAGCAAAAAATTGAGACAGTGGAATTTCAGAAGCCTCTCTTGAAGCGAATGTTTCACCAGCAAAATTGTTCGCCATGGACAGGAACAGATGGTAATCACTTGGTGCCAGGTCCGGACTATAAGATGGATGCAGAAGAACCTCCCAACCCAACTCCCGGAGCTTCTGGCGAGTCACTATCGATGTGTGTGGCCTGGCGTTGTCCTGATGGAACACAATTCCTCTCCTATTGGCCAAAGCTGGCCGCTTATGGGCGATTGCTTCCTTCAGACGGTCCAATTGTTGACAGTAGAGTTCCGAGTTAAGAGTTTTGCCGTATGGGAGCAGCTCATAGTAGATAATTCCCTGCCAATCCCACCAAACACACAGCAAAACCTTCCTGGCCGTCAATCCTGGCTTGGCCACCGTTTCCGCCGGTTCACCGTGTTTCGACCTCGACCGTTTTCGCTTGACGTTGTCCGCTTCAGAAATGGGTCGATTTTGTTGCGGTTCAGCAGCGATTCGCAGATGGAAATTCGGTCTATGAGTTTTTTTTTGCGTTAACTCGTGTGGCACCCATACATCGAGCTTCTTTGTGTATCCAGCCTTATTAAAATGTTTCCAAACGGTTTTTTGTGCAATCTTTAGCTCTTTTGCAATCGAAACAGTGCTAACATGACGGTCGGACTCGATAATTTCCATAATTTTATCGACATTTTCGACAATTGGCCTTCCAGTGCGTGGTGCATCCTTGACATCGAAGTTACCGGAACGGAATCGACGAAACCAAAATTGCGCATGATTGGCTGTTACAGTATCAGGTCCATAAACGCTATTCATATTTTCAGCCGCCTGGCTTGCGTTTTCTCCCTTATCGAAGAAAAACTGTAAAATGTAGCGAATTTTCTCTTTGCTGATGTCCATCTTTGACAAGCTCTCAAACAAAACTGAATCAATCAATCAAAAAAGTGTCAAAAAAGCTTTTTTAGTAGGAACTGTCATCTTTCTAATGCCCCCTAGCGGAACACGATCGGACTTATACAACGCGAGATGCAGATAAATAACGCCATCTATTGGAAAAATAATGGATTTCTTTTTACTACACCTAATATTACGCACCTTGAATTTAAAGTCCATTAAGACTGTTTTTAGACTAAGTAATAAAACAATCAAAAAACACTCAAATTTACGATAGTTATTTTTCTATCTTATTTATGAGGGCTTTAAAAACAATATAAACTTAGATTCTTTTTAAACTCCATCATTTTGAGCGTTTCGAATTTAAAGTCTGTTAAGAGTGTTTTTATACTCAAAAATAATACAATAAAAAAAGAGGTCAAATGGTTTATGAGGACTTTAAAATCAGTATAAATTAATACTCTTTTTAGACTCTAAAATTTTCACACTCAAAAAAATATTTAGCGGGATGCTATGATGTTTTGTATGCTTAATTTTAATTTTGTTTTTCAAAAGCAATATTGCTTTTCCCGATTTCCAGGGTTCGAAAGGCTGCCTGCCAAACAGCTAAATCACTAAAAAAAATAGCAAATAGCCAATTTGCAAAAAACGTAGCTGTGCCTGTAGCTGCGGCTGTGTAAATTTCAACAGCTCAGCCGTTTTTTTAAATTTTAAGGCTGAGGCTGCGCTGTGGCTGCGTAAAACGAACAGCAGCTGAGTCAAAAAGGGGCAAAGGAAACAGTATTGTCATTTGAACGAGTTTTTCGCTATATTAGGTGTAATTTTAAACGTTGTAGCGCTCAATTAATATTTTCAGGTTGCCAAAAATCATGCAAAGCATTTCTAGAAAGATTTCGCTAGTTAGTCTAGCTTTGTAAGGGTTGTATAGTAAAAGCAACAATAATCCTAAAGAAAGATATTTTAAAGATTATATGATTTATTATAAGTTCGCTACTCGTTCTAGTAATTTTGGTAGAGAAAGCGGTGGCTGCATGTATGGTATTAAAAACGATCTTATAAGAAAAGGCATAAGGCACGATTTTCAAAAAATTAATCAGATAGATGTATTGAAATTAATCTACAATAATTCTCAGGTTGTTATTTTACCTATTTACTTAAGGAAGGCTTCATGGACTGACGACTTTAATCTACTTAGCGACTATATAAGGACACACTGGGAAGCGAACATGATAATAATAGGTGATGCAAATGCTAGAACGGGAATCCAAATGCAGACCGTTGATGATTTATATAACTTCAAAGCAGACTTAAAAGCACGAGGTTCAGAGGACGTCAAAGTTGATGCTGAAGGGAAAAAACTTTTTGATTTCTGTACTGACATAGGTTTAACCGTGTTAAATGGGAGGACTGTTGGCGATGAGCATGGAAGCTTAACCTTCGTCAGTTGCGCGGGAAAATCTCTCATTGATTTATGTTGTGTATCTAACGACGCTTTACGTTTTGTTAACAAGTTTGAAGTGGAAGAAAAACCGTGGTCAGACCACTTCCCGATAAAGCTTAACTTCACTATTGAAGAGAAACTGAATATAACACAGAAAGATAACTTATTACCGAAGCTTAAGTGGAATGAGCGCTATCGTCATGAATACCAATTAAAACTAAATGAGGAACTGCTTGCTGCTAAAAGTAACAAAAACCATCTAACATCATCCGATTTAGTAGAAGTAATTATAACTGCTGCCCCGCAGTTCAGGCAAAACAGCAAGAAAGCTAGTTTTAAAGCAAATTGGTTCAATTATAAATGCCTTAACGCAAGGAGAAAAGTTTTCAAGCTACTTAGACAGTTCAAAAAAATAAACAGCAATGAAAATAAAATTAAGTATTTAGAAGCCCAACAAATATATAGATCAACCTGCCAAGAACGCAAAAAAGTGTATTTTCGAGAATAGGACTTGAAACTCAACAAAGTAAAAGATAGCAAAGAATGGGGGAACTTAGCAAAAGAAATAAGAGGTCAGAAAATGCAAGTTAGTAATAACATATCGGCGGAAGAATTCAAAGTATATTTTGATCAGCTTTTGAATCAACAGGTCCCACTAGATCATATTACGACACCCACTGCTAGGATTGTCAATGAAGTAATGGATAGCCCATTTACGTTAGAGGAGGTGAAGCATGTGTTGAAAAAGACAAAGGCAAATAAAGCTCCTGGGATAGATAAAGTCACATATGAATTTCTGAAAAATGCTACGGATGAGTTTTTGACTGCACTTACAGACGCTTTCAATTTACTATATGACAGTAAAAGTGAGATAGACAAAACGTTTACAGAAACAGTAATTTGTCCTATTTTCAAAAAAGGTGATCAAAATAATGTTTGCAATTATAGAGGAATCGCTTTCATAAACTGTGTAGCAAAAATCCTGATGGGTGTTATGAACGAACGTATAACAAATTGGAGTGAATCACACAACATCCTAAATGAATTTCAAGCTGGCTTCAGAAGAGGCTATTCGACAATAGACAATATCTATAACCTAGCAAGCATCGTCCATCTTAAGTTCTATGAAAAGAAAAAAGTATATGCCTTTTTTGTAGATTTTAAGGCAGCCTTTGATAGGATCCCAAGAAAATATCTTCTACACAAACTACGAGTTTTGGGCTTACCAAGTAAAATGGTTTCGCTAATCGAAAGAATTTACGAGCACACTAAGTCAACAGTGAGGACGAGAGAAGAAATTTCAGATTTTTTTGAGACTCATTCGGGCGTTAAACAGGGGTGTTTGCTGTCGCCAATCTTATTTGCGCTGTATCTACAAGATTGGCATGACTTTCTTGCGGGTGGTCTTATGATTGCTGGGGAAAATATTAAAATCTTATTGTATGCGGATGACATCGTCTTTCTTGCGGATGATATAGCGGCTATGCAAAACATGATCGATAGACTGGAAAGTTATTGTACGGAGTGGAAGATGGAAGTTAATCTCGCTAAGTCAGAGATGGTTATTTTTAGGAAAGGTGGGCGAATCGCCCAAAATGAAAAGTGGTTCTACAAAGGAGAAGAAGTAAAACTTGCGTCTGAATTTACGTACTTAGGGGTGATAGTAACTCCAAAAATGAGCTTTAGCAAACATGTGCAAGCAAGGAATAACAAGGCAAAAAGTAGTTTAAATGTGACCTGGAAAGACTTTTTTAGCAAAAACAAAATCGCCCTGTCGTCTAAGTACAAGCTTTTTCAAGCTGTCTGTAGATCCGTACAAACTTATGCAGCACAGATATGGGGTTTTAGTCATTTCGAAGAAATAAATAAATTTCAAAGATACTTCTTAAAAAGAATTTTGAAAGTCCCCGACTGTACTCCCAATTATGCGCTAGCTTTGGAAACAAATGCAGAGGACAACCACTTCTATAGCCTAAATCTCCATATGGAATATATTTATAAAACTATTTTTAAATTCAGCTCAGATAGACTCCCCCATAAACTGTCGACGCTTATTCTTGCAAAAAATTTATTTTGGGCGAAAGAAATTAACGAGCTTGGAGCGAATTTCAACATCAGTTTTGATAATTCTATGTCCGAAAATGAGTGGCTAAAAAAAGGAACCGATCTCTTAATAAATCTTAAAACGGAAAGAAAACATCTATACAGGGAAAGAGCCGAAGCTAGTAACACGCGTTTTTATACAAACCTTGATTGCTGTAGGGGAAGCGAATATTTCTGTGACTCATTTAGTGTGCACAAAATGGCAATGATTTTTAAGGCAAGATGTGATTTATTACTAGAGCTTGTCAAAAATGTTAAAATGTTAAAACAACAATTTTTAAAAATTTTTGGTAGATTTTTGAAATAACAACAATTTTAGCGAATTTTGAATTTTTAACATTTTTCCTCATGTTCGTTCAAAGTTATTTTTTTTAATTTCATGCCATTTCTGTTCCCAATATATTGTGTCGAATTTTCAGACGGAACGTGTTTCAGCTCGAAGCACTGGATTCGCCATAAAAATTTTGACATCTGAAACACTTCGAAACTACGTGTTTCAGATCGAAACAAGTAGCGAAACAAGTAAAAATTGCTATCACCCCTAATTTGATCGATGGTTATCGGGAAAAGAAGTAAAGAGCAAAAGAAAAATTACTTTACATGCGATCTAAATTCATTCATATTCTGGCATTTACTCACACTTCTTTTCCATTTTCAAAGTAGGCAAGAAAGACTATTTCAAAGCAGGTTGAAAAAAAGAAGAAGAAAATGAGGTAGAAAACGAAACACGAATGACTTCATCTGAACGAGTAGTTTCGCATTGAGGCCTTTTACACTAGTCAATTGTTGACCGTCAATTCCTATCGATATGTCCTTTTGGAGTTGCATTCGCTTTTACACTTACTCGACAGAATTGATCGTCAATTCTTACTTGGTATGCCTTTTATGACATTTTCCTCTTCTACACAGGGGTGATATTTTATAAAATACAAGCAAAATAAGTTATATACATTAGAGTGGTTCAATTTTTTCATCGATAGGGCTTACACCAAAATCGTAATCTACGGAAAATTCTAAGCAAGTTTGCCGAAGAAACTATAGGTCTAAAACCAAAACTGACCTCCCGCTTTTCGATCCAAAGGTTTTCTTAATAATTTGAATGTATTGGGTATACCTTTTCAAAATTAAAAATTTTTTCAAGTCGAAAAATTTGAATTGGGAAAAAAATTAAGCATATTATTAGGCTGTTTTTTTAAAGGCAATTTCAATACATTTATTTAGATTGTGAATATCACAGATTGGTCTGCAAATCTATTTCAACGTAAACTAGAAAAGCTACTTTGATTTTCTATGAAGGATCCACCGATTCCGGCGCACATACAAGGAACTGAGAGATTTGTGCAGCTATTAACCGGTGTCACCCGGCGTGTATTGGATAAAAACCGCAACGATCTGTTAGCTGTTACAATCGAAAGTCGAGCCAACGTCCCGCGGATGGACAGAAAAATAGATTTGCAGACCAATCTGTGAGAATCACAATCTAAATAAATGTATTGAAATTGCCTTTAAAAAACAGCCTAGTAATATGCTTAATTTTTTTTCCAATCGAAATTTTTCTACTTCAAAAAATTTCGAGTTTTGAATATGTATACCCAATACATTCAAATTCTTAAGAAAAACTTTGGATCGAAAAGCGGGAGGTCAGTTTTGGTGTTAGACCTATAGTTTCTTCGGCAAACTTGATTAGAATTTTCCGTAGATTACGATTTTGGTATACGCCCTATCAAGTTTTTTTCGTCCATACAAATTGACCCACTCTAATATACATATCTCTGATTAAGGGTTGATAGCAGAAACATAAATACAGCACTAACTTTTTTGTTTTGTTGTATTTAATTATTAATGCCAAGGAGTATTTTAAAATATTTGAATTAATACTAGTCTATTTTAAAGAGATAATTTTTAGTGAGTAGCTGTTAAATTGTTCTGTTTGAAAATATATTCTATATACAATTTGTAAGAGCAAACTATCTAGCGCTGTTCATATTGTTAAAAGAATAAAGGCTAAACTCCATAAACGACGGAACATTTCAGGCGTTTTGGGCGAAAGAAATGTAGCTGCTTCGATTTAAATACATTTCAATACATTGATTCAATGGAAGCCGCACAAATATTTTCACCTTTGCCCCGTATACCGCAACAACCGTCCTTTCCGTCAATAATGGAGTTTCGCCTTAAATTTTAATTTAACAATTTTTCCAACATTTTTCGTCATTTTTCCTTAACATTTTAACAACAATTTTCAGGTTTTTATTTAACACTTTTGACAAGCTCTATTTATTACCATTAAATGCAAATGGCTTTCGTAGTAATGCAAGTATTTTATGCACCCTGTGTAATCTAAGAGAGGGTGAAACTCTGGAGCATATGATGGCAATATGCCCGATCCTTAGGGATATAAGATTCAGACACTTTGGAAAAACAGTCTTAAACCATGAAGAACTAGTGAATATTTTGAATGGTAATATAAGCGACGGGTGGAGTAAGCTATATAATTACTTATGTTATGCGCTAAAGTACAGGAGGCTTATAATAAATGAATTCGATAATTAATACCTATTACATTACGTTAAGGATTATCCATTGTAAAGTTTTAAAGGATGATAGACGACTTATTAGTCAATATCTTGTAACTTCTTTATTTGTGTACATTGAATTATGTTAAGAAAATAAAGAATCTATTCTATTCTATTCTATTCTAATCCTAAAGAAATAAGATAATTCGAATGGTTTATTTTGTGTAATTGTAAAACGAGGGGAATTTTTAATATCCTTTGGTGAAAACTGAATTGTAGAAATGGCAGCACTGAGAGGAAAATAAATTAAATTTGACAGTTAGTTGCTATACTATAAAAACTTAAAAGTTGAAAAATATACGATGGCTCCGCGGAAGAATTATGGAAATATTTTATTGAACTATTTTGAAAATGAAAAAGAAATAGGAATCGCAGTTTGTACTGGAGGTACCCGAAAAAATGGTCCGATCATGCCCAATATCGAACTTAATATTACTCATGTTGCCCTGCATCTCCATACCGAACTTCGTCAAGATAGCTCAACTCCTTCGATTAAATAACTGTATACACATACAAACTAAAATTATTGTGTGCTTTTTTAATGTACTACTTTGTTATACCTTTTCCGAAGGAAAGGGTATATTAAGTTTGGCTCGGAGTATGTAACATGCCAAAGGAGTCGCGATAGATATAGACATATATATATATTCTTGATCAGGGTGACAAGAGGAGTCGATGTTACCATGTCTGTCTGTCTGTCTGTCGGTCACACTTTAGTTTTTCGTAATTTACTCCTAAGCCATGAAAGATATCATATTGAAATATGGTATGGACTTGAACCAGGTAAATGTCCGAAAAACTGCATACAAATTTTTTTCGTAGTCCCTTCTTGGGTCGTGGGAAGTGGTTCAGAAGTTTCAAAAATCACGATTTTTAACGTTTTTCGTGGATAACTTTTTTACTATACATCGCAGTTTATTGAAATTTGGTGTGTGTATAGCTACTATGTAGACTTAAGCTTTCGCTGAAATTGCGACATCGCTATAACTATGGTCATCATCCTACACATTAGAAAAAAAAACACTCTTTCTCTTATTCTCATATCTGAATACAAAAATGATTTTTTTTTTGCTTCTTCTGGTTGTGTATTTTGCCGCCAAATAAAGTCGTCACTTATGGTTAAATTTTGACCATGACCACCATTCGCGAAATTCGCAAAAATTTATTTTCACTATTTTGAATTGAGTATTTCGCAGCTAGACAAAATGTCCTCTAACGGTTAAAATTTGACCATGACCACCATTCGCGAAATTCGCAAAAATTTTATTTTCACTATTTTGAATTGAGGTTTTCGCAGCTAGACAAAATGTCATCTAACGGTTAAAATTTGATCAAGACCACCATTCGCGAAATTCGCAAAATTTTGATTTTCACTATTTTGAATTGAGTATTTCGCAGCTAGACAAAATGTCATCTAACGGTTAAAATTTGATCAAGACCACCATTCGCGAAATTCGCAAAAATTTAATTTTCACTATTTTGAATTGAGGTTTTCGCAGCTAGACAAAATGTCCTCTAACGGTTAAAATTTGACCAAGACCACCATTCGCGAAATTCGCAAAAATTTTATTTTCACTATTTTGAATTGAGGTTTTCGCAGCTAGACAAAATGTCATCTAACGGTTAAAATTTGATCAAGACCACCATTCGCGAAATTCGCAAAATTTTGATTTTCACTATTTTGAATTGAGTATTTCGCAGCTAGACAAAATGTCCTCTAACGGTTAAAATTTGACCATGACCACCATTCGCGAAATTCGCAAAAATTTTATTTTCACTATTTTGAATTGAGGTTTTCGCAGCTAGACAAAATGTCCTCTAACGGTTAAAATTTGACCAAGACCACCATTCGCGAAATTCGCAAAAATTTTATTTTCACTATTTTGAATTGAGGTTTTCGCAGCTAGACAAAATGTCATCTAACGGTTAAAATTTGATCAAGACCACCATTCGCGAAATTCGCAAAATTTTGATTTTCACTATTTTAAATTGAGTATTTCGCAGCTAGACAAAATGTCCTCTAACGGTTAAAATTTGACCATGACCACCATTCGCGAAATTCGCAAAAATTTTATTTTCACTATTTTGAATTGAGGTTTTCGCAGCTAGACAAAATGTCCTCTAACGGTTAAAATTTGACCAAGACCACCATTCGCGAAATTCGCAAAAATTTTATTTTCACTATTTTGAATTGAGCTAGACAAAATGTCCTCTAACGGTTAAAACTTGACCATGCCCACCATCCGCGAAAATTTTGTGCTTAATAATAATTTCGAGTTTGAGAAGCTAAATCGAAGTACAGATAAGGTATAAATAGATATCCAAGCTAGAACAACGAAAACGGCAGGAATTTTTGTTAAGGTAATGTTTTAACATATTTCAGGCTGAGGAAAAGGTATGTGTGCAATCGGCTTAGCCGATGTAAACTTCTTTACTTGTTTTATTTATTTTTTGTATTTGTTAAATCGCAGCCGTTTAATATTCTTTCAAACGGCTTAAGCTGAGTTGCGGCTGTGTATATTACACGGCTGTGCTGTGGCTGAGCTGTTGAAATTTACACAGCCGCAGCTCAGCTTCAGCCATTTGATTTGGTTTTGAAGCTAGGACTGTGGCTGCGGCTGATTAAATTTTCACAGCCGCAGCTCAGCTTCAGCCTTTTGAATGAAAAAAATCCAGGCTTTTCGAACCCTGCCGATTTCCACACAAATTTTCTTTCAAAATTCTTTAGTTATTAGCATAGATTTGCATAATGCATTGAATTATTAATGCATTGAACATTTCATTACCATTACAGGCTAAGTGGTAATGTAAATGTTTTTTTCATTACCATTAACATGTAAGGGTAATGAATTCAAAAATTGCATTATAACTAAAGTTTAATGGTAATGGGATAAAGTCTTGCATTACCATTACGTTTTAATGGTAATCGGAAAACATGTTGCATTACCATTAAATTGTAATGGTAATGGAAAATGTTAATGCTGATGAATTAAAAATTGTGTTTCCATTAAATTTCTAATGGTAATGAACAGTAATTTACAATACCACTACAATCTGTTTCGAGCTTTTTTCTCCGCATCGAAGCGGAGTACCCGAACGTTCTTCGGATTAATGGCTCAGCACTTTTTTGCATATTATGCAAACTGGACCAGTTTGGAACTAGACCCTAACTAGACTAGTTGTAATCGGTTTCTTGAAAAAATTTTGGCGCCAAAATTCTTAGCATTTTTCGCTTATTCTATATATAAATTTTCATCCAAATTGGACGCCATAAATTTTTCGGATTTTTTTGGTTTTTGGTCCATAACTCTCTAAACTTCCTCTAGCCCCCGCCCCGCAAAAAAAAATTTTTTTGGGTTAATGTCTTATAATTGTTCAATATACCACTGTGGAAAATATAAGCACTATCAAAGCACTATTTCTCTAGACACGCCACTGCCTGCACAACATACGTTACTTTCACGGCCAAATAATAAACTATAAAAATATTAAGTGGAGGTCCCATCTAGGAAACTTCTTTTATTTTAGCCTAAAGCTTGCACCTCCAAAATCCATTGAAGTTGGATGATATCGATGGTGGTTTCAAAAAAAAAAAACTAATTGTTTTCAAAAACGATTTCCAAATGTGCTTAGATACAAAAGACGCGAGGGCGGATTGAGACAATCGCCACCCCAGGCAGTTGCGATTTTGCCGCCTCAGACAAGAGCCCAATTTTCGCTCTTTCTTTTATTGACGGCCAGAATTTGCCCCCGAACATATTCCGCCCTACGCAGCAGCATATGTTGACTATTCGGTAAATCCGCCATCGAAAGACCAATATCAAATCCTTCATTAAAAATATTTGCACGTTATTTTGGTTAATTTTGGACCTATCAGAACCATAGGATGAAAAGAAATTAGAAACGAAAAACGTTTCATCAAATCCAAGGCGTATTTAACAAGGTGGTGTCAATGCTACAATAACTACAAACATTACAAGAACACCACAGAGCTCTGTTTTTGTAGGCGAACCTTATTGTCAAAATCAGCTGACTGCCATATGCATGAAAAGTGACAAATGTCATTCGAAAATTGTAAACAAACGAAATTTGTTTTCAATGTTGTTTTTATCTGTTTCGCGTTGAATAACTGAAAATAAGAATTCCCAGAAGAAAGCGGCGTCAGTTGATCGCGATGAAATGCAGAGAACAATGCAAGGGGCTTTGGCGCAATTGCAACAATCAGGGACGTTGCAGAACCTGATTACAGTTGGAATGCGAATTTAGGTCAATTGAGATTTAATATATATCTCATAGACAAGCGGATAAAATGGATTCTGTGCACTTAAGATCTGATGAACGGTTCCGACTTAAACCAAAAGCAACAAAATCTGTAAATTCAAAATGAAATGTTGATAGATATTAATTGCGATTCGGATTCTCTAACAAGCCCGAATTTTTTTATTTTTTTATTTAAACTTTGCTTCTCTTTACTGGATCTTCCTTTGGGTGGGAACTAACAGTATTTATTCGAATCTTAATTCTTAAATATAAATTTATACAGAGATATACATAAATAGTTTTTTGATTCCAGCGGGCCTCTATTTGAGAAACTGGGCTGCTGAGGACTTATTATTGTTAAGCCGCATCCGTTGGTAGGATGAGTCTTGATCATGCACGAGCGAGGTGCGTCAAGTTTAGTGAATCCTTGGTTGGATTATCGTACGGCGCGCACGAGCGAGGTGCGTAAAATTGATTGGCTGGAACGGCTACTCTGATGGTAGTTAAGAGCATTGAACGTTGAGCGTGCACGAGCGAGGTGCCTCAATCTGTATGATTCCTTAATTGGCCAAACGTCTGACATGCACGAGCGAGGTGCAGATAACAGAGTATCGGTGTTATGTTTCCAAAACACTAGAAGCGGACGGAAGGTCCTTTCTTCTTAAACGTGTTCGATGTGTTGTATTGTTAAGGCCTCTTGCCAGCTGATTCGAGTGATTCCTGAGTTTCTCATTGTAGGATGACTTTAGGCGAACGATTTCGTCCTTAATAAGTGGGACTTGCAGATCGCGGTGAATGCTTTCATTACGGATGCACCATGGCAGTGCCGTAGCAATTCCGTTTTGCGTGGAGGGGCAAATTTAGTTTTTTAATTTGCGTGGGGGGGAAAAATTTTTTTTTTAATTTTAACGTCTATTTTAATTAAAACCACATTACATACACGCTTTCAATGCACGTTTGAGTAAATGTGGAAAATATCTTATAACTTCTTTATTTTTCTACCAATTTTACAGAAGTTTAGTTTTTTATATACGCTAAATATTTGTTTATGACTTCTAGTTACCGAACAAAATTTTAAGAATTTTGTTAGTACTTAAAAGTTAAAATGAACTTTTGCAAATTAAAAAAAAAAAACCTTAAAAAATCAGACTCTCTATAGTTCAAATGTCTATAGCTTAAAATCAAAGCCACTGATTGTTACAAATGATACATTGTTGCAAAGGAGAGAGTTTTTTGCTTTAGACTAATAAAATTTTATGTTATTTAGGCGAGTGGTTTTTGAGTTCTTTTGCAAAAGCTCACTATGTAACCAAAAAACACGTTTTTTCGTATATCTCAAAAAATATTCTTTGGAAAAATAAACGGGTGCCATTTTCGTATTTTTTTGTTTGTTTTTAAAACGTTTTATTATTTATTGGATCACTCCTCTAATATAGGAGTCTAGCAATAAGTATTTTTAAATCTTACACCTAATTGGACAATATTACAAATAAAAGCAGCTAGGCTGTGCGTGGATGGCAAGGGTGCATGGAGTGCACCCACCGAGTAGACGATCAGCTAGGAAAGCTGAGTTTATGAATGTGCGTGGATTGCAAGGGTGCATGGAGTGCACCCACCGAGTAGGCCAGGGATGCACACGCCATAGCAAAATTTGCTCGCGATGCTCCTAAAAATTGAGGATTACCCGCGTGGGTAATTGCGTTTTAAATTTCAGCATTCGATTTTGTATTGCCTCACAATGATCAAAACCGAGCATCATATGCCAGATGTTCAATCTTACCCACGATTACCCGTCGAATGATTATTGTTGTTGTTGTTTTCTTCGCAATGACCAAACCAAGCAACACGTTATTGTGTGTCGCAGTTTCTGGCTACCGTCGAATTTCGAATAAATATTGTTGTTGTTGTTTTCCTTGCAATGACCAAAACCGAACATCACAAGCCAGATGTTCAATTTTGTCCACGCACAGTTTGCTTAAGTCTTATTCTGGAGCTCGTAGAGAAAACACGCATAGAAATTTTAGGAGGAAATCAATATTCGCAGCAATGAGTTGTCTGACAAATAACAAATTCCATACAAATTGGGAATACGAATTCTTTTTTATGCAACGTCAGAGTGACGCTTTGTGCCGAATTTGTAAAAAAAACTATACATTAGGGCTGCTCTTAACTCTATGGAGAAATTTTGTAGCGAGTTTCTGATCGGTCTCAGGGTCCAGAAGTGTTCCATTAGACATGGAGGAGAAACGTGAGAAATTTGGAGGCAATCGGATAACGGGAACCCGTGGCAGTTTTCAATTGAAGTTTGGGAAATTGGCAAAAATAGAGAGGAAACGGCCCTTAACTCCCCACAAGGCGCCCCTACGGATATATAACGTATGGCCAACCCCCATTATTTTTTTACTCCGAACATTTTTTCTGAACAAACCTACCCCCTATCTCCCCTCCTTAAGGGGGCTCCCATACAAAAATAATTTTTTAAAAACTTTTCCCCCCATCTTCCTAACTAGCCCCAGAGTGCTCCTAGAGGAGTCAAATGTATGACCGACCCCCATTAACTTTGTCCCCCTAACATTTTCTCCGAACATACTTAACCTCTATCTCCCCCCCTTAAGGGGGCTCCCATATAAAACTACCTTAATTTGAGCAACAATTCATACAAAATGGCCGTCACTACAGTCAAACCCCTCCTAGGGGGCTGATATATATGACCGACCCCCATTATTTTTTTACCCCAAACATTTTCTTTAAACATACCTACCCTCTATCTCCCCTCGTTAGGGGGGTCCCCATACAAAATTAGGCTTAAATTAAAGAAAAATGCCTCACGAACTTCAATCTATAATATAGATGCCGTAGGAACAAGAAAGAGCATGTTCAGCATGCATATTCGAAAAATTTACAAAATTACCTTTTAAACGAGCCTAATATGAAGAATATTGGATTAGTTTTTGGTGTGTTTTAATAATATGATATATTTTATTACCTTTTTTTTTAAACTGAATTTTGGGTTCCATCCCCTAACTGGCCAAATAATGACCCTAGTAGAAAAAAAATAAATTTTCCAGTCAAATGCCGCAAACCTCAATCTATGACGAGTTTTTTGAGACTATAACCATTAAAATCGGTTAGTGCTTTCTATTCATAAAATTAATTCAAAACAAATATTTTTTGAAACGCATTATTCACTGTTTTCACGTTCGTTTCTTAGGTCTTCGCATGTCTCTCTCGGTCTGTACGCATGGCTCTCTCGGTCTGTACTGTTGCGTGTCTGCTGGGGAGAAGGACCTCTAGTAAAGCGCCAACAAAGGATTCCGTTGAATAAAACACTCTTTACTCCTTTTCCATTGGTGTTTCTTTATTAAAGTCTTTTAATGATGTTTACAGGTTCTACTCTAGCTTACTTTACTGCCCTAATTCCCTAGCTAACACTGAGATCCACACTTTGTCGTCCTGGCTCGTAAGTAGGTGCGCCAAAGTTGAGATCTGATTAGACTTTCGATTCCAAACTGCAAGTCCCCTTCCGTAGATCGAAGCTCCGCTTAAATAGATCAATATTGCCGATCTAGCAAAATTGCATATTGATTGATTTCATCAGTGTGACTTCGAACTTCCCCTGCCGGTGTGCCTACGTTGCACTTGTTGTTGTTGCACCTGGCTCTTGTTGTTCTGTTGCGTTGATTGCCCTTCTCGATCGCCTTTTGTTGTTGTTGTTACCAATAGCTTTATTGCTGCGTTTCTATTGTTGATGTAGGACTGCCTTTGAAGACGTTGAACCGCTTATGCCGTTGCTTATTGCTGACTTGCATGCTCGTGGTCTTTCGTCTTTTCCCCCGCTTGCCCTTTCCTCCAGTCGGCGTTGTGCCAAGTTTTGGTACCGGCGATCGGTATGCTTGTTTACGTAATTGTTCTCAGTAGTCGAGTTCTTATGTTGTTGTTGTTCTTGCTGAAGGGTGTCGGATTTCGAGCTTGGTGCTGTGTCGTCGAACTCCTTTGCTGTGTTTCGATTGTTTTTGTATGTTTTGTCACTTTTACCGCTTAGAGCTGATAGCGTGACGTTGGAGTGTGACGTGACGCTTTTCGACTCACAACATCCCTCCCCTCCTCGGCAAGTCACGAGCATCGTGACTGTTCATAAAAACGTTGCGGCTACCAGGTTGAAATCTGAGACTCGGGTCAGCCTGCCATGATGTCTGCTGATAGTGGTTATGGGCTCGCCGATGTCACTGGTAATGCTCTGGTAGGTTGCTTGCTTGGGTGGGTGTGATGATTTCTAATCATCCCGATCTTCTTGATAGTTGTGCCGGTGCGTGATGAAAATTGATGTCGCTGCTTCTATGATGTGTTTTGTCTTGATTGTTGCTGTTCCGGTGTGGGATCTCAGTGTTTTGAAGAAGATTTAGAATTGTACTTTCTACCTTAAAACTATTGTTATATTTGCTCAATTTGTTTTCAAACATTGACAATATTCTCATATGTATGTTTTACTTTACTTTTTTTTCGAATTAATAGGTATTCAATATTTTATGAATTTTAATTCATATTTTCTTTCAAACCGTGATATACTTATATTAGTTTTTCTTTTTTTTTTTTTTTCATTGGATCGTAAACTTTGCTATTATATATATATATATATATATATTTTTTTTTTTTTCTTCTTAAAGTCTTAGTACTTCATTAAAAACTTTTTTCATTTTTCTTTTTAAAAATTCATCTGAAGAACAATCAATTTCTTAGTATATGGCTCGACATTTTTGAGAGTGAAAATTATTTTAGTTCTCTCTTTTAACTTTTTTTTTTTTAAATTCGTCTCAAATACGATCAATTACATATTTAAGATATTTAAACTGTTCAAAATTTTCAAATGGCTTTTTTTTTCGAAAACTCATTTTTTTATACTTTTTTTTTTACTTTTTATTTTTAACCATTAATTGCTTATTGCCTATATTCAGGATGATCGAAATTTTCAAATAAAATGATTTTGGATTATAAACATATGTAAGTATGTGTCTCGAAAATTTTGAGGGTCAAAATGATTTTAGATTATGCAAGTATGTTGCATTCGTTTGACTTTATGTTCCAAAGTTAATTTTCCGTTTTTTTCAAAATTTTTCTATTTTAATAGACCCCTTCCCCCTCTTAATGGGAGATTGCAAACAAATAAGGTATATATTTTTCAAATGTATTCATGGAAGTATGTGCAATTGCTTGTTCAATTGCAAGTACTTTTTCGGTGCCGCAGTGCTAGGCGACTGCTGACGAATCAAATAACTAAAATTTCATGCACAATCAAAGCAATATACTTTAATAGGTGCTTATGTATGTGTTATTTCATGAATCATGTGGATGCATGTGATTGTGCGTCCAAATGCTTCTTGTGTCTAAGATGGGAGTTTATGATTAAACTTCCGATAAAAATGAGTTACATGGACTTTTATGATTTAAATATTTATTTTTGTTTTTTTTTTTTTTTTAATAGTAAATGGTTTTATCTAACCGCTAAAATACCTATTTTTCAAGGTATTGCTTTGAACTAGATGTCTCTTGATATACAAATATACCAATATTTTGCAAATATTTGTATATACGTCCTTTTATATTTACCAACATATTATATCTTCTTTTTTGTCGCTTAAATTTTTTCGGTCCTTCTCGTTGGTTTACCTTGAATGATTATAGAAGTAGACATAAATTGCCCTGAGCCCCTCCTGTTGTTTCAAGATCGTGAATTTCTTTACCCGGAGAGGTGAAACGTCTGCATTTACAATATGAGACAAAATAGATGTTCCAAAACCTTAAAATTCGTTTAACTCCAATGTTTCAAAAACAAAGCAAAAAAGTTTTTTTTTTTCTATTTGTAACGGAATTTATTTGAATTTTTATTTTTCGTTGTCATTCCTTATTTAGACATCGCAGCAAGCGATATTAAAAAGAAATTTTTTGTGACAATAATGATTAGATATAAAAACAGTCAGCTCTCGTTTTAATCGAGATAAACCTATGTTTTTGGGACAGTACTTTGAAATTTTAATAAAGCTACGGCACATTGTAGTTATGGGCGAAAAATTTGTCTAGATCTTTTAAATCTCTTGCATGTTTTATCTTAATAAGCAATATTTTTAATTTAGATTTGCTTTGTATGAGAACAGATTCTTTTACAATGGAGAAAAACTTTTGAATTGATATTTGCATTACATTCGGACTTTTGAAATACTCGTACAACGTCAGCTCTCTTATTTCTGATTCTTCATTCAGGTTTACTCTTTCAACAGAAACTTCCTCATGGGGATTTGTATGTCTATCTGGTGGGTTTCCTTTTAAAATATCTTCAACTACTTCTTTATTACCATTAGTACCATCTCGTATAGTACCACAAGAATTATTCTCGACTTCCTTGTCGAATTCATCTTTTTTATTTCTATTTTTACCACAAAAATTACCCTCGAACTCCTCGTCGAAGTCGTAATCCAATACATTCGACTTTTTATTCGAAACATCCCCACCGCTAGATAGTCCCTTCTGATCCTTAATTTCTTCTTTCTGAATTTCCTTATCGTCCAACACAAAGCTCTCTAAAATCGGTGCCACTTTCGCTTCCCTCGCTTTGATCGTAACTGCCTCTGCAATACAAATCTTATCGATCTTGGGAACGACGAGTTGAAGTGACTCTGATTGACTAAGCTCGGAATGCATAACTTCTACATTTTTCTCAATGTCAATATTTTCTCCAAATCTACTTTTTCGTGAATAAGTTTCTCTTTTCAACACATCTGACTTAACCAAACTATTATCCGGCCCATTGTCCACTGACAAGTTAACAATATCATTTATTGTTTGTCCACAAGGAAATACTGCGAATATGTCGTTGGACACAGACTGCGAATCTTCGATGTTAAGTGTAGATTCATTATTATTACTGACTCTTTTACCATTAAATTGTTTTTTATGTTCATCCCAGATTTTATAAGCCCAAACACAGCTTACTATGGCTTTTTCGATTAAAAAACTTAAACTGAATAGCACAAAAGATATCGATAAAAATAAAAATTTTAGTATATCTTCGTTTTTATTCATCAAAATTTCAATTCTTTTGCCTTCTTCAGATGGTTCTTTCTTATTATCTACCTGGCAAAGGGATAAACTTTCTCTGTCTTGCCCATTTACTTCACTTACTTCATTTTTCTCATTTAATATTTTTAAATTTTCGGAACGAAAACAAGTTATCAAATGAAATTTTTCATCTGATTTTGATGGAGGCTTAATCTTCAATAACTTTTCTTTTTTACTCTCAATATTTTTTACTTTTTTAACAAACTCTAAGTTAATTTCATCTTCGACTCCGAAATTTCGAAAATCTGTCTTCAATTTCAACAGATTTTCCTTTTTACTTTCTATATTTTTTACTCTATAATAAATCCCGGGTCTGTCTAAGTCTTCAAACAAAATTTTACCTCTGTCTGCGTTTTTAAGGAATGCCATTTTTTTTTTTTTTCTTTTTTTTTTTTTAATACAAACTCGACTTGAAAATTTTTTAAATTAGCGTCCAGTATTGACGACTCAATGGCTTTTCGCTTCGAGCTACATTTTGGCTATGATTACAAAACCGTTTCTTAAAATTATTTTTACGGATTTTCTCTAAATGGCTCATTTTTCTAAAATATCTATATTCAACCAAGGTATTGAAATTCATCGTCAACAGTAAGGACTCTGGGTGAAAAAATTGTTATTCAAAGTTTTTGTACTCACCATATTGTATGCGTATTTTGATAAAGCTGTAATTCTTGTTGTTGGATGATGTCGCCTTTTACTTGCGCCGCTTTTTCCATTTTTTATTATTATATATATGTATATATATAAAATTTTTATTCAAGGTACTCTGTTATGCCCTTATTGCGTTTGTGCTGCTAAAGTGTCCTTCGGAAGTTTCACTCACACCCGGACCCTGAAGAATTAGGTTTCACCACTGTTCGACAGGTTATAGCAGTGCAGTACAAAAAGGGTTACAACAAAATAATTGATATAATTCGGTACATTTATGTTGTTTTTCATTGAAATGCCTTTCGGAAGTTTCACTCACGCCCAGGCCCCACTGAATTAGGTTTCACCACTGTTCAGTAGGTTCCAATGAATAACTCAAATATATCCAATATATATCAATCTTACCCCACTGTGGCCAAAAGTCGTTGTTTCATTTGTTATGGTTTGTTAGTTTCAACGCCGTACTGTTGTGAAAGGATCGTGATTCGTACCCGACTATCCTTAGTCGAATACCGGCTGCGCCATAAAATGTTGTATCATCCTCCCATCCTACCGGCTGCGCCATAAAATGTTGCGTGTCTGCTGGGGAGAAGGACCTCTAGTAAAGCGCCAACAAAGGATTCCGTTGAATAAAACACTCTTTACTCCTTTTCCATTGGTGTTTCTTTATTAAAGTCTTTTAATGATGTTTACAGGTTCTACTCTAGCTTACTTTACTGCCCTAATTCCCTAGCTAACACTGAGATCCACACTTTGTCGTCCTGGCTCGTAAGTAGGTGCGCCAAAGTTGAGATCTGATTAGACTTTCGATTCCAAACTGCAAGTCCCCTTCCGTAGATCGAAGCTCCGCTTAAATAGATCAATATTGCCGATCTAGCAAAATTGCATATTGATTGATTTCATCAGTGTGACTTCGAACTTCCCCTGCCGGTGTGCCTACGTTGCACTTGTTGTTGTTGCACCTGGCTCTTGTTGTTCTGTTGCGTTGATTGCCCTTCTCGATCGCCTTTTGTTGTTGTTGTTACCAATAGCTTTATTGCTGCGTTTCTATTGTTGATGTAGGACTGCCTTTGAAGACGTTGAACCGCTTATGCCGTTGCTTATTGCTGACTTGCATGCTCGTGGTCTTTCGTCTTTTCCCCCGCTTGCCCTTTCCTCCAGTCGGCGTTGTGCCAAGTTTTGGTACCGGCGATCGGTATGCTTGTTTACGTAATTGTTCTCAGTAGTCGAGTTCTTATGTTGTTGTTGTTCTTGCTGAAGGGTGTCGGATTTCGAGCTTGGTGCTGTGTCGTCGAACTCCTTTGCTGTGTTTCGATTGTTTTTGTATGTTTTGTCACTTTTACCGCTTAGAGCTGATAGCGTGACGTTGGAGTGTGACGTGACGCTTTTCGACTCACAACAGTACGCATGCAAAGACTCAAGAAACAAACGTAAAAACAGTGAATAATGCGTTTCAAAAAATATTTGTTTTGAATTAATTTTATGAATAGAAAGCACTAACCGATTTTAATGGTTATAGTCTCAAAAAACTCGTCATAGATTGAGGTTTGCGGCATTTGACTCGAAAATTTATTTTTTTTCTACTAGGGTCATTATTTGGCCAGTTAGGGGATGGAACCCAAAATTCAGTTTAAAAAAAAAGGTAATAAAATATATCATATTATTAAAACACACCAAAAACTAATCCAATATTTTTCATAATAGGCTCGTTTAAAAGGTAATTTTGTAAATTTTTCGAATATGCATGCTGAACATGTTCGTTCTTGTTCCTACGGCATCTATATTATAGATTGAAGTTCGTGAGGCATTTTTTTTTAATTTAAGTGTCATTTTGTATGGGGGCCCCCCTTAGGAGGGGAGATAGAAGGTAGGTGTGTTGGAAGAAAATGTTTGGGGTAAAAAAACAGTGGGGGTCGGTCATACATTTCATCCCACTAGGACGGGTTTGACTGTAGTGACGGCCTTTTGTATGAAATTTCGATAAAATTAAGGTAATTTTGTATGGGGGACCCCCTTAGGAGGGGAGATAGAGGGTAGGTGTGTTTGAACAAAATGTTTGGGGTAAAAAAATAGTGGGGGTCGGTCATACATATCATCTCTCTAGGACAGGTTCGACTGTAGTGACGGCCAGTTTTCATTAAATTTTGATAAAATTAAGTTAGTTTTGTATGGGGGCCCCACTTAGGAGGAGAGATAGGAGTCACTTTGTGCCGCAAAAATGTTAGGGAGACAAAGTTAAGGGGGGTCGGTCATACATTTGACTCCTCTAGGGGCACTCTGGGGCTAGTTAGGAAGATGGGGGGAAAAGTTTTTAAAAAATTATTTTTGTATGGGAGCCCCCTTAAGGAGGGGAGATAGGGGGTAGGTTTGTTCAGAAAAAATGTTCGGAGTAAAAAAATAATGGGGGTTGGCCATACATTATATATCCGTAGGGGCGCCTTGTGGGGAGTTAAGGGCCGTTTCCTCTCTATTTTTGCCAATTTCCCAAACTTCAATTGAAAACTGCCACGGGTTCCCGTTATCCGATTGCTTCCAAATTTCTCACGTTTCTCCTCCATGTCCAATGGAACACTTCTGGACCCTGAGACCGATTGAAATTCCATTTCGGGAATTAAGAGCAGCCCTACTATACATGTATTCAGAAGTTTTAATTTAAGAAGGCATTTTGAAAAGTTCCACAAAGATAACTATTTCAAAATTGAAGGCGCTGCTCGGTTTGAACTATTATCAAACTTAAAAAAAAATCATTCGACCGAGGTGGTAGAAACTTCTTTTGATATAACAAAATATAACCTTCAAGCATCATTTATAGCAAGTTATAATATTGCTAAAGCCCAAAAACCGTTTACGGATGGATTATTTGTCAAAAACACTTGTTTAGACATGTTAGATGCCTTTGGTACAAATGGGAAAAATATGTGTAAGCAGTTCCAAAACATTCCCTTAAGTAGAACAACTGTGTCCAGAAGGGTCTCCGATATATATGGGTTTTTAAAGAGTTCTTTGGTCGTAAAAATAAAGAGCTGTGAATATTATTCTTTGGCTCTCGATGAAAGCGTCGATATTAATGATGTAGCTCAATTATTAATATTTATCAGATACGTTGACCAAGAACTTAATATTAAGGAAGATCTTTTAAATCTTGTTCCCCTCTTTTCCACTACAACTGGAGCAGACATCTTTCGGGCGGTTGAAATCTCCGTTGAACCTATCGGTGGATTCAAAAAATTGGTGAGCATATGCACTGATGGTGCTCCTAACATGAGGGGTAAAAATGTTGGAATACAAGGACAATTTAGTAAACGGGGTATTAACGTACAATTTCACCACTGCATTATTCACTTAGAAAACCTTTGTGCTAAAGCAATCGGTTTCGAAGGCACTATGTCTAGTGTAATATCAATAATAAATAAAATTCGTGGTGGACACAATGCTTTAACTCACAGAAAGTTTCAACTTTTATTAAATGAATTGGATACAAATTACAAAGACCTTATCCTTCATACAGATGTTCGTTGGTTAAGCAAAGGAAAATGCCTTAAAAGATTTTTTCAACTGCGTTTAGAAATACTTATGTTTTTAAATACCAACGGGAAAAACTGTGATATTTTTTGCCAAGACCTACAAAATTATTCATTTCTTGCAGAACTGGCTTTTCTAGTAGATATTACGGATTTTCTAAGTAACTTAAACTTAAGTCATCAGAAACCTTCTCTCACAATGATTGAAATGATTTCTTTAATTGATGGATTCTGTAACAAATTGAATATATTACAGAAGCAGCTTTCACAAAACGACTTGTATATTTATTTATTTATTATTAAAATTATATAGTATCTTAAATACTAACATAACCTGTGAGGGAGCACTAGCGGAGTGCCATCGGCTCGCTGGTGTAATTGTGTTTTTGTAAGGCTATTTACATAATAATAGTTATTTGGTATACTCTTTAGGTGCAGTTATTTACAATTTATATATTTTAGGTTTACATCAGAAAATAAGGAGAAAAAAATAGAATAAAAAATATTAGATAAAAGAACGAATTTTAGATGTGCCAAAGCCATGTGCTGTCGACGAGAAATTGTGTTATTTTCCGTATATTATCGGTTGTGACGTCTTTCAGCAGTTGAGTTGGAATGGAGTCCTTGAAGGTTCTTCTTCTTATAGCTGTGAGAGCCGGGCAGTCGTTGAGGATGTGAGGAACTGTTAGTTCGCTATTATTGGTGCAGCGGTGGCATATGGGTGGATTATTGGCGGAAAGTAGGTGTGAGTGTGTTGCGTTTGTATGTCCCAAGCGAAGTCGAATGAAGGGACGAAGTGTTGGTGGTGAAAGTGTCGGATATGTTGAGGGCCTGCGTTCGGGATTGTTCCTTTTGTAGAAGTGATGATAAGATTCCCATTTTTCTTTGCGGTGTATGTCAAGACGCTTTGAGGACATCTTTTTGGCTTCGCTCTTGGAGAGGTGCGGTATTAATATTGTTGGTGTTATTGCTGTGGCTTTCGCAGCGTTATCTGCATATTCATTGCCTTGGATACCCAGGTGGCCAGGAACCCACATGATTTTTATTTTTTTTGGGAGTCGGATCAGATTGTTTCTAGTGGCGATAGTAAATGGGTCGTTGTTGTTGGCTGCCTTCAGGGCGCAGAAGCAGCTGAGGCTGTCCGTGCATATTAAGGTTTTAGATTTATTTTTAGCTGCATATTCTATAGCTTGAGCTATTGCTATTTTTTCCGCAGAGGCAGCAGAGTTGTGCTCATCCAGTAGACCGTGTTTAATTGTTTCGCCGCTTTCTTTAACTATTGCAAAGCCTACGTGATCCGTTGTTTTTGATCCGTCTGTGAAAATGATTTGCCAACCTGATGCTCGTAGTTTTGATGTAATCTCTAGGTAGACTTTTTTATACCTGGTAGGGTTAGTGTCGCCTTTTTTAAATTCCGTTAAAGCTGAGATGAATGATGCCTGTTTGAGGTTCCAAGGAGGTTGTCTAGACTGTTTTACGAGTTTTGGTGGCATTGCGATATTGACATCTCTCATGATGTTTAGGCTATTATCAATGGCTGAAGGTAATTTCGGGATGCGCTTACGAGCTAGTGCGTTCTTTATGTCGTTGAAGATTATTTGGTTAGATGAGCGGAGGATTTTCGGGATCATTGTTAGGGCCGCGTGCTCCGCTCGCTCGTTCAAAGACGGTAGTCCAGTTTCGGCTAGTATGTTTTCAGTTGGTGTGGTAGTGAATGCTCTTATTGCTCTTCGGGCTGCAGATATATATGGTGAATTTAGCGTTTTGAAGTGGCGTTTGGCACATCTATGATATATGAATAGTCCATAATCGATTTTAGATAGCAGTAAGGCTTTAGTAACATTAATTAAACTGTTGGGATGAATATGTGAGTGCTTAGAGGTTAAGAATTTGATAAATGTTAATTTTTTTATGAGATCATTTTTTACAAAAGTGCAGTGCTTAGCAAAGGAGTATTTTTTATCGAATATTATACCTAGAAATTTAAGCTCATTGACATATGGTATTGTTGAGTTATTTATATTAAATGGCACGTCTCTACAATTGTGTTTCCGGCAAATGTGAAGTAGTGAACTTTTTTCTATTGAGATTTTAGCTCCTGAATATTCGCCCCAATCAGAGAGTTCTTTGATTATTTTTTTGTAAATTGAAGTGACTTTGTTACGGTCTGCTATTTTTGTAAAGATAATAAGATCGTCTGCGTATAGCATATATTCTACTTTATATTTATCTATAATGCGTGATATATTGTTAAATGCGATGGAGAATAGGATAGTGGAGAGGGGTGAGCCTTGCGGGGTACCATTTTCAAGGGGGCAGGGTTGGGAGAAGACGTTGTTTACTAATACTCGGCATTTTCTATTTGTTAGGAAGTTTTTGATGAAATTGAATATATTAGGGCCTACTTTCCAGAGTTTGATTTCGTCTAGTACTGTATGGATGCCTATACGATCGAAGGCTTTTTCAAAATCTATGCTAAGGGCAGTGACGTGGTTTTTGGATGATATGGCTTTTGAAACGAAGGCGTCAAAGTGGAGCAGTGCTTCTGTTGTGCCTTGATTGGTTTTAAAAGCCACCTGTCGTGGGGAGATGTAGTTGTATCTGTCGGCGAACCATTTAAGTCGGTTGGTAATTATTTTTTCGAGTAGTTTTCCCATGCAAGGCAGGAGGGAGATCGGTCTGTAACTATTCACAAGGTTAGGTTGTTTGTATGGTTTGGGGATGGGGATGATTGTGGCTGTTTTCCACACTTGAGGGAAGCACCAATTGGAGAAGATACGGTTGTAGAGGTTTGTTAGTCTAGCTTTTATAGAGGGCGGAAGCATTTTAAGTACCGGGTATGGTATGCGATCTGCACCTGGGGTCGTTCCTTTGACTGACGCTAGTGTGTTTTCGAGTTCTGTAATTGAAATTTCTTTTTCTAAATGTTGTGCTCCTATTGAGAGACTTACTGGTGGGGTGTATTGGAATGATAATTGTTTGCTTCTTAAAAAATTTGGAGAAATTGTGGTCAGCGGAATTATTGCAAAATGATGTGCAGAAGATGTCAGATATAATGTCTGGGTCGGATGAGTTGTGAGGGTCTGATAGGATTATGGTGGATGACTGTTTGTTTTGACCGCTAAGCGCTTTAATTTTTCCCCACAGTTCTTTGGAGCTAGATGAAGGAGTTATGGTACAAGTAAAGTTTTCGAGACTTTTGCGTTTAGCTTGCTTGGCCTTGAGTTTAAACGTTGCGTTATCTTTTTTGTATTGCAATAAGTTCTCTTCTGAGCGGACTCGTTTGAATTTTGCCCAGCTTTCTTGTTTTTGTTTTCTCAGAGAGTTGAGTTCGGGAGACCACCAGGGTAATTGGGGTCGACTTTGTAATGAAATCCAATCCGAAAAGGAAGACAGATTTTCGCATTTTTTCTACAAGCTTAACTAATTTGCAGAAAGAATTCAATCAAAGATTTTCAGATTTTAAAAACATACGAAGCAAAATTAAATTTTTATATACCATAAGTACATGCAATATTGAAGAACAAGACCAAAAATATCAATTGGAATTATGTGATTTTCAAGCAGATTTGACAATTCAAAAAACGCCTAATGATGGAATGATAGACTTTTGGAAAAAAATACCAAAAGAAAGGTACCCTATCTTGAAAAAAGAAATGGGGCAAATTTCATGCAAGTTCGGTAGTACTTATTTGTGCGAGTCTGGCTTCTCTCATTTAAAGAAAATAAAAAATGAATATCGAAGCAAGCTTTCTGATGTAAAATTACTACATTTGATAACAATCGCCCTTTCAAAGGAAGATATTGATTTCAGTTTGTTGATGCCAAATAAGAGTTAAAAACAGTTACGACATCGTCAATATGATCAATTTTATAGTTAGTATGAATATGCGCACTTATGTGCTTTTTGTATTTTAACCAAATTGTGCTTGCATCTGTTCAGCTGGGTGGGCGTTCTACTGGTTCCGGATATTTGTTCAAAACGAATACAACTGGAGAATGATCTCAGAAGAGGTTGGTTGTTGCTTTTGCAGAAATAAGCTCTCTTGCAATACCTTTAGTTATTCCGAAATCTAAGAGGTCTGGAATTTTTTGGAGATCTATTGGCCAATAAGTTGGCTGTCTGGGAGATACAAAGTCTAGAGAATTGTTTTTATTGACAATTGCCTTGTATAATTGCTGACCCTTAGGATTGCACGTTCTGGAACCCCATAAAGTGTGCTTTGCATTATAGTCTCCTACTGCTAGGAACTTATCACCTAATGTCTTAAAGAAGTCTAAGGCCATTTTTTCGGTTATGCTAAAACGAGGTGGGCAATAAATCGCTGATAAAACCAGATTTTTACCTCTCACTATTACGCAAAGCGTTGTTGCCTGAAGGAAATCATAACTGTACGAGTCTAGAATAAAATGTTGTATTCTTCTACGAATAAGTATACCCGTGTACTCTACGAATAAGTACGCGCCTTGCCATCTGGGTGGTTGGTCTTAGCTTATGCTTGGGTAACCCGTCCGAATTCCAGGCACAAATTTTTAGGAAATTCATATTTTAGCCAAAAGTGCTGTCATTAATTGTGTTTGCATTTGCACAATTCTGTGGAGTGTGCTTTGCATTGTTTGCATAAATTGGGACAAACTTTGAGTTAGAGTAGATATCATTATCTCAAGACTACTGTTATTATTAGTAGGAGCACTAATAGAGGTTGCCGGTTTTAGTGCATTTTCATAAGAAACTCCTGGAGTTACAGGGTTCAAATTAAGGTTGTGAGAGGATAATGGTACCGAAACAGTAATATTTTTTGTAGGATTACGAGCTGATTGTTTTTAAATATTGATTCGTTTTTTCATATCTTCATAAACATGCCAACCTCTGAAATTTGAAGAAAGATCGCAGTTACTACATTTAAGTAAATTGCGATCATTTTTTGATTTTTTATCACAGACTGAGCTGTCATGAAGCTCGTCACATATTACACACACGGTGCGCAATGTACAATACGATTTTGTGTGTCCAAATTCTTGGCAGTTGGCACATTGTATGGGACCATTTCTTTTATGTGGCTCTTCTACCGTTATTTTACGATGCAACAGGAATTGCAAATTGTATATCGGATGGATTTCGTTTTTTTTAAGCTTTAAGTTGTCCGGCAACAGATCATCTTTAAACATAGGCTGAGGAATTTTTGCTATGTTAAATATATTTATAACCGATCTTGCATGAAAACCATTATCTTCTAGCGCACTCTCTATTTCGTTTCTGTCAACATCTGTTGCAATACCTTTGATCACCACTGCAATACCTTTGCTGCTCTTCAGCTGGTATGTGTAAAAACTTTTATTCGCTCCTTCAAACTCTTTTACAACTTTTCGGTAACTATCTTCCGTGTTTGTTTGAATTTTAGTTTCATGGATAGAACCCCTAGTTAAGGGAACTACGTAAAAGTTGCTATTTCCTAATAAATTGGCTAATTTGGCAACAAGTGCATTCGAGCTCCGCTCGCGCAAATAGATTGAATACTGTTTTGGTTGATTTTCTGTTGAATTTTCATCAGAAATTGCAGCAAGTGGAGCGAACCGATTACCAGTTAGTGATTCTTGAGAAGCAGAAGCTTCTATTTTATTAAGTTTGGCCCCCTGTTGTCATTTTTTCCGGAAGGGTTTCTTTTCCTCTTCGTAATATACATACATATACATATATAACACTTCGAAACTACGTGTTTCAGATCGAAACAAGAAGCGAAACAAGTAAAAACTACTATCATCCCTAATTTAATCGATTGTTATCGGTAAAAGAAGTAAAGAGCAAAAGAAAAAATACTATACATGCGATCTAAATTCATTCGTATTTTGACATTTACTCACATTTCTTTTCCACTTTCAAAGTGGGCAAGAAAGACTAGTTCAAAACAATTTGAAAAACAAATAAGAAGAAGAAGAGGAAATCGAAACACGAATGACTACGTCGGAACGAGTAATTTCGCATTCATGTTTCACGAAACGAAACGCATGTTTCGAAGCTCCGTCTGAACAAGCCTTAAAGCAACCTCTTTGTAAAGTGGTTGGAAATTTATTTAAGAAAATCTCCCAAAATCAGAGTCGACCATTACTTTGGAAACTTTCTTGTTTTAAAACATTTATATTACTTCAGTCTCTGATCTCGATGTTCACATTATAAAACCTTTTAATTTTTTAAAACTTAGTAATAACCGTACACAAAAACTGCAGAATGCCGTTTTAAGAACAAAACCGAATCATACCTAAATTTTGAGTTGGTCGTGCTCCAAGTAGTAGTCGCTTAGATCCCATTTTGGCAGCAAGGAAGTTTCGATTGCATACCCGCCAATGCACCTTGATGTCCTCTTCCTTATTTTTTAAAATGCGGCACCAAGCTTCTCTGTCATTGTCAGGAATTCTGAAAAGAATTACACCGGCTTCATTTTTTCCGCTGTATCCTTGAACAATGCATTTTGTCAACGGGTGGTATTTATAAAAACTTTCCATTTTTTAGTGTCTTTTTTCACTATAGAATCTATTTTAACAGGTTGGCTGATAAGTCCCCGGTCTGACACATAGATTGAGGCCTTTTACACTAGGCAATTATCGCCGGCAATTTTTTTCGTTTGTAGGCGAGACGCAGAGCGGGGGGGTAGAGAAAAATTGCTCGTTTCAGAATTGCCCGTACTCGGCAATTCCGTTTTGCTCTCGTTCGTTTTGTCAAACGTGAAGTTGGCTGCGAGCTGGTTTTTGACATTTACTTCATTCGCTTTCTACTTTCGAGGTGTTAAGAGCTGAGGTTTTTCGGGAAATATAAAATTTTAAATTTAAAATGTCGGGGAAGTGGACGCGCAAATGCATAGAGAAGCTTATTGTGCTAATGCAACAAAATCCGTGCATTTATTTTATTAAATCGCCGGAATATATGGACCGCATTAAAAGGCACAAGCCTTTAATAATATTAAAAACAAAATGGAGCACGACGTTATTGGCATCACCGTAGAGGATGTAAAAAAAAAATGGAAAAACTTGCGGACACAATATATGAAGGAGTTGCGTCTTCTTAAAAATTCTAAAAAAAAGTGGCAGCGGTTTGGACGATGTATACATACCAAAGTTATGGTTTTTCGACCAACTTGCGTTCCTCGACAATCACCTCGCTTCTAGAGAAAGTGAAGACAACGTAGAGGTAAATTATTTAATCATATAACTCAGCACAAAATATTATTATTTGTGCAATTTCGACAGATGGAAGGAGTTTCCCTGACTTTGGACGAAGAAACAACATCCACAAATGCAGATACTTCAACGGAAGAAGAAGGAAAGAATAAATTCAAGGGAGGGAATGCCAAAAGAGCAAAAGTAAATTAATAATCAGTAATTTGTTTAAAAATAACAAACGCTAACTAAAATACTTACGTAGAAAATGGATCCATTCGACCGAGTTAGGGACAGACTTCAAAATGTCCGAGAGGTGGTAGAAAGTAAGAAAAAGAGCGAATACGCATGGTTGGGAGCTCTAGTGGTAGCTCAGATGGAGAAGGTTCTTCCGGAGTGGAAAGATACAGCAGCACTGGAAGTGCAACGCGTTTTGATGGGGTTCGTGGAAAATTCCATAAAAAATCGTGCTGCGATATCTTCCGTGCCATCAGTAAACACCATTCCAGAAAAATCCACATTATACCTGACACCTTCCGCAACACCAGCCTCAACTACGTCAACGCCATCAGGAAACACCATTTCAGAGAAATACACATTATACCCGACAACTTCCGTAACACCAGCCTCAACTACGTCAACGCCATCAGGAAACACCATTTCAGAGAAATACACATTATACCCGACAACTTCCGTAACACCAGCCTCAACTACGTCAACGCCAAAAACTGTAGTTTTTAAAACATCTTCCCAAGTAATTCCATCCGCAAATCTTAAAATTGTAAGTTCAAAGCCAGTAAAAATCATGAAAAATGTCTGTCCAATACCTTCTGTTTCGAAAACACAACTACCCCAAACACTAAAAACGTTTCCAAATCCTAACCAATTCGAGCAATTGCACAGCAGCACCGTTCCTTACTGCTTCCAAAAAATGTCCCACGCAACTCCTTACGTCTTTGAACCGCAACCCCCAAAATTCTTAAGGAACACGCCAGCAAAAACACCATCGACATCATCGAAAAAAGATATCCTCCAATTGTGCATGGAAAGCCTTTTGGAAGAGAGCGATCTCGAGGATGTTTAATTTTTTTTCTTTTATTATTTTTTATTTTTGGTTTTTTTTTTATTATGAAATGAATTCACTTATTTAATTTTTTTCTATATAGATAAAAAATCTTTTTAATTTTTGTATTTTAAGGTAATTTAAAAAGTGATACGCCATGAAGGCTGTTTTTTTTTTTAATATTTTTTTTTAGATATTTTTTGATATATGAAATGAATACATTTAAATGTGATACGCCATGAAGGCTATTTTTTTTGAAAATATGAAATGAATACATTTATTTAATTTTTTTTTCATATAGATATGAAATCTTTTTAATTTTTATATTTTAAGGTTATTTGAATTGTGATACGAAATGTAGGCTGTCTTTTGATACATAAATATACATATATATATATATAGTTGTATATCTTTTTCTTATGTAACATATTGTCACACTTGCACTGAAGTGAAATTTGAAGACTTATATTGATGTTAAGAAATTATGAAATGTACCTGCATTATTTACTCCTCATTTTTTAAAAAGAATAAAATATTTTTTAAAGTATTTGATTTCTTTTTATTTATTTTATAAAAAAAATAGAACAAATTTTTTAAAAGGTTTAATTAATCTTGATTATCATTGAAAGTATTCCAATCAATTTTGCCCTCTTCGTTGAAATATTTGGTAAATTCTTGCCGTATAATTTCGGCTTCGCCTTTGCGCGGATTATATGCTTTGTCGGAGGAATTAATATTGGTTTCCACTCGTAAACTTGAAGCGCTTTCTGAGAGTACCTCACCCGCCTCTATCAAATAATTGTGCAAAGCACAACACGCCAATGTGATTATTTCGACCGTGTCCACTTGCACAGACATTGGTGCTAAAAAAACCCGAAATCTGCTCGAGAGAATTCCGAACGCATGCTCGACGACGTGCCTCGCCCGGGATAGCCTCTTATTGAACACTTGTTTTTCTGCACACGGCGTATGGTATGGATAAGGCTTAATGAGGTGCTTCTGCAAAGGAAAAGCATCGTCAGCAACTATGACGTACGGTAGCGATCGTCCTCTCCCAATTTCAGCGTTTCCAGGTAAATTCACTTCCTTCTCTATAATATTTGATAGCTTGCTTTGCAAATATACACCTGCATCGTTGCAGCGCCCATTGCATCCAACGTCGACATATATAAATTTGCAGTGAGCATCTGCGAGTGCTAACAACACAATGCTGGCGGTCCCTTTATAGTTGTAAAAGAACGCGCCATCTTTTCTTGGTGGCCGAAACGTAATGTGCTTCCCATCTAAAGCACCGAGGCAATTTGGAAATTGCCATCTCATTGCGAATTCCTTCGAAATCCGTTCCCATTCACAAGCGCTTGTTGGAAACTGTACAAAAAAGTTTATTGAAATAGCTACTTAAAATTTACATATTAAAGCGCATGTACCTTTAAATATTGACATTTGAGTGCGTTGTAAAGGGCTTTACAGACTTCTGGAATAATCCTGCATATAGATGCAGTTGACACACGCGTCTGGTAATTTAGACTTTGATAAGACTCGCCTATAAAGGTTAAATGTTTGAATAAGTTATTCTCAAAAAACATTGAGTTTACTTACCAGTGGCTAAAAATCTCAAGCAAATGGCTACTTTTTCCGCTGCGGAAATAGCTTCCCTCATAACTGTCTCGGATCTTTGAATTTCAGGGGCCACCAATGACACTAAATAATCAAATTTTTCCTTGGAGACACGTAAGTATTTTTTGTAGCTGCTTTCGTCGTTCTCCCGCAACTCCGCGGTTAAAAACACAAACGAACCTCGAGAATGCTTATGTTTTCTCCATTCCTTTATCCATTGCCGTTTTTTTCTTCTTTTGATAGGAATCCGCGATGCTTCCTCGCCTATATCAACCAATTCTGAAATATATATATATTAAATATTATATATAATATGCATTAATTGAAGATATATTTACCCAAAAGAATTTCATCTTTATCGCTGTCGTCTGAGTCCATCTCTAATACTTCATTGATAGTATCAAAAATTTCTCCAACTAATTCAATTTTCTTTTCCATTTTTAATATCACTCAATTAATCAGTTTATCACTCTCAAATATTGCAAAATGATGCCAAGACGCGTCGTTTTAATCTTAAAATCAACCCTAAATCAGGGATACATAATTGTGTTCTTCTAATTTATTCCAAAAATCAACCCTGCGCGAACGGGGCAAACGCCAAAAACTGGCAAGAAAATAAAAATTGCTCGGCAATCTTTTTATACGTGTAAAAGCAAAGGCAATTCCAAAAGAGAATTTGAAAAAAATTGCCGGCGATAATTGCCTAGTGTAAAAGGCCTCATTGCGCCGCTAGTATTAAATGCATATTATTTTTATATAGTGGCAACCTTCAAATGATTCGTGTCAAAATTTGAAGTCTGTAAGTCAATTAGTTTGTGAGATAGAGCGTCTTTTGTGAAGCAACTTTTGTTATTGTGAAAAAATGGAAAAAAAGGAATTTCGTGTTTTGATAAAATACTGTTTTCTGAAGGGAAAAAATACAGTGGAAGCAAAAACTTGGCTTGAAAATGAGTTTCCGGACTCTGCCCCAGGAAAATCAACAATAATTGATTGGTATGCAAAATTCAAGCGTGGTGAAATGAGCACGGAGGACGGTGAACGCAGTGGACGCCCGAAAGAGGTGGTTACCGACGAAAACATAAAAAAAATTCACAAAATGATTTTGAATGACCGTAAAAAGAAGTTGATCGAGATAGCAGAGGCCTTAAAGATATCAAAGGAACGTGTTGGTCATATCATTCATCAATATTTGGATATGAAAAAGCTCTGTGCAAAATGGGTGCCGCGCGAGCTCACATTTGACCAAAAACAACAACGTGTTGATGATTCTGAGCGGTGTTTGCAGCTGTTAACTCGCAATACACCCGAGTTTGCGTCGATATGTGACAATGGATGAAACATGGCTCTATCGCTACACTCCTGAGTTCAATCGACAGTCGGATGAGTGGACAGCGATCGGTGAACCGCCTCCGAAGCGTGAAAAGACTCAAAAGTCCGCTGGCAAAGTAATGGCCTCTGTTTTTTGGGATGGGCATGGAATAATTTTTATCGATTATCTTGAGAAGGGAAAAACCATCAACAGTGGCTATTATATGTCGTTATTGGAGCGTTTGAAGGTCGAAATCGCGGCAAAACGGCCCCATATGAAGAAGAAAAAAGTGTTGTTCCACCAAGACAACGCACCGTGCCACAAGTCATTGAGAACGATGGCAAAAATGCATGCATTAGGCTTCGAATTGCTTCCCTACCCACCGTATTCTCCAGATCTGGCCCCCAGCGACTTTTTCTTGTTCTCAGACCTCAAAAGGATGCTCGCAGGGAAAAAATTTGGCTGCAATGAAGAGGTGATCGCCGAAACTGAGGCCTATTTTGAGGCAAAACCGAAGGAGTACTACCAAAATGGTATCAAAAAATTGGAAGGTCATTATAATCGTTGTATCGCTCTTGAAGGGAACTATGTTGAATAATAAAAACGAATTTTGACAAAAAAATGTGTTTTTATTCGTTAGACCGGGGACTTATCAGCCAACCTGTTATATAACATATTTATATTTTTTTTTTGGGAAAATAAATTTTTTATTAATAATAATATTTTTTTCACTCTAACTCGTCTAACTTCGCTCCGCGCGTTAGCAAAGAGAATTAATCGTAACGCTGCGCCTCGACGGGCAATAAATATTTTTTTTTTTTTTTAAACTTTGATTGTATTTTTCTGGATCTTCCTTTGAGTGGGAACTAACAGAAAGTATTCGGATCTTATTTCAAAAATTTTACGTAACTATTTATACATTTAGAGAAATATAAAAACAGTTTTTTAGTTCCGATGAGCCTCAATATTAGAAACTGGGCCTTAGCGCTGTATAGCGGCCTGCGCTGATGAGTACTGATCCCGCACGAGCGAGGTGCGTCAAGGTTAGAGAATCCTTGATTGGAAAATACACTGGCGTGCACGAGCGAGGTGCGTGAGACTTTATGAGTCCTGGTTAGCTGGAACGGTTGCTGTTGAAGTTCAGAATTGAGCAAACACGAGCGAGGTGCCTCAATCTGAACGAATCCCTGCTTAAACAAGTTTTAAGCATGCACGAGACAAGGTGCAGATAACAGATAGCGGAGCATCTGTGTTATACGTCTAGACTCATAGATGCGGACGGAAGGTCCTTTCTTTTTAAGCGTGAACGACTCGTTGTGTTATTAAGACTTCTTGCTAGCTGGTTGGAGTGATGTCTTAATTTATGAATATACGACGCTTTTAAACGTATTATTTCGTCCTTAACGAGCGGAATTTGTAGATCACGGTGAATACTTTCATTTCGAATGTACCATGGAGCACCTGTAATGATTCGGAGAATTTTCGATTGAGCTCTTTGAATTATTTCAATAGAGGAAGCACAGGCATTTCCCCACAGCTGAATGCCATATGTCCAAAGTGGCTTTAATAAACTATTATATAAAAGAACTTTATACTCCATATTTAGAGGGGAGCGATGGTTAATTAACCAGTGAATTTTTGATGCTTTTAGCTTTAGGTTGGTTCTTTTTGCTTTGATGTGCTTTCGCCAAGTTAATCGTTTGTCTAGATGAACTCCTAAATATACGACATTATCTGCTTGAGGAATGGAAACTCCTTTAAGGAGTATAATTGGACTTATTCCTTTTCTTAATGTGAATGTAATGTGCTTACATTTTCGTTCGTTTACATTTATACGCCAGGTTGAAAGCCAAGTTTCAATTAATTGCATATGCCCTTTTAGAGTTCTTGACGCTTCCATAGGATCGCGGTGGCAACTCAATATTGCTGTGTCATCAGCAAAAGTTGACATAACAATGTTGTCACTAGTAGGTATGTCGGCTGTGTATAGAAGGTAAAGAGAGGGGCCCAGTACACTGCCTTGCGGGACTCCTGCTTTTATTTCAAATTTTTCCGTAATGGTTTCATTAACTTTTACCCTAAAGAATCTTGTTTGAAGATATGATATGAGAATGCCATGTAAGTTTTGAGGAAGAAGAGATTTTATTTTAGCTATAAGTCCCTCATGCCACACTTTATCAAAGGCTTGAGCAATGTCAAGGAATATTGCAGAACAGTATTCTTTTTTTTCAAAGGCATTCCGAATTTCTTGCGTGATCCGATTTACCTGTTCTATCGTTCCATGTTTTTTTCCTAAAGCCAAATCGATGAGTCGGGATTAGGTTATGCTCGTGAACGTATGGCGTTATCTTAAAAAGAAGAGCTTTTTCGAAAAGTTTAGATAAGCAGGGGAGAAGGCTTATTGGTCGATAAGAGCTGGTAGATGTCGGGTCCTTACCTGGCTTCAATACCATCTTTATGAGCGACTCTTTCCATACCCCAGGGAAATGAGAAAAGGATATAATAGCATTAAAGAGTTTTGCTATATACGCGATAGCGATGATTGGTAATTCCTTGATCATTTTTGGGGTTATCAAGTCATAACCTGGAGCTTTTTTCTCGATAAAGTTTCCTTTTATAATACATTCTATTTCACTGACATGAAAGGTAATAGGGATAGATTCGTTGTTTTCCTCATGTAGAGGAAGTCTAAGGCCAGATAAAGAAGAGTTTGGAAGGAAAACTGAGCACAAGTGTTGGGCAAACGCTAATGCTTTCTCCTCATCACTTCTTGCCCATGTTCCTCTTACATCTCTTAAGGGAGATTCGTGGTCTGTGGGGGGTTTTTCACTTTTAAGGCTCTCCACAGTGACCCTTTCGATGAACTATTTGGCGAAAGGTTAGAGATGAAGTTAAAATTTCTCTTATCTCGATCGTTTTCAAGAGCGATTTGGAGTTGCTTTGTAGCTCTATTGAGTCTGACTTTACTTTCAGGGGACCTATGTTGTTGCCATTCTCGCCTCAATCTACGCTTTTCTTGTAGAAGCCATTCGATTACACTGTTAGTATGTATGTTATGTTATCGATACCTCGTATGATGGCAAAGTCTATAAGGTCTGGTATTTTGTTTTGATCTGTTGGCCAATACGTTGGATGTCCAGGTGAAAGGAAGCCTAGATTACTGGATGAATTCATCAGGGTGTTGTAAAGTTGTCTACCCCTTGGAGAAATTAGGCGCGAACCCTAGTGGGTATGCTTTGCATTATAATCGCCTGCTGCTATGAATCTATTACCAAGGGTTTCAAAAAATTCTTTAAATTGGCTTTCACTTACTGAAAATCGAGGAGGACAGTAGATTGCAGACAAAACTAAATTTACGCCAAGGCTTTCAATCGAGACTGAAGTCGCTTGGAGGAAATTTTTTGAGAATGGCTCTATAGAAAAATGCCTAATTCTATTGCGAATCAATATACCCGTTCCTCCATGTGCTTTCCCATCAGGGTGGTTCGTTTTGTAAAATTTATAGCCTGATAACGAAAAATTATTTTTATCTGTAAGATGTGTCTCTGAAATAAGCATCACATCTATAGAATTGTTTGAAAGGAAGTGTGATAATTCTAGCTTACGCTGATTTATCCCATTTGCATTCCATGAGCATATAATTAGTAAGCTCATGTTTGTGCAGTAGAAGCTTGTTGAGGCTGCTGTTGCGATCTCATTATCATCTCAAACATATTTTCAACTTTTAAGATGAATTGATTAAGAGTCTGAGTCAGAGTTGCTATAATGGCCTCCAAGTAACCATTTGACTGCTGGGGGGCAGAGTTTGAATTATAGCCACCTTTAGCAAAATTTGCATAGGACATGGTGTTATTCACTGGAATATTGGCATTATTTTGTTGTGGGACAACAGGATTATTGAATATGATATTGTGAGGAGTTCACCAGCACCCTTTAGTTAAGTAGAGTAGCGTAGTTCTAAGTTCATCAGTTCGTTTACCTGGATTTGAATTTTTCATATTTATTTTTATATATTTTTCTTTAATCGTTATGTGCGACCGGGTAGAATGCCCAGATATTTATTTCTCTTTATATTTTTCTTTTTGTAATGTGCGACCGGGTAGAATGCCCAGATATTTATTTCTTTCTTGAGAGCAGGGTACACTCTGTTTAGTTTTGTACGAAAGAATAAAAAGAGAATGAAAAACAATAAAAACCATTTGTAAGCATTTAATGCATTTAAGACAAAAAGTCATACGTTGAACTCAAAAGATATCAAATTTCGTTTCGCTCATACGTAACCAATATATTTGTGCATAATATTCGATTTAATTAAATAAACAAAATATTGGTCATAAGAATAGCATACTAAGCAATAAAATTGTATAAAAGAAGTGCAAATGATCAATAAAAATAAGTCCAATTCTAAACTCTTGACTGATAAATTCACTTAAGCGTTCCTATTGACTTCGAGTATCAACAGTTCATGTGCTGTCTGATACAAGTTAAACTTAAAATATCTGCAGTTTATGTGCTGCACGGTAATTTGATTTAGCTCCCCTTTCCAAACTTTAACATTGGTGACCCCGACGGTCTCACATCATATACAAGTGTGGACCAAGATCCATCAGGATCAAATTGATCACAAAACGCGGAATCATAAAAAACCGTTATTTCATAGTGATTTATGTTTAGTTCGTCGCGAATCAAACCGTTTCAACGCGCGCATCAATATTCGGTCAGACACCGATAAAGGATACGTTTTGCTACATATTGGCAAAAATCAAACATCAATTCATCATTCAACAAAAAACTTCAATAACACGTTGGACATAAATCAACAGAAGAAGAAAACCGAAGATACATTACACGATGGAGCAATTCTCAACATTAATAGAATCTCAAAAAACGTTGGCAGACAATATTCATAGAATCATACAGAATTACAAAAAGGATTCTAAGGAAAGAAAGCAGACTCCAGGCTACTTGGAAGAGCGAAAAAAGCGGTTGGACGAAGCATGGACTCGTTTCGAATCCAATGACAACCAAATGAGACTGCTGAACCCCATTCCTTCCGACGAAGAGTACTTTAAGGACGATTTCTATACGAAAATGCTGGATCTCGTTGATAAATTCAGAGAAGAAATTGAATCCTCAATGATTAAGCTAAAGCCAACACCACAAGCAACTCCACTCCAAAATGTGAACCAAAGTGAGGAACACATAAGCAGGCTGGGCCCAATCATGCGTAAACAAGGAGCAATGATTTCTTCACTGAGGCGTCTATTGAACAGTAAAACAAATGAAGAAGCCCCAGAACAAGCTGTAGCCGCAATCAAAAAGCTATGGCAACAAGTAGAAGATGCAAACTTTTTCATTTGGGGAGAATGCTCTGACCCAAGCCAAGAAGGATACAATATGGACACATATATCCAGATCGAGGAATTGGTGCAACAAAAGTTGGCGATGCTGTCAAAAAATCGAATGCAAACATCTGCGAATAATAGAAGACAACCAGAAGTCAAAATGCCGAAAATTTCTATAGACAAGTTCGATGGGGACTATTTAAAATGGCAGACATTTTCAGATCTGTTTGTGAGAATGGTCCACGACCAAGAAATACCAGCGGTACAAAAAATGTGGTATTTGAAATCGAACGTGACGGGAGATGCTGAGAGATTAATAAGGCACCTATCATTAACAGAAAACAATTATGAAACTGCCTGGGGTATCCTGCAGGACAGATTTGAAAACAAAAAAAATTTTGATATCAACATTAATAAACAAAATTTTGATGCAACCAAAACTGACTGCTGACGCAAGGGAAATCAAGGAATTCCACGACATTATGATAGAAGGTCTGGCGGCCATCAACAACATGGGTATCGACACCTCTCAATGGGATCCATTACTCTCCCAAATCCTAATTCAAAAATTAGACAAACAAGGCCATCTCTTGTTCGAACAATCTCAAAGGGATCCGCGAGCTATTCCAACGACGGAAGAGCTGCTCTCCTTCTTGCAAATTCGGTTCCAAACTCTCGAAGTCGTCAATGGAAAGCAAAAACCAAAGCCATCTACCTCAGCTGCAGCAAGCAAGGTCACACTTTGTAAAGTATGCTCCAAGGAGGGACATCCAATTTATTACTGTGGAAAATTCCTCAAAATGAGTGTTGCAGAGCGGCTGAAGTGGACACAATCACAAAAACTCTGTGTTAATTGTTTCAAAAATGATCATCGTGCAAAAGAATGCCAGTCTCGGTCTTGCGCTAAATGTTCCAAAAAACATAACACACTATTACATTTAGAAAATTCAGCTAAGGGAAACGATTCAACAAAAATTTCCGAAAAACAATCCAACACAGCATCTACAGCGACATCGTCAGAAAAGAAAACATGCACGGATGAAACAACCGAAATGGCAACAGTAGCGGCTTCAAATCAACCTAAACCCAGCCATAAATACGTCCTGCTAGCCACTGCTAGAGTCATAATTACCGGAATCAATGGACGAAGCTGCGAGTTCCGAGCTCTGCTAGACGCCGGCTCTCAAATAAATATCGTAACAGAGCGACTTATGAAGAAACTAGCGTTATCACCGGTTGAATCATCGCTATGCATTGAAGGCATTGGCCGAGCCACTCGAAAGGCGAACCAGCGAGTAAATGTACAGCTAAATTCGACACATGGCAAGTTCTCCACCAGAATTGAAGCAGTGGTTCTTCCTAACATAGTGTCACCGCAACCCACGCAAACAATCGATACATCAAAATGGCCACTCCCTCAGAACATTAAGTTTGCAGATCCAAACTTTAATCTCACCGACAGAATCGATATATTAATTGGAGCCGAATTCTATCATCAGCTAATGCGACCAGAACAAATCAAATTTAACAACAGTTTGCCGATACTACAAAATACTGCATTAGGATGGGTTGTTACTGGAAAAATAGATGGAGAGCCTAACAACTCAGCCACGTGTGGAGTTTTTGTGGATAACGACATTGCAATCTCTCAAATTTTGGAGCGATTCTGGAGAATCGATGATGCGGATGAGCCACAACGACAAATGACAGTCGCAGAAAAGGAATGCGAGAACCACTTTGACCAAACTATAGCCCGGAACCATGACGGCAAATACATTGTGCAACTACCACGGTTAGAGAATGCATCGGCTTTGGGCGAATCACATCAAATTGCCCTCCAGCGTTTTTTTGCACTAGAAAAACGTCTTAGTAAGGACAAAAACATACGAGAAATGTATACTGATTTCATGACCGAGTACGAAAGACTTGGACACATGAAGGAAGTCGACATTAAAAACGTCCCCGCACCAAGGTACTTTACACCGCATCATTGCATCCTGAAGCCCGAAAGCACCACAACGAAATTACGTGTTGTTTTCGATGCTTCGACAAAAACATCAACTGGACTAGCACTTAATGATGTGTTACAAGCGGGTCCTACGGTTCAAAGCGAACTCTTTTCAATATTATTACGGTTCCGCATGCACCGTTTTGTATTCACATCAGACATCGAGAAGATGTATCGGCAGATCCTGGTACAAGATGGTGACCAAAATCTTCAATTAATTATATGGAGAAAAGACCCATCGGAAGAAATGAAATATTACCGGCTGACTACAGTGACATATGGCACAACTTCGGCCCCATACTTGGCAACCAAATGTCTTCAACACTTAGCCAACAAGAACATGGAGCGATATCCACTAGGAGCCACCATACTACATGACGATTTCTATGTCGACGACTGTCTCAGTGGAGCTGATAAACTTAACACAGCATTGGAAGCAAAACTCAACTGACTGCAATACTTCGAGAAGCCGGATTCAACCTAAGAAAATGGTGTGCGAATCATCCACAACTATTAGCTGGAGTAGCTGCAAAGGATCAAGAGATAAGTCTCGATTTCAATTCGGAAGCAAATCCGGCGCAAAAGGCCCTGGGAGTAATCTGGCTCCCAAAAACTGACCAGCTCTGTGGCAGAGCATACATACAATCAACATCGAGGCCACAAACAAAAGGGTCTGTGTGCTCTGACCTTGGAAAATTATTTGACCCTCTCGGAATGTTAGGACCGGTACTCGTCAAGGCAAAAATTTTCACACAGCAATTGTGGCAACTAAAACTAGCTTGGGATGACGAGCTACCAGAAAACCTGCAGCATGAGTGGAGGCAATTTCAAAAAGTCATAATCACATTGAACGACGTGAAAACTCCTCAGAATATTTTCAACCACAACCTAGTTCTGCCGGACCATATTCAATTGCACACGTTTGTGGACTCATCCGAACAGGCATACGGCGCTGCAATTTACATTCGGGCATGCACTAAAGATGGCACGATCATAGTCAATCTGCTTTGCGCCAAGTCACGAGTGGCACCAATAAAGAAACAAACCTTGCCACGCCTGGAATTGTGTGCAGCTGTCTTAGGGGTTGAATTAACTCAAAGGGTAAAGCGCGATCTAAAAAGGCCAGATATAGCAACCTTTCTCTGGTCCGATTCAGAAATAGTGTTGTCATGGATCAATTCACAATCATCAACGTACTACACCTTCGTTGCAAACCGCGTCAGCCAAATACAACGACTATCCTGTGCAAAGCAGTGGCGACACGTCCCTTCTAAGGAAAATCCGGCCGATATGCTATCACGGGGACTGGCCCCAGAAAAACTCTCCTCCTGCAATATATGGTTTTATGGACCATTATTTCTTCACGGAAACGAATCGAAATGGCCACAGACATCAAAAAAGGATGGGCACCCTATATCGAATATTGAAATGAAACAAAGGCAAACAGTAGCCCTGGTCACGGAACAAAACGGGTTAACTGACATGATACACCAAATAAATCACAGAAACTCATTCGATTTTCTTCAACGAACGGTTGCACACGTATTAAGGTTTATCACTGCCGTTAGAAAAACTCAGACCCAGCACACCACTCCATGCCACATCACCCCAACCCCCCTGGAACTTTATAAAGCGCTTCAGGTCATTGTAAGGGCGGTACAAGGGTCCGAATTCAAAAATGATATCAACAATCTTAAAGCGTGTAAAACCGTCAATTCTTCCAGCCAATTAAACGGATATGCACCATTTATAGACGAATATAATCTGTTACGTGTTGGTGGACGTCTTGAAGCTGCAGCACTCGCCTATGATGCCAAATATCCAATGGTGCTGCCTTACAATGATCCAATTGTGAAATTGCTGTTTAAAATGAAACATGAAAAACACTCTCACTGTGGACCACAAGCATTACTCAATATCCTAAGACAACAGTTTTGGCCACTCAAGGGTAAAATTACAGCACGCAACACAGTCCATAGTTGTATTCGATGCACCAGAGCAAGACCACATTTGATGACGCAGTTAATGGGAAATCTTCCAGCCGACAGAGTTACGGCATCCAGACCATTTTTTAAGACCGGAGTTGACTATTGTGGCCCATTTTGGGTGCATTATAAAATTAGAGGAAAAAGGCCGTACAAGGCGTACCTGGCTGTGTTCTGCTGCTTTGCAACCAAGGCGGTTCATCTCGAGTTGGTCAGTGATTTAACGACTGAAGCCTTTATCGGTGCTCTTAAGCGGTTCATCGGCAGACGTGGAAGATGTCAAATCCTCTACAGCGACAATGCCACTAACTTTGTGGGCACAAAAAATCAACTTCAAGAACTGGAAACAGCAATCTATTCAAAGAGTGCACAACAGGCCATCATAAGAGCAAGCAGCAATCATGGCATAGAGTTTAAATTTATTCCTCCAAGGGCACCACATTTTGGAGGCTTGTGGGAGGCCGCAGTTAAATCCGCAAAGCATCTTCTCCTAAGGGGCATGGCGAATGTATCACTCACCTATGAAGAGTTTGACACGGTGATAATTGAGATCGAAGCCATACTTAACTCCAGACCACTAACACCGATGTCCTCAAACCCCAACGATATGACTGCTCTTACACCTGGTCACTTCTTAATTGGCGAAGCATTAACCACTCAAGTAAACCCACATGTAGCACCGATAAAAACTACTTTAGCAGCCAGATGGCGACTGGTGACAAATATCAGGGAAGAATTTTGGAGGCGTTGGTCTCAGGAATATTTAAATGAACTCCAGTTCCGTCACAAATGGAGAGTCCAGAGCCAAAACATTAAGGAGGGCGACATGGTTATCATAAAAGACGACAACGCCCCAACAATGAAATGGCCATTAGGACGAGTGATCCAACTCTACAAGGGTAATGATAATTTGGTCCGAGTGGTTGACATCAAGACGGCCAACGGAACTTGTAAACGACCTATTCAGAGACTTGCTCCACTGTTTAAACGAAAACAACCAACCTGAGATACATGTAGCTCCACGCAAAAGGCCACTGGAAGAATCCGACTCACCTAAACGTCGCCCAATCTCTCACAATTCCATAGTCACTACAATCATCGTATCCCTTCTGCTACTACCATTAGCCTTTGCATCTCCTGTAAATATAACACGATTTGATAAAAATCCTGGAATATTCTTCGACGGCATTGGCACTACCAAATTAATCACCGGAAGTTGGAATATCATTGTTTACTATGATCTCAATCCGATTTGGGCAAGAAACAAAATACTGGAAGAAGGAATTGCAACACTTACAAAAATTTGTGATAGCACCGTGGATAGTTCATGTCATTCACTCATACAGCACCTCAAACAATCTAACAACGAGCTCCTTCAAGAAGAAGATCTTATAACCCCAGTGCGACCTCGAAGAGCAGCTTTGGATATTGTTGGGAACATGGCTCACGCCCTGTTCGGAGTGTTAGACTCAAACTATGCTGAAGACATGTCAAAAACAATCAGCGACGTTAAGCAAAATGAAGTGTTCTTGAGAGACTTGATAAAAAATCAAACATCGGTCGTAGATGCAACTATCAACATTCTCAAAGACGACGCATCTAGCACAAAGCAACACATCGCTCACTTCGAAGAAGCCCTTACACAAGAGTTGAACGAGATAGACCACAGCAGAGCCCAGTTGCGGCGTTCACAGCAGATAATAGAACTAACAGTTCAATTAAGCATGCTGGCTTCAGACGGTCACAGAATTCAGACAGAACTCATAAATGCACTTACTCATTCCAACCACGGAAACATTAGCCCAACAATTCTTACACTTCAACAATTAAGAAGAGAAATCAGCAACATCAAGGGACACCTTCCGTACGGCCACAAACTTCCCTTTGACGATCATGATCTCTTACATCTTTATAAAATTATGCGCATCAAGGGAGCCGTAACAAAGGCTCACATTATTTTCAAAATTGAAGTACCACTCATCAATCATCAAATCTTCGAAATGTTTGCTCTCATTCCAATACCAGTATATATGAATAACACCATGCTCCTGCTTAATCCGAGAGCAGAATTTTTGGCCGTCAGCAATCATCGAGATCAATACATAATCCTCACCACAGCTGATCGACACAATTGCATAACGACAATCGATGACACATATCTGTGTCCAAATATCCAAGCAATGATCGGAAAAAATGCTGGCAGTTACTCATGCGAGATTGCGCTTTTTAATAACAAAACGTCTCCTAACTGCAAGGTGGAGCGACTTTATAATACTATTTCACTCATACCAACACATCAATCAAATCAATGGATATTTGCCACTAACATCTCAAGAGAACTTACAGCTGTATGCGGCGATGAGGTTCAAGAAATCACGATAATGTCGTCAGGCATGCTATCTATACAGCCGAATTGCATCTTAAAGAATGGTTTTTTGACCATCCAAGGCCACGAAGTAACTTCAACCACAGTGCATACGGCTTTCCCATCATTTGGGAATTTAACGTCTATCGGTGAACCTGTAGAACTAAAAAGAATATTTAATCTGGATCCTAATCAGCTCGACAAAAAATTGGAACAGCTCACCAAATTCCAGCAACAGCTGCAGCACAACATTCAATTGCCATCAGAGCGTCATCTTTCCGTCAGTCATAAGGTTGTGAGCTATTCTGCGCTCCCTCTCATACTACTTGGAGCTCTAATTTTTGTTATGTTCCGCCTTAAAAAGCATTGTCAGCAAAAACGACTCACAATCGAAATTCCACCACAACCCTCTCCACGCCGTACAAACAATGCCGTTGAAGTCGAAGCCCACTAAAGATGTTGAGCAATAAAAACTGTCGCTCAACCGAGGGGCAGAATGTTTAGTTTTGTACGAAAGAATAAAAAGAGAATGAAAAACAATAAAAACCATTTGTAAGCATTTAATGCATTTAAGACAAAAAGTCATACGTTGAACTCAAAAGATATCAAATTTCGTTTCGCTCATACGTAACCAATATATTTGTGCATAATATTCGATTTAATTAAATAAACAAAATATTGGTCATAAGAATAGCATACTAAGCAATAAAATTGTATAAAAGAAGTGCAAATGATCAATAAAAATAAGTCCAATTCTAAACTCTTGACTGATAAATTCACTTAAGCGTTCCTATTGACTTCGAGTATCAACAGTTCATGTGCTGTCTGATACAAGTTAAACTTAAAATATCTGCAGTTTATGTGCTGCACGGTAATTTGATTTAGCTCCCCTTTCCAAACTTTAACACACTCCTTAAAAATTAAAATAAAAACTAGGTTAACTCGACTGAGTATTTACCCCGGCTGGGAAAACGGTACATTACAATGGCGCCCGAGCAGGGACTCTCGGGGCAAGAAAAATCGGAGAATGCTAAGGATAGCAGAGAGAGCGAGCAAGAGCAGACTGCATCAGGCGGACTGACGATACCCCCTTCCGGAAAGACGAGACGACTGAGCCAGGAGGGGGCAGTACCTAAAGGAAAGCTACGCATCGGGTGGATCTATCGCGTTCGGAAAGAAGATCTAATCGGAATCTTGGGGGAATTCGGACTAGAATCAGTGGGGACACTGGAGAAACTGCGGCAGAGGCTGTCGACGTTTGTCAGCGACACCGAACACAACGAACAAGCGATCGTGCGGCTGCGAGAGCTGGATGTGCAATATAGTAGGAGCGAGACACCAGTACCGTTAGAGGTGCCAGAGCCTGAGGCGCCGGTAGAAACAGTTGTGCCCATCACTGTGCCCAGATTTCGGTCGGAGGGGTTTCTAAGTCATGCCGGAGTCATCGACCAGGTGCGAAAATGGGGAGTTAAATACGACGGCATTAATGAGCCGTTAGATTTCTTGGAGCGAGTCGAGGAGTTGGCCGAGGCATATGGATACCAACTCGATGTTGTGGTCAAGGCATTGCCAGAGTTGCTCAGCGGAAAGGTCCTCATGTGGTACCGCAGCGAACGAAAGTTCTCAACATGGATAGAGTTCAAGCGCGAACTCCTGACATTGTTTATGCCGCCTCGGTTTTTGAAGAACTTAGAAGAGAAAATCCGACAGCGCAAACAAGCAAGGGATGAGAAGTTCATTGACTACGTAATCGCGGTTCGCCATCTGATGAAGTTTACAACATGGACGGAAGAGGAGAAATTCGACCAAGTGTACGAAAACTGTCTAACGGGTCTGCGCTTGTACGTAAAACGGAACGAGGTGCGCTCCATAGCGGAACTGATTCGGGCAGCGGGAGAATGGGAGAGAGTACAAGACGATATCATGGCGACGCCCTCCCCGGTTGTAGTAGAACAAAAGGCACCCCCATCACCACCTAGGAAGCACGTGTCATTCGCTCAAGTGACGAACGCAACGACCAGTACTGTAAACGTGCGGACAGCATGCTTGAGATGCGGTCATGAGGGGCACTATAGGCGATCATGCCCAAATTCGCCGGCACGGTTCTGTCGAGTTTGCGGAAAGCGAGATGTCCTCACACACGAATGCTGTCGTGCGGGAAACGGGAGCAGCCTTCAGACGCAGCGGGGCAGTCTGGGAGGCGAGACCGCCGCCCCGAACCAATCCCAATAAACCACTTTTTGTCGACGGACGGTCGGCACATCCAAGCAGCAGTCCGGCTGAACGGCCAGGCTATGAGCGCCGTCATCGACACGGGAGCCACTCGCAGTTTCATCCGAGAGGCAGTGGCTCATAAAGTACGAACAAGCAGCAATTCAGAAGCGGCTCGAATAGTAGTGCATTTAGCGGATCGATCTCCCACACCGGTAACCGAGATTTTAAAGTTAGAAGTGCGAGTGGGAGAAAGCGTAGCATATCTTAAGATTCTGGTCATGCCTGACGCAGTAGATGACGTCATATTGGGGATGGATTTCCTGGCGGCCGTACAGGCCGAATTGAAAATTGGCAACGAAAAGTTACGATTTCGTTCAGAGCAACTATCGAGTGTGCGAGCATTGAGAAAAACGAACGTCCTGGCTAGCGAGACCCGATCCAACGGTGAGCCGGCGCAGGAAACTATGAAACCGGAGAACTTCCTGACTAGCGAGACCCGATCCAACGGTGAGCCAGCGCAGATATTCGATGAGCACGCTAACATTCTGGCTAGCGAGACCCGATCCAACGGTGAGCCAGCGCAGATATTCGATGAGCACGCTAACATTCTGGCTAGCGAGACCCGATCCAACGGTGAGCCAGCGCAGATATTCGATGAGCACGCTAACATTCTGGCTAGCGAGACCCGATCCAACGGTGAGCCAGCGCAGATATTCGATGAGCACGCTAACATTCTGACTAGCGAGACCCGATCCGACGGTGAGCCGGCGCAGGAAATTATGGAACCAGAGAACCTCCTGGCTAGCGAGACCCGGTCCAACGGTGAGCCAGCGCAGACATCCGACGAGCCCGCGAACTACCTGTCTAGCGAGACCCGATCTAACGGTGAGCCAGCGCAGGATCTCCAGGAACGCGAGGAAACGCAGAAATTTCTAGCTGACGAGCTCGGGAAATTTGAAGGTCTATGCGGAGTAACGCATATCACGAAGCATCGGATAAGGATGAAGGACGATGTGCCGATAAAACAGCGGTATTTCACCTATAACCCAGCGAAACAAGCGATCATCAATAAGGAGATCGACGAATTATTAGAGAAAGGATGTATTGAACCATCGCAGAGCCCGTACAGCTCACCCATCGTATTAGTAAGGAAGAAGACGGACTCCTGGAGATTATGCATCGATTTTCGGAAAATAAACGCACATTCGATCCCCGACGCCTACCCGCTGCCGCGGATTAACTGTATTCTAGAAAAGCTGCGGGACGCTAAATTCATCTCGACGCTGGACTTAAAAAATGGTTATTGGCAAATCCCGGTCGCAGCAGAGAGTCGACAATACACCGCTTTTACGGTGCCCGGCCGTGGGTTATTTCAGTGGCGAGTGATGCCGTTCGGCCTACATTCTGCGCCCGCCACGTTTCAACGAGCGTTGGATGGAGTCATTGGTCCGGAACTTGATGCTTACGCGTTTGCTTATTTGGACGACATTGTGGTCATCGGTAGATCTTGGAGCGAGCACAAGGATCACTTGCGGGAAGTGTTAGGACGATTGCGAGCGGCGAACCTGAGACTAAATGTCGAGAAGTGCGCATTCTTCAAGAGATAACTAAGATACTTGGGCCATATTATCAGCGAGCGAGGAATACATACAGATCCGGAGAAGGTGGCGGCAATCCAAACACTGAACGCTCCGAAGACGGTTAAGGAGGTCAGGCAGGTCCTGGGTATGGCTTCTTGGTACCGGCGTTTTGTGCCAAATTTCTCGAGCGTCGTGCAACCGTTGACGCAGCTGTTAAGGAAAGGCGCAAAATTCCAGTGGACCGAGCAACAACAAGTGGCTTTCGACGCACTCAAGCAGAAACTGACCGAGGCTCCGATTCTCACGTGCCCAAATTTCAGCGAAAGGTTCGTGCTACAAACTGATGCGAGTGATTTCGGGCTGGGGGCGGTGCTAACTCAGTTCATTGATGGCGAGGAAAGGGTGATATCGTATGCGAGTCGAAATCTGAATCCAGCCGAGCGGAATTATTCACCTACGGAAAAGGAGTGTTTGGCCATCGTATGGGCGGTACGAAAGATGCGGGAGTATTTGGAAGGCTATAGGTTCACCATCGTCACCGACCACTTGTCATTGAAGTGGTTGAATTCCATCAACAGCCCATCCGGGAGAATAGCAAGGTGGGCGCTAGAGCTCCAGCAGTTCCAGTACGATGTCGTGTATCGGCGCGGTAGGCTGAATGTTGTGGCGGACGCCTTATCTAGGCAACCATTGGAGCAACTGGGGTCGGCGGCGGTCGAAGGTCAAATCGAGTGCGATTGGATCGCGAAGTTGAAACAAAAAGCTGGGACCCATCCGGAATATGCCGTATGGGACGGGCACGTCTATCGACACATTCCGACCACCCTGGGGTCATCTGAGGACGCCTGGAAATTATGCGTGGCCAAACCACTGAGGGCCCGAGTGTTGCGAGAAAATCACGACGATGTTACGGCGGGACATCTTGGTATGCGGAAAACGATTGCGAGGATCTGCAGACGCTATTATTGGCCGGGTATGTACCGAGACGTGCGTGATTATGTCAGAGCGTGCAAAAAGTGTCAAGAATTTAAGCCGAGTCAGCAGAAGCCTGCAGGGAAAATGCACTCATGTTTAGCAAATAGCCCGTGGGAAGTAGTCAGTGCGGATTTCATAGGGCCCTTGCCTAGGTCGAAGAAGGGAAATACCATGCTATTAGTTCTAGTAGACAAATTCTCCAAGTGGGTGGAGGCGGTGCCGATGAGGAAGGCCACCACCGAGAAAACAATATCAGCTATTAGAGAGAGAGTTCTGGGTCGTTTTGGTGTCCCGAGCACCTTTATAACAGACAACGGACCACAATTCACAAGCAGAGGGTTTAAACAGGCCTTGGTTGAGTGGGGAACGATTCACCAACTTACAGCCCCTTATACGCCGCAGGAGAACCCAACAGAACGGACTAATAGAACACTAAAGACGATGATAGCACTGTACGCGGGCGGGTGTCAACAACATTGGGACGAGTATTTGCCTGAACTCAGTTTAGCATTAAACAGTAGTGTGGCGACGTCCACAGGTTTCAGTCCAGCTTATGTTGTCCAGGGACGTGAATTACGGTTGCCTGGCCAGTTATACGATGAGGCCTCTAGGCCAGGGGTTAGGACTAATGTTTCTCCACAGGTGACGACACCCGGTGAAGAGGCGCACTTGAGCAGCCCTGAAAGAGAACGTGAAGAGAGGACATCCCGATTTAACGAAATATATCGGATGGTACAGCGGAATTCACAGTTGGCACAGCAGGAACAAGCACATGGGTACAACCTCCGCAGGAGGGAATGGAAGCCGGCGGTCGGCACGTTGGTTATGGTGAAGACGCACCCGTTGTCAAGCGCGCCCGACAAGTTCAACGCAAAGCTGGCGCCGAAGTTTGAAGGGCCATTTAGAATCAAGCGTTTCATCTCGCCGGTGATTGCGGAATTGAGTGGTGGCGGCCGGCGACAGGCAAGGAGGGCCCATGTGGGAGATATGAAGCCATTTCACGGACAAGAAGAGATACCACCGCTACCGCCCGTGGTGGAATCGAAATTTTAACAAGAAGAAGTGCATTCAGTAGAGAGTGGGTCGTAGATAGAGAATGTTGTGATGTTGTTGTTTTAGTTTATTGTTTGGCCGTTGTCGGAAGAGAACGGAAATCAAATCAGAGTGTCTGTCAGAAGTCTAATTCCGTCTGTTCACCCTATCTTTACAGGTAGAAGACAAGCCGACTCGGTCATGCAAAACGAAACCGAAGAAGAACGCTTCGAACGCACCGCCCGGCGGGTCCGCCAACAGTACGAGGAGCTCCGGGCAAACCGCCCTCAAGTGCGACGGGCCGATCCTGAGTGGCCTGAGAGCGGAACAAGGAGACGCCGCCACCATAGTCCGACCCCGGAACCGGTGTTGCCAGACGAAGAGGACTGGGACATGGAGGCTCCCCCGTCGCCGAGATGGCCATCCTATTCCCCATCGCCGGAGATCCACTTGGGACGAATGGTAGTGGAAGAAGGGAGTCCCGACCATAGTGCAGAGGTGGGCGACGCAGGGTCAAAATCCTCGGCGGCAGACCGGGAAAACGAGACGTCTGAGGCCCCCGAGTCCGACGCGCCCTCTATAGTAGCTCTAAGCAGCGACAGCGAGGTCGACGGGCGATATAAGGTGCGCGTCCAACGTGTGAAAATGTCGAGGACCGTCCGCGAGGCAGGCCGGCCGGTGTATGGCGAAGAAGCGATCGTCACGTTTCGTCAGTGGCGCGATCGCCGGTGGGTGCCCACAACCCGGCGTGAAGTAGTAGTGAGGGATAGTGGACGGAGGCTGAGCATCCATTCGGTGTCCAGTGAACGAGCGGGCGGGGTGGAGGAATCGGAACCCGGCAGCGAAACAACCCCGGCCCGAGCAACCAGTGCATGCGAGTACCCGGCCGCCACGCCCACCACCGAGTGGGACGTTATGCTACACCTGTTGCCCGACGACCTCAGCGAATGGGACGACATCTTGCAGCTTCTGCCCGACGACCTAGATGAATGGGGGGAAACCGAGGGGCGAGACGAGCCACAAGCGCCGACGGACGAAGCCCAGCCCGACCCGGTATACCGGGAACACAACACACGAGAGGTCGATATAACCAAGGTACCCGAACCCGTCCGAAATTACCTTGCAAAGAGGGTACGCGCACAGAGGGGTGGCCCCGATAGAGCACGGAGCCGGGCCGCCATGGTGTACGGCGGATGGAGATACCGAGTGAAGGTCCTGGCCACGGGGCGAGTAAAGTACACTCGCTCTAAAGTAGGGAGGGGGTGTGAGGAGCTCACCAGCACCCTTTAGTTAAGTAGAGTAGCGTAGTTCTAAGTTCATCAGTTCGTTTACCTGGATTTGAATTTTTCATATTTATTTTTATATATTTTTCTTTAATCGTTATGTGCGACCGGGTAGAATGCCCAGATATTTATTTCTCTTTATATTTTTCTTTTTGTAATGTGCGACCGGGTAGAATGCCCAGATATTTATTTCTTTCTTGAGAGCAGGGTACACTCCTTAAAAATTAAAATAAAAACTAGGTTAACTCGACTGAGTATTTACCCCGGCTGGGAAAACGGTACATTACAATATTATTCGGCTTAGAACGACCAGCTTGCCTTTTTTCTAACATACGATTTTTTAATTCCTTAAATACTGGGCATCCCCTATCATTTGCGGTGTGATTTCCACCACAATTGTTGCATTTTTTCATAGCGGGTTGGTTTTTATTTTTATCGCAATTTTTAGAGCTATGGAATTCTCCACAAACAACGCAGACAGTGCGTAGGGTGCAGTATGATTTGGTATGCCCGTATTCTTGGCAATTAGTGCATTGGACAGGGCCAGTACGCTTATGAGGTTTTTCTATTACAACTCTACGATGAAGAAGATATTGAATTCCGTAGATTGGATGAGTCTCATTTTTCTTAAGTTTTAAATCATCAGGACAGAGTTCTACTTTAAACATTGGTTGTGGAGTTTTGGTCCTCTTGAAGATGTTCATAACATTTCTTATTTTAAAACCTTTTTCCTCTAAGGCATGCTTAATTTCAAGGGCATCTACATCTGGTTCAATGCCTTTAATTGTCACATTAGGGCCCTTGCTACTTTTAAGCTGGTACGTGTAGTAGTTTTTTTTATTGTCGTCAAAATATTTTGTGGCAATTCTAAAACTGTTTTCCGTGTAGACCTGGATTTTGGTCTCGTAGAGATTACCTCTAGTGAGATGCACTATATGGAACGATTCCTTCCCAATGATCTGAGTCAAGCTCATGAATAGATTGTTTGAGCTACGCTCGCGGAGGTAGATTGGTGGCGGCTTCGGAGACTTATTTCCAGAAGCGCTTGGAGAAACAGGAGCTTGAGCATCCTCAGTACTTAGTGCTGCGAATCTATTACCAATTAGCACGTTCGATGGATTAGCATTTGGGTTTGTCTTATTGACTTTAGGCTTGCCCACATTTGATTTCTGCGGGCTAAGCTTCCTTTTAATTTTAATGTAGCGGTCCATGCCTGTCTGCACTGCTGGATCGCTTATTTTATTAGCAGGAGCTTTTGTTCCGATGCTATCAAGGAGCGCCACATCTGTTGCTGAGCTCTCAATGGTGATGGTTCTTGTATTGTCTATTTCAGTTAGAACGGGGGAATTGGTTTGCGATCGCTGTAGCTCAGACGCTTTCACTATTAAGTACGCATTTCTGGCGTTAGAGCCACTAAAAGAGTGCCTTCTTTCAGGCTGAAGTTTAAGGGTATCACGTTGCATACGTTGTGCCCTAGCGGAAAAGCTTGATAAATCCCTAAGCTTAGCTCTAAGTCTTGCCTAGGATAAGGCAGAGCTTAAAGCTTTGGTGTGGGTTTTTGTACAAGCTAACAGTTTATTCTAGACAACTTTGGCGAAAAAAAACAAAGATGCAATGAGAAAGATGATAAATGATAAGAGAAAAGAGAGTGGAGAAAGTCGAAGTTTGGAATATTGCAACTTTCGACGTGGAATAATAACGTCTCACCCGATGTAGCTTGAAATCCTCAGCTCCTCAGGACGATGAAGATGAGTAGAATCGCGCGAGTCGGAGAAACAATTATAAGTTGCTTTATACAATTTGAAAATTTGGATTTTAAAAATTTCGATTTGAAGAGCGCGTAAACTCAGCTGTTACCGAGCAGGGTTGCCAGCTAATGACATAAAATATGGCAATAAATAATAAATATAATGGCAATAAATATTGCTAGCAATCTGTCAAATTGCTTTGCCAGGTAGAGGCAATATTGCCAGGGTGGGATTTTTATGTTATGCCATCTTCATATTCAAAATGACGTCGAACAGGCTACTACGCTGCGCACGCGCTCTCGATGCCTTGAAACAACTTTGCGATGAGTGTGACAAAGAAGAAACTCTCTTATTTTTTCTTCTCTGCGATATAGGCAGTTCGCAAATTTTTAATATTTTTTTTTTATTTCAACGTAGTCCTTTTTAATTTCCTTCGCCATTTGAAGCCACGCAATATTTTTTCATAGCACTACATTTATATGATGAGGTTTTATAGCCCAAAGACATTCGAATTGTCGGAAAAGAATTATTATCTTATAAATATCGGCGACGCACCAATCCAATTTGACGATATACACACTTTGAAAAATTCATAGAAATGAAATTCGGCTGTCAAATAGCAAAATGACAGCTCATTGCCATTCTCAAAGTTGGCAATCGCAGCGAAGCAATATTGCTTGCCATATATTGCCATCTTTTCAAAATGAGCGGTCTCCATTGGCAATATTGCTCAAGTTGGCAGATTGCTGGCAATAATTATTGCCTGTCGAGGCGCCATGTAATAGAAATTTCAAGCTTAATTCTAACGTCTTATTTTTGCCTCTACCCTCTTCCCCTAATTGCCTTATTGCTACATATTAGAGCACTGCATGAATGTATTCTGTTTACAATTCCACTCATTCACTCATTGTACCAGTACCCATGTTCGAGTTGCTGGGAGGGATGAAATGAATTGATAAATGCTCTCATGCTCTTGCAGCGAATGTTGTATTGATCTCTGCTCTCTCAGCTTCTCTGTTGTCCCGCTCAAAACTTCTCAATACAATGTTGTAGTTGTTCGGCGTTCGGGAATTTTCGGGTGTTTTGGGTATTTCAGAAAAAGCATTAGCGTGCAAAACAAGAAACCGGGTTTTACATACGGCGAATTGTTCTCTTGCATTTGAATCGTTGCAGTTACAAACTGTTGTGTGTGAGTTTGCAACGTTTGAATGGAAAATATGGAAACTATGGAATTCGATGGGGAAGGTAGATTGAAATGATTTCTTGAATTTATTGAAACAATTTGATGAATTTATTGAACGTGTGACTTATTTTAGGATTTGAACGAGTCCCGCGAAGCCAGCCATATTTTGTCTCAAATTTCAAAAGGAGAAGGAAATTAGTTTTGTATAATTTTTATCCTACGGAAGGCTTTAATTTTCTTATTAGTTGAAATCATTAATAACATGATATATGTATAATTTCACGGCTGGAAACAAAAACCATTTCACTTTTATTTTTGATAACTGAACATCTGTACGTATATAAATGTATGTATGTATGTCATGAAATTGAGCATTTTCAATGGGCTCGAGCTTAACACTGCAATAATAAAATTTAACTCGATCGAGCAACTCGAGATACTCGAATAGTTGTACTCATATTCGAATATGCGCGTCTCACTCGTACAACTATTCTCTGCTCCCGTTTTCATTCTCTTTCACACTCTTTGCTTCACGCAAACGAGTGGCAATGCTTACTTTGTTCATGTCGCTTGAATTAGTACAATGACGTTTTCGTAAACATGTGAATGTATTCGAATACGCGAAAAGGCATACCCATGCAGGGCTCTAATATGTATTATATGACTTTCATAAGAACTGTTTACGCAGACCCTTGAAAAAAAATTTAGCTCCGCGCCTGAAAGACAGTGGTTGCTTACGTTTTCATTTGCCTTCTGTATTTCTTTCTATTTCTTTGTTTTGATTATTTTCTATTATCGCACGTGGTTTATTCTCTTATGATATTCATGAAACTCAGAAAGGCAGAAGTGAGAAAATTGCGAAAAGCCGCCTCTCGTGCGTAGCACGTATTGGAGTTGCTCTATACTCTTTGACATGTACTACGTTTATACGTTAAGCGAACCCGACACGGTACTGAATTCAGTACTGAACGCTATATGTGTATTAGTGAAATAGATGTGTATGCGTCTCGCTTACAACGAGGGAAGCGATTCAGTACGCAAAATCCAAATCGTTTTGATTTTGCGTACTGAATGGCTGAATTCAGTAACGCGTATGCGCGACATACTGAATTCAGTAACTGAATTCATTTGAGAGAAAATTTTACGGCGAGACGACGTGATGGCGGACAACGATGATAAATCATTTATTTTGGAATTCATTGAATTTTACCGTGGTTTACCTGCGCTGTGGGATATAAAAAGCCCAGAATATAGCAATCGAGTTATACGGGAACAACAAAACCAGCAGATCCTAGAAAAATACCAAGAGCGGTATCCAAATGCATCCAAAAAAGATGTAAATTAGTATGAGCAAATTCCTTCCTTTTTTTTAGCCAATTTTTCATCCAAATCCTTTTTTTGTTTTTTTGTTTTTCGTTTTCCTTTTTTTTTAATGCCACTACAACAGCCGCCAAAATTATTTTGTCCGCGTTTGACATCGTCGTCTGCACTCGTTGAAAACAAGCGACAAATAATGAAGTATACTAAATTCAGTAACGTGTCGACGCAAACATACTGAACACGTACGTATGAATTCAGTAGGCTATTCAGTACCGTGTCGGGTTCGCTTTAAACCTTATTCACGAATAATAGCCTTTTTACACATACGGGGTTACCTCGTTTATCTAGGTTTGCTGCCAAACCCAGTATCAAACCGCTCGGTTTCCCATACAAAAGCAAACCCAGTCAAGTGGTGGGTTTGGCGCTAACCCAGTCCCAAACCTAGATAAGGCACAGGGTTGCATTCAATAAACTGACATATATTGTGAGAAATTCCCTGTGAAATGGCAATTTTCGTTGAATGGGGAATGAATTAAAGAAGAAGAATGAGAAAAAGAATAAGAAGTTGAAGTTGAAGTCAAATCGAAGTTTTTGAAAAGGAAATGAATAAGGAATTAAAAGAAAAGGTTTTCGGGGAAAAAAAGAAAAAGAAGGTGTGGAGCGAAGATGCGGAATGTGCCCTAATCGAATTGTGGGCTGAAAATATAGATGGACTACGTGGGAACAGAAAAAACGGCCATGTGTATGCCGAGATTTGTGATGAAATGGCGAAAAGAAATTTTTTCAGAGCTCCTGTGGAAGTTCGTGATAAAATTCACAATCTCACATACAAGTATAAGTATGTATTTATTTAAAAAACGGAAAATGAACTGTCAAACGTAACCTCAATAAGTGCAGTGTAAAGGCGCTAGGTTTGCATTTAGGTTACGAACGCAAACCTAGGTTTCCTATGTTAGTGTAAAAAGGCTATAAGAATATCGCGAATCGTGAAGTCACCGTTTATACGGCAACCGACATTAGTTGGTCTTAGCGCTACCTGACTGCCAAAACGAAATGAAATGATAGCACACTTGAAAAACACATGATTTCATAGCACCAGGAATGCTCTTACCAATTAGTTTTTCAAAAATGAAAAAATGTCAGTCTCTGATTTAAGTATTATCCATATGCAGCGGTTGGTTTCCTTTCCGTTCTCCATCTTTTTTGCTAGATTTTTGAACTCAAATTAAACAAAAGCGCTGCCGGATCGTCAAAAAGAGAGAAATCAGTGAAAAATGTGGCATCACCTCTCATGTTTATCGTGAATAACTTTCGTGAATTAGCTATTCGTGAATAAGACCGTTTATACGGTAAAATTCGCTATTCGCGATATTCTTATTCGTATAAACGTAGTAATGTATAAGCCAATAAAATTTTTAAATGGAAGTGAACGTTTGTCTGAGATGTATATAAGAATTTTTCGGACGCATTTATGTTTATATTTATAAAATGTATGGGAGATATTTCTTCTCGAAATGAAGAGGAATGCAAAAGAAAAATAATTCCTACTGGGCTTGCTTAACATATACACTCAAAACAACATACACCTGATTTTGACAACGTTAAGATTCTTGACAAGGAGAAAAGAAGTAACACCAGACTAACTTTGGAAAGTCTCCGTATCCAGGAGAAAGGGGAGAAGGCGTCAACACGAAAGAAGACCAAGACGGCGCCAAATTAGTGTACACTGTGATATTCTGAAGTTGCTGTGATATTAATTTAAGTTCGTGTATGTTTTCCGTGGTTTTAATTATTTTTGCAATAAGTGTGTAATTTATTCTTGACTACGAAAATTGACTTGACAAAAAGTAAAATCTATGTGTTTGGAAATTTAAAGCCTGTGAGTTTATATAAAAGCAAAAAATTATATATTTATTATAAATCAAATGAATCATAAGTAGAGTCTGACTAAAATATTTTTACAGTTATAACAATTTGTGCCCCTGAGGATGTCGACAACAAATCGACGATACGTTGGGTAAAAATATGGAATAAAAGGTTTCTTATTTGCATATAACGAAACGGTCAGTAAGTTCAAGGAAATCAAAAGGAAAAAAGTTTACTTAAATAAATACCTGACCAAAATCTATCTCTAATAATTCATTTTTGTTGTCCACAAAAGAAGAAAGATGCAAACGAAAACTTGACAGCTGGCGAATTGAATTTTTAGCTACAGGTGGCAGCACAGCATGAGTTTTCTTTACGATTTATTAAACAAGTTAAATAAATCGAAAAGAAAACGTGAGATCATTTTAATTTAGTAATTGAAACAAGGTAAACTACTTTTTAAAAGCAAATTTTGAGTTTAATTTTTGCACAATAAGCGTAATCAGCTGTCTTTAAATCGAAATTGACAGCAGATCTACACTATGGGAACTGTCAAAATTCCAGTTACTAATAACGTATTCCAAAATTCCTTCAGATCATTTCTCTTCCTTTGTGGACTAGGGTTTAAGCCAAAAGGAGAAAAAAGTACCAAAATCCAAAACATCGTACCAACGTACCTTTCTGTTTTAAACGTACCAATTTTGGTATTATAATACCAATTTTATCATTACTGAATATCACCCCGACTGCGTTAGCCAATTTGTAGGAAAGAGAAGTATTGCTATATTTTCCTGACTGTTTTAATCCACACATTTGTTATACAGAAAATATTCTCGTTAGAGATTAAACCAGTTTTGTGTATTCATCTTACTCGAGAGTCAGACACACGAACAATGTTTCAAAAGCATTCCGTTTGAATGCATGAGAAAGAAAGAAAGCACAGATTGTTCCGGAAAATGTAATTAACAGCCATCTCATTTCTTCGCACATCTTCCTACTCACTTGTTTGAAAACATTATTTGGATCGGACTCTCGAATTCAGTTTTCTTGAGTATAGGGAACTGTTTGTGTTGTGTTGAGTGCATAAAGAATATATAACAAATTATTATGTGCTAAGATGTGAAGCATATAATTTTTAAAAAAGTAATAATATATACATTTCTAAAATGTCGTTGTTCAATAGAAACATGACATAAAATGTCATTTTTACCAGACGGAAACAGAAAACTTGTAAAACAGTGAATGTGTACCGACGCGTTTAAATGAATTAGACTGTGTGCTTGAACCAAGGAAGAGAAATCAAGTGAGACGCTGTCAAAGAATTTATTACTTTTTAAAAGATTTTCTGGATTACTTAATTACAATTAAGCACTGAGAAAACCAAATGTTTCATTCGATTTAGTTTCATTTTCTTAAGTTCTAATATTCTTGAGTTCGCTCTATCAATTTACATATTTAAAGTTTGCTTACTGGAGAGTCAGACACACGAACAATGTTTTGAAACAATTAAGTGGTTGAGGACGTGCGAAGAAAAGAGAAGGTTGTTCGGTAAATGTTTCGGAACAATCTGTGCTTCCTTTTCTTTCTCATGCATTAAAATGGGATGTTTTCCAAACATGTTTCATACCTCTGGCTCTCTAAATATATGCATTCATCAAAAAACGAAGTTATGGTACTAGCCAGTTTATTTATGCTAATAACTATAGCTTCTAAGCAATGGATCGTCGTGATGTGAAATATAGTTCAAAAAGGTATCTAATATTATATTCAAGTTTTATTTTTTGTTTACTTTTATTATAAAAGTTTTCTATCACGTCCATATCCCCAGCTACTATTATTATTTATTAAACCACATATGCAAAGAAAAGAGATGGAATGTGACGTGTACGATGTTCTTGCTCTTAATGTTCACGGCTACCAGTTATGGTCGAAGACAAATTTAAATATAAATTGTAAACCTAATGAACAATTTCAATAAAAATCAAAGAATGCAGTTTATTGAAAGATCGTATTAAACAATAAATAAAACCGAATTAAACCGGAACATGGTCAACAGTTCAAATACTTTACAAATTAATACTTTCTTGGCTTAGATTTTGTTGAAATGATGTACTTGAAACATATACATAGCAGTGCTCGGACTTGAAAATTTTTAAAGGTGGTAGATTTTTAAAGAAAAAGTGGTAGATTTATATAAAAAGTGGTAGATTTAAAATTGTTTAAAATATCCCAGCCGGACATTATCGCATGCATGAAAAAATCATTAATGCAGAAGAAGTGAAGCATTCATATGTAAAGAGGTAATTTGTTGCTACTATATAGTAAAGTTGTTAGGTATTTTCTTTTATTATAAAAAAATTTGTCAATATATCGCACCCTTGCTAATAAATCGGCACAATTCAAAATTTTTTTAATAAATTTTTATATGTTCGATTGAATTTTTCTGTATGAAACCCAAGACCTTGAGAATCGAGGCTTATATTGACTGATGCAGCAGTCGATTGAGAGTAATATAAGTTTAGAAAAAACTTTATTTCTCCTTAGTTTCAAGAGAGATTGCATGATTTTCGAGAAATGCGAAATTTTGAATTGTGCCGATTTATTAGCAAGGGTGCGATATATTAGATGTCGTTAAGCGCCAATACTGCCATTCTTGACAATAAGAAGCTGCAAACATATTTTTCAACAATACATAACATTGAACTACATTTTTTATGTTCTCAATTATTCGAAATGATCATTAAATAAATAAAGCAAATGCATAAATAAGTTTAAAAAAAGGTGGTAGATTTGGACCTAGCTTGGTAGAAATGGCAGAAAGCGAAAGAAGTGGTAGATCTACCATTGAAGTGGTAGAAGTCCGAGCACTGATACATACCCAGCCGGACTTTATCGCATGCATGACAAAAGCATCGATGCAGAAGTATGGAAGAATGCATATGTAAAGACACCAATTGGTGCTGTTTCGAATGGTTTTGTAGTGAAAATTTCATGGAAGCAAGAGCTCGTTACAAGAGATCCTTCTTCAAACGAAATTTTCATTTGAAAAAGGGTTGATTACTCCTTTTTCCAATAAATATCTTATGCAATTTTCATAAAAACAGTGTTTTGCATATTTCAAATTTTCTGCTATCATTTACACATTTTTTGAGAAAATTTCATTCACTTCTGCTTTTCATCCAAGTGCATTTAGAACTAAAAAATTGTGATGGAATCGGTAATGTTTTATGTTATTGTTGATCAACACTATGAGCTAGCGTTATGTTATAACATAGTCAATGAAGTACTTTTAACAGACATGGAAATAAAACATTTTAATATTAAAAAAAAAAAATATTTATATTTCTTTACCTCCCAGATCCCAGTAGCGTAAACTTATTTCAAACGAAACTTTCATTTGTATTAGGATTATATACTCTATTTTCAAATGAAATAATCATGCACGTTGGATCCTTCTTAAGCCAACCAGCATGTACTTTTTTCCCAAATGAAGTTTTCATGCGGACCAAGGTCATACACTCCTTTACCAAATGAATAACACATGAATTTTGAAGTACTGAAAATAGCGGCCATGTCCGAACAAACTTCATTAGAAGTAAGGGTTAGTAATGCGAGTACTCGCAGCATGAATTTTCACCACTTCGGAAGTACTGCAGAAGTAGTGAAATTTCCGGCTGGGTAGTCTTTAGTTAGCAGTGTTGGCGTTTTGTGTACTTTAGTACGCATTGCGTACTTTTTCAATCACCTGAGTACTTTTTATGTACCAAATTATTTTTGGTCGATTTGCGTACTATTTCGATCAACTCCGCATTAGAGTTGCAGGACTATCGATTTCAGTTTTTCTTTGCTTGTTAACGGTTAAAATTAGAAACTGGGCGAACCATCAGCTCGATTCTGAATATTCCCGGGGAATTTACTTTTCTCGAGCGTAAACTTCATCTTATTTAAATATGTGGGAAGAAAATTGATAGGGAATGGGTATTATGGGACCCATACTCATAATTTTTCTTACCCTATCGATTTAAAAAAGGAGAATTTTAGTAGAGCAGAAAAAAAAAATTTATCCCATTTTCCTCGTTATATAAAGTATTCAATAGAAAGAGTTTGAATGCTCGTTAAATGCGAGCCTCGCTAAATCGAATGCTCGTTAAATTATTTTTAATAAGTTTATACTCAAAACTAGTCTTTTAGTCTAGTCTTTGACTCCAAAAAAAAAATGCATCTTGTATAAATATATTAGCATGATGAAAAAATTACGTTAGTTTTTGTGATTTTTCTTTACAAAAAAAAATATATGTGTGCGTACTTTTTCTATAAAAAAGGTCCGTTTTGTGTACTTTTTGATCAGTTTTTTTTTGCAACACTGTTAGTTAGTCCATCATCATTTCTGTTTCGTTCTATATGTCTGTTTCTCTCTTCCCAATATGACGTCAAAACAAGAACAACCTCAAAACAATATATAATCTCCTTAAAAAAAAAAAAATAAAAACAAAATAGATTTTGAATTGAGTGGAAATTTGTTGAAAATGCCGAGATTCACACCATCAACTTGTGCGGGAAAGCAAAAAAATGTAAAGTGTGTGTGTATGTGTGTTACATTTTACTTTGCTTTCTGGATCGCTATCCAAAATTTCTAAATCGCATTCCAAGTTTATATGAAATAAAAAAAGCGATTCAAATTATTTGCATCCGCGCTCAAAGTTCATATGAAATGAAAACAGCTATTCAAAATTTCTGGATCGCAATTTACCCAGTTTACGTGGAGCATAATACAGCAACCAATCCTTCAATGGCTTAAAAGACCCAATCTATCCACAAATGCATGCTGTTCCAAAATACATTTTTACTGGTGTTGGTTCATTATACCATTAATAAAAGCCACGGTTATGGGATAATGCCGAATTAGTTTTAGCTTATAGGTGCGAAGATATTATGTCGTTGAATATTAAGGCGCAAACAAAGAAAACTTTTTTTTTTTTTGTTTTTGGCTGCTTTGCCTCGTATATATCCGTTTTAGCAGCAATAGTTCTAGGAGTCTAAACGGAAGGAGTAACAAGATCAAAAAAGGAGCCCGAACGCAAAATCGAGGATTAAACGTAAGTCTTTTTTTTCGTCTTTGCAATAGGAAATTGAGTTTAGAAAAATCCAATTGAAAAGGGTGAGAGTTGATTGAAATTTTGTACATTTTCTGCTAACCAAATTTATTTATTTTTTCTTTCTTTTCACCTTTTTGTGGCTTCGAATTGCAAAAACCAACTGTCTATTTTCTATCAAGAGTCATGCGAGCCACCATGTCTGTCCTATTGAATGAGTGAAATTACACGTCCGTTTTATCAAAGAATCTCGAAAATGATTTCCTTCTAAAGTTTAAAAAAAAAAAAAAAAATGGGCTATGCTTCCAACTGAAGAGAGCACAAAGAAAAAGTATCTACGAAAGATTTGGCTTTTAAACGTTAAAATTATATATATCTCCTGATCTGGATATTTGGGTTGACCGGGTACTACAGCTGCCTTTGGATTGAATGTTAAAGGAAAAATGATTATGTGAAAAAATTTTTACAAAAAACGCTCTCTTGTAAAACTCAGTTTTTGTAACATACAATAATTTCGCAAAAAAAAAGGGACAGATATGATCTTTCAATAAACTGAATACTTTGATTTTTGTTTAAATGGTTCATTTTGTTTAAAATAGATATTAATGGGGTATTTAAATTTTAGTCTTTGTCTGTATATAAAGTGGACAGACGCATCAACAAATCTATCAATCGGTCAGAATCGAAGTAAAATCTCGTGTCTGTAGCTTGGTTGTCAAACTGATCCCATGTTTTCAAATATTTTTTATATGTGGTTTTTGTTGTTATTTCAACAGATTGATGGATTTGTCGAATCGTTTGTGGGCAGCTTTACAAAGATTCCAACTTTACTGCAAATGTAAAATATGCATTACATACAGTATTACTGAAAAAGTAAGAAAGCTAAAGTCGAGCAAGCCGATATACCCAGCGCACTGTTTTTTTGAAATTATTGAAATAAATATTTTTTCGGCAAGAGAAAGGCATGTGTTTACTGAAGTATAAATACTTGTGGCCTGTGTTATTGTGTCTAATAGAAATTCATTGTCGTAGGTAACATATGTATTGGTGTATTTGAACTCCCATACAAAAATAACATTTTTATGCATTTTTCCTCCACCTAACTAGCTCCTAGAAGCATATAGAACTATAGGTCTAACTCTTCTTCTTCCTAATTCCTGCAATGTGTTATAGCTACGCTGCTTCAACATAGGCATATAGCATGAGGAAAAAAGAAGCATGCTATGGCAGCGAAATCATTAGCTCTGCTGGGTGAATTGCATTGCCACTTTTATTTTTAATTTTTGGGAGATTTTCGGTGGTGTATTTCCCCATCGCGGCAGAGCCTTTTCGATGTCGACAGTTAGACCCATATAGTACTATAGATGGCACTTGGCAAAAAAACTTGTGTGTTGAATTGAAGTAGTCCCCCTGTGCATGCATTCTTATGGAAAAATCAAAAACGTAGCACGCCCCCTGAAAATTCCGGTTCCGGTCTAACAAATATTTTATAATCCTATAACATGAACTAAAATATCTGTTAAAAATCAATTATATATAAGTGTTAATCAATTGTTTTTCATAAGAACTAATTCTATTTTTCAGCAAAATATGTTATTTTTATAAAATCAAAAATAATAAGATAAAATTTTGCTCATATTATTGAGGAACGATAAAGCAGAGTACTCATGCGTCGAATATGACCGATTCTCAAAAAGTTTGAATTCCACCACTTCTGTGGTTGATATGAAATATTCAGTGATATCATAACTAAAATTGCTCGATACATAATTAGTGGCTCAAGTACTTATTACATATCATGAGAAATAGAATGCATAAACTATATATTTTTGGATCTCTTCTGAATGAAAAGGGTACAGAATTGCATAAACTATCATAAAAAAACTTAAAAAGTTTTATATTAAAAAGAAAACATAAAAAAATGTACACGCAAGTATGTTTAGTTACAAAATTGAGTGAATACTCCAAAAATTATAGCATCACTAGTTCACCACGGAATTCGGTTGTTGTTGTAAGTTTCCCCTATATTACTATATGGTTAGACCTATAGTCCTATATGCCTAGAAGAGTGAAAATTAGGATCAATAACCATTAATTTTTTCATCCCTTTGAAAGAACAGAAGATGTATTAACATCTTACCTGTCCAATTTCATATGCCGAATGAGAATTATAAAGAACCACCTTTCCTATCAAAACAACAATAACAGGGCAATAGAAATTCAGTTATATTTTTTAAAGTGAGATCATTATTGGTTTAACACTCGTGTTCCTATCATTTTTCTAAATAAAGCATCGTTTAGCAAGAGAAGGCGTGCAAAATTTAAAGATAATTTTCGCGAAACAACTGTTTTTGACTTAAAAAGTTATGATCAATTGGCACAGATATTATCAATGTACATTTAAAAATGCAAATTGTACTTGCACTTTAAGTATGCAATAAATTTTTCAAGAAGTTTCCAGAACTCTGATATAAATACAGAAAACTTAGAAAATTTTTAAATCACATAAACTGATTCATTGAATGAACTATTTGATGTAACCAAGGTCAGAGGCGAATGGTTGTGTAAAGAGGATAAGAACCTGTACAAAATTCAAATTGAGAGTAAGGCCCAGGTTGGCTATTCCACTGGCAAATGGGCTAACGCAAGTACCACTCACCCATCTAAGCGAAAGAAGGCAATGACCGGGACTGCGTCAATAATTACGAGCTTAGCGCCACCTTATTTTTCCGAAAGTGACACAGACTCATCCGACAACATGAACTGCAGTCCTTGGAATGATGAGAATAAAGCATCAACGAGCACAAGGAAATATAAAAAAACGGCCATTGCAAGACGCCTTGTTACAATCCTAAAGCTTTCGTCCCATGGATCATCAAAGGTAAGCCGCCAGTTTTTTGGTGAGGGCATTAAAATTCCAACCCCATGTCAGTCAGCAATCCACAAGAGTATCTATAAAAGAGCTGCTCAAGTCAAGCGGCTCTTGGTGAACACGCTTCATCTGAAGAAGTGGAGCTTACACTTTCATGGAAAACACATTGATGACGCCGAATATCAGGCTGTGGTTATCAAAGATGAATCAAAAGAAATTAAGCTATGTGCCCTCAAATTAAAAAATGGGAAAGCTCAAACAATCGCAGAAGGACTCCGGGATACGTTAGAGGAGTTCAACCTGTGGGGATCAATTTATTTGATTGTTGCAGACACAACCAGCGTAAACACTGGTATGAAGACGGGCGTTGTTGTTCGGCTGCAGCAAACGTTCGAAGGGCAGGGTTACCCCAAACCCAAGTTCATTAGCTGCCAACACCATGTGTTGGATCGCGTTCTTCGTATTGTCATGGACGATGATCTCCAAGCGTCGACCAAATCACCACACATCGAGTACTTTTTTGTGCAGGATTCGGTTAGATTCACTGAGAGGAACGAGATGCTCTTCGTGAAGTTTCAACAGATCCCAAACATCAGCAACGCGCGCTGGAACTCTCGTGAACTTTTAGCCCTCCTTGAATTTATTCTATTGCACAAAATCCGGCACAGGTTGCGAAAAATTTGTTATTTTATTTCTTACACATGAGCTGACCATTGGTTTAGCAGTCAAATTTTCCGAGCTGAAGATTTTGATGAACTATCTGAAGCTCTAAATGCCTAAGAGCTTAAGAGCTCTAAAATCCTTGACAATACACTGGAAAACAGATGAATCTCCAATCAACATTGCCGGAAGCCAGTGCTGTGAGCGTGCAATAAAAGTTATGCAAGACTTGTTCGAATGCTGCCGCAAGAAGGACAATCTTCCATTGAGATTCATTTTGACTAATGACGTTATCATGAAAGATTTAAGTCCTTCTAAATCTGGCGACCCTATATAAAATTTTGTAATGTTTCCATGCTCAGAGAAAATTAAAAAAAAAAGTTGATATAAAATAAAAAACAAGTAAGGGTGTTATAGTCAGGCGAGCCCCATATGCCGACTTTTGTAAAATTTCTTTATGAAAACCGCTCCTTTGCCACGCCCAATCCATTTTTTTTTGGAATTCTAATCGGAGGCTTAAATATACGCTCAAATTTTATGTTTCATTTAAATATTTCGAAAAAGTTCGATTTGGGGGCAGTTTTGAGATTTTTGTGGCTACAAAGGAAGCATCAGTGTCAATTTTCGTTCACGTCCCATTTGAATTTCGGGTGTAGGAGATAATATACGAAAAAAGCCCTTAAGCCACGCCCACTTCTCGAATTTTTTGAAATCATATTACTTACCTTCAAACATGTTCAAATACCAAATTTCATCACAATATCTTCAAAAACTCAGATTTTACAGCAGTTTTTGTGATTTTCGTAACAGACCCTAGTACTACATGTCTAAATCGAATCTCCTGGTGACGCTAATCATTTCTATATATATTTTGTATGGTCTACTTCGACTGGTTCTGGGTGTTACACACAACCACACAAACGCAATATACCCTCGACACAGAGAGTGTCGGGTATAATGAAATAATGATCTTACGGATGGTAAACTTAAGGGGACCTTATGGTCTAGAATTTTTTGAAAATCGATTTTTTTTTTTATATATTTTGGAAGAATAGACTTCTAAGAATATACTGGCAAAGTTTCGTGAAGATATATATTTTATTTGCTACAGCTGTTGTAGTAGATGGAGACAGAGGGCAGCGCGCTTGATCAAAGCAAATTTGAAAGCGTTTATCTCAAAACTACTTTTTTTGACCTGGCGTACATGAAAACCGAACTTACGAAATCGTGTACGCCACGGAGGCACTTTTTAAAAAAGGGTATTTTTCGCCGCCATTTTTAAAATAGAAAAAAACAAACAAAAATACAACAACATTTTTTTCAGACTGTCAATAAATAAAACAATAATCCTGCAAACCTAAAAAGCCGTTTTTTATTTGGCTTCATACCAAAAAAAATCATGAAAATACCCTTAATTTTCGTGCTCTAGACCAGAAAGTCCCCTTAAAAAAATGTAACTGAGTTCTATTGCCCTGTTATTGTTGTTTTGTTCGAGAAAAATTTTGAGGTAAAACAAATGGGGTTTGGTCTGATATTTCACTCCTCTACGAGCGACTCAGTGGTAATTATGAAATTTTTCGCGGATTTTGTCTGCATAATTCATAAAAATTAAGTAAAAATTTGTATCGGGACCACCATAAATATTGAAGATAGGGGTTAGGCAAGTTCAGAAAATTTGTTGGAATTACACAAATATTGCGGGTTGTTCATACATTTGACCCCCCTAGGGGTACTCTGGGGCTAGTTAGGACAGTGGGGGGAAAATTCATTAAAAAATTTAACTTTTGTATGGGAGCCACTTTAAGAAGAGGTAGGGGGCAGGTTTGTTGGGAGAAATAGGAGCGACTCTGCTTACAGTAACCTCAAAAATTAGGGGAAAAAATAAAATAAAAAAATTTTCAAATGACATGGTGCGTGAAATTTTTTTGAAATTTTGGGATTCGATTGGATTCGGTCCAATTCTTTTGATTTATTTATTAATTTAGATATCTGTTCTTGTGAAGCGTCCATAAAATATTAATTGACGGATGCGACATAATAAATAATTTCTCCCTCCCAATGATGTCAGAACAAGCACAGAAATCGCGAAATAAAGATTTTAGTAATTTTAGAGAACATCCTACACGCAGAAATTGTAGAAAAACACGATGGAGGCTTTAACTCACTGACTTCTTTCTCTTCTGATATCCTCATATCCTCGTTATCCCAACGACCTTCCACATACTCCCAGAAAAACCTAAAACTAGACAGCGATGTAATTAACTTACTTTCAGTGCAAAATATTAGGTGTAGTAAAAAGAAATCCATTATTTTTCCAATAGATGGCGTTATTTATCTGCATCTCGCGTTGTATAAGTCCGATCGTGTTCCGCTAGGGGGCATTAGAAAGATGACAGTTCCTACTAAAAAAGCTTTTTTGACACTTTTTTGATTGATTGATTCAGTTTTGTTTGAGAGCTTGTCAAAGATGGACATCAGCAAAGAGAAAATTCGCTACATTTTACAGTTTTTCTTCGATAAGGGATAAAACGGAAGCCAGGCGGCTGAAAATGTGAATAGCGTTTATGGACCTGATACTGTAACAGCCAATCATGCGCAATTTTGGTTTCGTCGATTCCGTTTCGGTAACTTCGATGTCAAGGATGCACCACGCACTGGAAGGCCAATTGTCGAAAATGTCGATAAAATCATGGAAATTATCGAGTCCGACCGTCATGTTAGCACTGTTTCGATTGCAAAAGAGCTAAAGATTGCAGAAAAAACCGTTTGGAACCATTTGAATAAGGCTGGATACACAAAGAAGCTCGATGTATGGGTGCCACACGAGTTAACGCAAAAAAACCTGACAGACCGAATTTCCATCTGCGAATCGCTGCTGAACCGCAACAAAATCGACCCATTTCTGAAGCGGTTGGTGACTGGTGATGAAAAGTGGGTCACTTACGACAACGTCAAGCGAAAACGGTCGTTCTCGAAACACGGTGAACCGGCGGAAACGGTGGCCAAGCCAGGATTGACGGCCAGGAAGGTTTTGCTGTGTGTTTGGTGGGATTGGCAGGGAATTATCTACTATGAGCTGCTCCCATACGGCAAAACTCTTAACTCGGAACTCTACTGTCAACAATTGGACCGTCTGAAGGAAGCAATCGCCCATAAGCGGCCAGCTTTGGCCAATAGGAGAGGAATTGTGTTCCATCAGGACAACGCCAGGCCACACACATCGATAGTGACTCGCCAGAAGCTCCGGGAGTTTGGTTGGGAGGTTCTTCTGCATCCACCTTATAGTCCGGACCTGGCACCAAGTGATTACCATCTGTTCCTGTCCATGGCGAACAATTTTGCTGGTGAAACATTCGCTTCAAGAGAGGCTTCTGAAATTCGACTGTCTCAATTTTTTGCTAATAGGAACGAGGGCTTCTATGAGAGAGGCATAATGAAATTACCTTTAAAATGGCAACAAGTTATCGAACAAAACGGCGCATATTTGACCTAAATCGGGTCATTCTAACTATCTTAAATAAAGCCCTCAATTTAATGCAAAAATAATAGATTTCTTTTTACTACACCTAATATACAAGAATGCACTAGCTTTCATAGCAGTGATTCCGAATAAAATAAGTATTTATATGTTTTTCAAGCCTGTTGCTTTAGTTATTTAAAGTTGTAGTATTTTAAAGATCCTCACTCAAAAAATTATAACTTTGTCATTTATCCACAGACAAACTAATACCTTAGTTTCCTTGAAATAGAACCTACTTTTAGAAAAAAATTTTGAGGCAGACTTAACTTTGCCGATAAATTAAAAGCAACATATATTTTTTCTGAAAAAAACTAGTTATTTTACATTAAAAGCCTATAGCGTCTAATTTTCTGGATCAATTTCAAAACTGCGTATTAAATAGTATTACAGCGGTTAGTTTAGTCTCAGTCAGTAGTTACTTTCCAAATCGAACAATCCATGGTCGACTTCTGCTCTAAATGACTACAATACTTTAAAAAAAAAACAAGTATGTTTTTTAGATTCATATTTCGAAAACGAGTAAACTAAACAATTTTTAAATATTTATTTGGTTTTTACAGGACCAAAATCCATGGGAAATCCTCTGGAGTAATATTTTTGTTACTTATTTCAAAAAAATAAAATTGAAATTCGTCCATATAAGGACTGTCCCAGAAATAACTGTCCTTTTGTTTTTAGGCTATTTATAAAAAAGTGATAACTCTATAGCAACATATTTGGTACCTAAATAAAGTATAAATATTAAAGATTAAAAAAAAATACTCATTCGTAAAATAAAAGAGCTACTGAAAAGATGTCGTCTCAACAAGAAGAAAAGCGGAAAGCAATTATTTACAAACACCTGAAAAATCCAAACACCACGTACAAAAAGATCGCTAAGGAAGTTGGCGTGTACGAAAAAGCTGTCGGTAGGACCATAAAACGATACAGACAGCTTACCCCTTTATCAAAAACACCAGGATCAGGGAGAAAAAGTGGTCCAGCGAACCAAGCGGTGGCCCAGAACGTTAAGCGGCTGTTTACTCAGAATCCAGGCACTTCGGTTCGTGATATGGCAGCAAGAGCGGGAACATCGAAGTCAAGTGTTCAACGGATTAAAAAAATTTACAACCTAAGGAGCTATAAAGTACAAAAAGTACCTCATAGGTCAGAAGAATAGGACGCCGAAGCCAAGAGGAGGCTCGAAAACTGTATCGCGATTATCCCAAATTTGATTGCGTGATCATGGACGATGAAACGTATTGCAAAGCGGATTTTAAGCAGTTACCTTGACACGGATATTAATACTGCGGTAAGGAGGGGTGGAGCATCCTCTAAATTTACCACCGAAAAACATACCAAATTTCCAAAGAAATACATGGTGTGGCAGGCCATTTGCAAATGTGGCCTTCGAAGCAAGGAATTTGTGACGGATCGCACAATCAACACCGAAATTTACATCAGAGAGTGTCTGGACCGGCGTTTGCTGCCTTTTATACGTCAACACTAAGGTTCAGTACTATTTTGGCCTGACCTAGCAACATCTCACTACGCCCAGAGAACGATGGATTGGTACCAAGCCAATAATGTCACTGTGGTACCAAGAGAAGCAAATCCTCCGAATTGCCCCGAACTTCGTCCAATCGAAAAATATGCTTTAATGCTTTAATGAAAAGGAACCTTAAGAAGACCAAACAAACTGCGAAGAACATCGAAATATTTTGACATAAATGGCGTCGGGCTTACACTAAGGTGAACGAAAGGTCGGTAAAAAACCTAATGGAGGACCTTAATAAAAAAGTGAATAATTTTTTTCAAGTGTTTTTTTTTTAGTGTAATTAAAATTTTTATTTATTTTGTAATGTTCACTTAATAATAAACTGAAAGAATTTTAAAAAAAAACATCATTGGTTTTTTTGCAATAAAAAAAAAAAACAAAAGGACAGTTATTTCTGGGACAGTCTTTAGTATGAAAATTAAATAAGTATTATCAGAACTCACAAAATCTGGTCTCTAAAAAATTCAATTTTTTTGAGTTTTAAGGGGACCTTCAGGTCTAGAGCACGAAAATTTAGGGTATTTTCATGATTTTGTTTGGTATTAAGCCAAATAAAAAACGATTTTCGAAGTATGCAGCCTTATTATATTCTTTATAGACAAAAAATAAAAAATGTTGTTGTAATTTTTCTTTTTTTTTTTTGGTATTTTAAAAATGGCGTTGAACTAGACCCTCTTTGAAAAAGTACCTCCGTGGTGTGAAAGATTTTGGTAGTTCTGGTAATCGAAAAAAAAAACAAAAATATGTTATTAATCAGAATGAATGCGGCTATGGCAGGAACTAGAATAAAAAAAAATTTTTAAATTGACAAAATGGCGCAATTTTTTATTTCAACCATCAAAAACTCCCCTTTTTTTGACCATTTTTTTGATGAAAAAATATGAAGTTCTTGAAATAAAAATTAGATTCTAGTTCGGGCCATAGCCATTGATGTTATGAATAACATATAAAAATTCTAGACAAATCGGTTCGATGGTTTTTTGTTTTCATTCACACCAGGTCAAAAAAAGTAGTTTTGAGATAAATGCGTTCAAAGTTGCTTTGATCAAGCGCGCTGCCTGTTGTCTCCACCTTCTAAAAAGGCTGTAGCAAAACAAATATTGTCAATATCTTCACGAAACTTTGCCAGCATATTCTTAAAAGTCTATTCTTCCGAAATATATATAAAAAAAAATCAATTTTCAAAAAATTCTAGACCAGAAGGTCCCCTTAAAGCCTGTTACTTCAAAAGTACTTGTTCCATTGAAACAAAGGAGCTGTGGGAACTTAGCGGAAAAAAAAATGTCAAAATCTATTAAAACTAGAATGAATATTTTTAGGAAAGAATTCTAAATTCTAGTACTAGTCACAGTGCTGCCAGTTAAGGGGTTTTCCCCCTAGTTTTAGGGGTTTTTCCTACTTTTAGGGGGAACAAATTTTTAGGGTCATGTTCAGGGGGAACAAATTTTCCTGGGAGAATTTTAGAGGTTTATGATATGTAAATATACGTATGTATAAACAAATGATGTGCGAATTTTATAGTGTTTGATATAGAAAATCTGTAAAATTTGTTGTTGTTCTTTCCAAATTACTTTTTTTCATTTCGAATATTGTACTTTTTAGAGGGCACATTTCGAATCTGGGGGGCAACACTGACTAGTCATTAACATTTACGTTTTCATTTTTCATTTTCATGCAATTGTTTTGTTCATTTACTTTCGTTTGACAAATAAAACAAAAATAAACAAGTCCAATGGTCATTGGAGGTCTCGGAATGGTCATTTCGAAGAAGTATTCAAAATTGGAAAAAAAAACTTTTGCGGCTGCGTGAAGTTGGCCGAAGAATTTTCATAGGGGGTTTTCCCCTCTTTGGGGGGTGGTCAAAAAACGT